>JARHVA010000933.1:600000-1127500 GCA_037957365.1 Torreya grandis | reverse complement strand
TCTTCGTGCCATGTAATTCATGACTCTCACCCCAAAACAATCACTTCTTTGAGAAATATTGAAAAGTAATATAATTTTTTTTAATTATATATTAATATACAAACATAATCAATTTAGATCAATAAGAATTCAATTATATATGTAAATAAAATAAACTTCATTTATATATAAATAAAATAAAGTAATATTGTTATATTTTCTTAATTTGATCTTCAATTATGGTACAGTATATCATTTATCAATAACATTTTTACTTTGATGTTGGTTTAAACATATTCTATTTTCAATAACGTATTTACTTTGATGTTATCTTAAACATCTTCTATTCATAGTATGGAGACTATGTTATTCTTAAAATTTACCTATATTTGCATAGACTATGATCATTAATTTCTAAAATACAAATAAATTTAAAATTAGTTCATCCTGGTAAAGAAGTTGGGGGAGATATTTCTTCCTATAGACTATGCACAAACTCTATATAGAAGATTCCAAAATTTAAGTCAAAAGAATCACATTAGACAATGGTATACAGCAGAGTTTTACAAGCTTTCCATATGCATGGAGCATGAAGAAATAGAAGAATAAAAGGCTATAAGGTATGTAAATGGTTTGAAGTTTTATATTCAATATGAATTGGGCATGCACATAATACTTTGCATTGAAGAGCCTTACCAATTAACTTTGAAAGTAAAAGAAAAACAAAATAGATAGAATTTCAGAAGATCATTTGGTATTAGTCTAAGAAGAGGACAATCCAATCTAGTAATTGGATTAACACTAAAGGTGGGTTTAATCCCACTAGAGGATAATCATCATGTGGTGTAGAAAAATAAGAAAATAACAGGCAAGGGTTTCACTATCAACAAAAAGGAAGAGGATTTCAGAGAGCATGAGGATATGGTGGTGTTAGAAGTTGGCTTCTAAATCAACATAGGTCTTATGTATGTTACATATGTGGATAAAAAGGACACATAGTATTTTAGTGTCCACACTATCAAGACCAATAAAAGAGGTAAGAGGATTTCCCAAGAGTGAATTTAGTTGAGGTTGAGACAAAATAGTAAAATGTTGAGGTTTTAATAGTAGATATTGGAGAAAATTTCATGATGATGAGAACAATGATTGCTTCAAGGAAAGAACATGTGTGTAATAATGAAGGTGGTGATGAATGGTTGCAATCAAACATTTTTTTATCAAGGTGCACTTCAAGAGGTAAGGTATACAAGGTAATTATAGATGGTGGTAGCTGTGAAAATATATTTCCTAAACAAATGGTAGAGAAAATAGGTTTACAATGTGAAAACCATCCTTATCCTTATTGTATTTCATGGTTTAAGAAAGGGAATGAAGTTATAGTTGATAAAAGTGTTTAATCAAGTTTTATATAGGAAAAACTTACAAGGATGAAATATAATGTGATGTTATACTAATGGATGCATGTCATGTATTATTGGAAAGGCCATAGAAATATGACATAAAATTTATTCATGATGGAGAAAATAATACATATAATTTTTAAGAAAGGTGGTTTTACTACCCTTTAAAGAAGAAGGGTAGGCAGAAAGTATTTTGTCCACAAAATAATGAAGACACAAAGTGGTGCAAATGTCAGTAGATGTAGTAAAAGTGTTAAAATAATTTACAGTCGTTATACATAATGAGTTGTCATATGGTTTACCACCAAAGAAAGACATTCAACATCATATTGATTTGATTCCAGGATTAACTCTACCCAATCAAGTAGCTTATAGGATGAGTCCAACAAAACATATATAATTAAATAAATAAGTTACTAAATTAGTGAGAAACGATGTAGTAAGAGAGAGAATTAGTTTATGTATGACACCAACATTTCTATCTCCAAAAAAATATGAAGTGTAGGATGTATGTGGCTAGTAGATAAATCAATAAAATTACAATCAAATATAGATTTCCTATAACTCATTTATATGATATGATGGATGTGATTATAGAATAAAAGTATTTAACCAAGATTGATCTAAGGAGTGGTTACTATTATATTCAGATTCATAAAGGAGATGAATGGAAGACAACATTCAAGACTACGTATATTTTACCAAGATTTATCTAAGGAGTGGTTACTATGATATTCAGATTCGTAAAGGAGATGAATTGAAAGCAATGTATAATTAATGTAAGTATGGGTATACCATGCCCCTAATATGAAATGTATAACCAATTAAGCATAATAATAGCATGCCCCGATAGATGCATGGTAGGAACCATGGAAAAGTAGGCAACAATAATATAGGTAAGAAATAGATAGTGTGCAACATATAGATCATGGCATTAGTCATATTATTTCATATTAAATTTAAAAATAAAGGTAAGGACACCAAAACCATAAAAATCATATCACACTCATATTAGTAAATAGATAAAATTATATTACACATAATATATACAATAAAAAAAGTGCCACACAAATAATATAATTCAATCATTGTCATACATAGTAGATAAGTCACACAATGTCGCAAAGGGTATAGAAGCCAATTAATGTCATGCATAGTAGACAAGGTAAATTAAATAACATACAACACACATGTGACATAGAGTATACAACTAAAGAATCCATTATAGGGAACATATGAAATACATGCCCAGTAGCACATATATGCAAGCAAAGTAGGGAGATAGAAAAGAAGTGACACATAATATAGAAAATAATGTCATGAAATATAGAACCAGAAAAAATAACTTATATAACAAAGCATAAATTGATATTAAAGCAAATCACACAATGTATATTTATACTACGATACGTATAATCAAGTACATGGCTCAAAAAAGAAGGATAGAACTTAAAAACTTGTTGGGGTTTCCCCATAGTTGTTAGAAGGCTGCCCCTAGTGTGAGCATTATATTACCCCAAAATAACTATGAATCATATGTAAAAATATGTATATCCTACATCTAACTCAATAATACCATCATTAGCATGTACTTAAATAATGTCTATATAAAATATTAAGCAATGGGTAGATAACCATGATATGTTAAGTTGTGTAACTATGTAACAAATGAAAACAAAGGAAATTTATATATATATATATATATATATATATATATATATATATATATATATATATATAAAAGAGTTTAAATGAGAATGAGAGGAAATAAAGAAAGGAAAATAAACCAAAATGTGAATTATATGAAGAAATAAGAAACAAGATATCATTTCTAACCTATAACTTCTCTCAAAAAAATCATTTAATAAAGTAGAATGTCTAGATATATATTGGATTATCATCATGGAGAATTTCATGTAGAATTTTGAGATGAGAGATAGCAAACAAAATCAAAGACTTGAAGTAAAGAAAAAATATATATATCTTAAATAAAGAGTCTAGAAAAATGATGTATAAACAATGAGCAAAACCGAAAAAGGAATCCAACCAACAATCAAAATATAAAAGCTTAAAAAAAATAAGGTAACTTCAGGGTTAAAAGCAAACTATAATTTTAAAATGATAATCTAGAGGCAATGAACCACCCAACGGAGAACATCATGTGTAATACGGCTAGAGAATGAAAGTTTATAGTCCATACAGAAGAAGGAAGAAAATAAAACTAGGGACAGATAGGAAAAGCAATTAAAACTATGTACAAAATAGATTAATTAGTCTAGACACGAGGTTAGCAATTTATTTGCTCACTATGTTCTATCTTTCTATGGACACCGATATTTAGTTAATAAGTCACAGAATAACCTTCATTATTTTTGGTGTCATATCATTAATATATTTTCTAGAATTTATGATTCCTTGTTACCCATACGTCGTCTTCAAAACCAATAATCAATACTACCATGACTTGCATCTTGTATTTTAATAGTCTATATTAATTAATTTTCATTTTTTATTTAACATTTCAATTTTTAGCTCTAGTTTCAGCACCTAAACTTATTTCAAAGTTGAGATTTTATCACACTAACTGTTAAAAGTTTTATTTTTACTTATTTCATGTTATTATTTTGATTTCAACAATACAAAGATCAAATGCGATGTACTATTTAACATAAAAGTAGAGACTAACCACTATACAACCATTCTTACAATAAAAAGATTTTCTATTTATCAAATAAAATAGAACTTTTAATTATGAGACATGCAGATATATCTTCTTTGAGAGTAGATTCGGAGATTAAACAGGCTGTATGAAACTTCTGTCCTTATTCTATAAATGGATTTTGTTGAGAAGAAATTCAAGACACTTATTTAGGACTGGGATTTTATTGTTAACTAAGGAGAATAAAGGCATAGAAAACCTTTGTATTATTTCTGTAGCTTATAGCCTATCTGGGAATAAAAGTATTTATGCCGAGTATGGGGTGAAGTCGACAGGGTACACGGGGGTTTGGTTGGGATAGAAGAGTCCAAAATGACGTTCGATCTCGGGTCCTCCCTTCTTAAAGCGAAAATGTATGTGTCGATAGGCTTTCCAGGTCTCCTGGGCGTTCCCTGGTTGGATAGTACATGCCTTATGAGGTTGTTATTGTACACCTTGGCGTTCTCCACGTTGGCCGCTTCATCCTCGCCTGCTGAAGGCCACCCGCTCTCTGTAATCACCACGCCTATGTTTGGATGTCCCAATCTCTCACACGCTGCAATCAGAGAGTCCACCATAGCATCGAACAAGTTCTTGTAGTGCCGACCTTCCTCATTGACAACGGGCGCAGAGGACTTAAACAGTGCATAGTCTAAGGATATGTGGGCCTTGTTGCCAACATAGCTGAAATAGGGATACACGTTTGCTAAGAATGGAGACCCATTCTCTGCCAGGAAGTTCAGCAGAGGACAAAGCGTGTCCTTGAGATCGTTACGGAAGTCTCACTGAGAAGGGTGAGAGGGGTAAGAATTCCCCAACACAGAAGAGGCATGGGTGGTGGAGACCTTTATATTGCTATGCAAATGGGCATTTCTTACTGCAGTTTGAATGTTTCGCATTGCAGGGAGAAGATATTTCACGTATTTCTCGTTTCCATGATGCAACACCTCGTTGCCCACTGCAATGTATTTGATGTTTGTGGCAGGGCTTTCAGGGCTCCGTGATGTGCTTGGAATATCCTCACTTTTTCGTTGTTGTACCACTTCAACAAATCTACAACCTCGCCCGGGCCTGGCAGATTGTTCCCCAACATTCCGTAGCACACTCCAACTGCAATTCAACATCATAAATACATGCATCGTAACTGTAAAATTATATGAGAAACAAATTGCTATTAAAAAAAACAATAACGAAAATAGATATACCTGATCTGGACGCCATGGATTTTATTAGCTTAGAATTCCAACAAACTCACTTCTTTTAAAACTTAAATATGAAACCACCAAAGCAAAGCTATGCTGCGATATTCGTGAGAGGGATGAATTTTTTTTATGAATGAAAATCACAAGGCACGCATGGGTATTTATACTTTGCATTCAGCGTAGCCAACGTAATGCTGCGTGGCGGCAGGCAGGCTGGCTGGCTGTGTCATTGTTGGATTTTTTTGGTGATATATCTCCAAAATCGTTTTTAATTGGAATGCCTCAACCTTAATCTTCTATCACGACTTTAATTTTAATGGTTCATATTTCTTTCATCAAAGTCTTGTGTGAACCTATCGCTTTTGAGTTTCATCTATTCTTGTCTTCTTCAAATTAATGTTATCCTTATCTTTTTCAACCGATAACATTCTATTATATATAATATATCTCTTTTTACATAATTATATATTATGTTATTATATTAATATAAATTATTATAAAATTAAATTAACACAATATCATTTACTTGATATATTTTTAAATTATCAAGATAGATATATTTGTCATCTTTAATATTTAATTTACAAAACAATTTTTTTTTTTTTTTCTTTTGTGAATAATTTATATTTATAATAATTTTTTATATGAATAAATTTTTTTTGTGAACTATTTTTTATTAGCACAAACAATTATTTATTAATAAAGATTTTAATATTTTTTCTTAATTCAAATATTAATTTCTTCTATTTTTCCCTTTAATCCAATGTCAATTTTTATTCTATTTAAAATTGTTGCTTTTTTTCTTTTTTCTTTTATAAAACTGCTTGGAATTAATTTGCATCTAGATTCCTACCATGACACACTATTCATTATTAATCTTTTCTCATGTATGTCATCATAAATATTTTATTTTATTTTATTTTTCACCAAAAAATTCAAAATTTAATTTCTACTTAAATAATAGGCACCAAAGTAATAACTTTCATAAAGTAAGTTTTATATTGTGAACCTCAAATATGAGGAGAAATTTTTAGAAAAGGTAAATTGCATGAAAAATACGATATTTTTTATAACATGAAAAAATAAATAATTAGTCAACAAAATGATTCATTTTAATGTAATCATTCCTTATCTTGCACTCACATTCTTCTCAAATAAGAGGTTTTTATTAGCCACTACAATTCAAACTCGAGATGAAATTATATTATATTTACTAAAACAATCAATCTTTTTGCTTTCTTTTTAATAAATCAGAGGAAATGTAAAAAGGTAAAAACCACTATTAAGACATCATATTTATTAAACCCGATGGGCACCCTTCTATGCTCCACTATTATTTAATGGTGATTGTTGAGAGCACAATATGGGCATGGTACTTTCTAAATTTCTCCAAGTGTTGTATAGATAAGATAGATATTCCATTATTTCTTAGAAAGTTTCTATAAATAGGTCTTTCTAGCATGTTCTACTATTTGTATATATTTCCATTTTATCACCATTTCATATCAATGAAAAACATTCTAAGTTTTTTAATAATCTGGTATCAGAGCAATTAGAGTTGCTAGAAAAGTCTAGCACAACTGGAGAGGAAGCCATTAGACACAGCAACAGAAGTTTGGCAAGAAGCAACAAGGAAGTCTAGTACTAGAGTGAAAGAACCATGGGATGGTCCAGCAGAAGGAAGATGTGAATTGCATGCTAAAGAAGAGTGATAGTCTCTTGAGTCGTGAATTACCTGTGAACCTATCAGCAAGCAAGGGGAAACCTACTGTGAATAATTATTGCTCGGTCATATGCCTGATCGACACTTACTGAGAAGAGCATGGCTCTAATGAATAAATGATGTGAAGAGAATGTTGCACTCAGAAAGCATAGCAGAAGAAGGAAACTAAAAGCCTAGAAATCATGACCTACTATGTACCCGTAGTCGTAACAAAAGAATTTAGAGGTACTAATCAATTTATAGAAGTGAATAGCAAAGTCTAAGCAAAGTTGTGATGTTGAATGTAAATTGAAAGCTCCCATGTATTGTCATCTATCTTTTTTATCTGTTAGTGAGTACCTATTTTCTCTTGCTATCAAGACCACATTCTCGAGGGTTTGACTTCTAGTAATGTGCATCACACCTGAAGGAGATGTGAGTGAGTCAGTTGAGTTGTCCAAGATGAGATAGTGGAAGAAGATTGAAGCAAAAATCTTGAATAAGGTACATCTTTTTAATATAAAATTTTGAAGCAATAAATCTTAATTTTTTTTAGCTTTCCAAAATTTTGTAAAAGTAAGTAATTTTTTTTCAAAGATAGAAGATATCTTCTCTGAAATTGCATCTCTCAAATGCCCAAATACTTAAAGGGCCAAATTATGTTGCCTCAAAAATAAAAATGCACATGATCCTTCTTTTCGAAGGACTATGGGGAACTATGATAGGAAATGAACAAGCTCCCATTGATCCTGATGAATGTGAAAAGTATGATAAGGCTAATACCAAAGCCCTGATGCTTATCATGTTAAGCATCATTGATGATGTCCAACCACATATCAGAGACATTGATGATCCAAAGGTAGCATGGGACAAGTTAACAACCATATATGGGCAAAGAATAAGATGAAGATCCTCCATTTACAATCAAGAATTTACACAATCACCATGGAGTCTGATGAGAAAGTTGAAGAATTCTTACATCGAGTGGTTGAAATAAGGATGGAGTTACTATCACTCTGTGAGAAGGTAGAAGATGCTCTCTCGGTCTAGATTACCTTGAGAGCACTATCTTCCAAATTCAGAGTGTTTGTCATGACACTAAATGTTGGCAAATAATTGGTATCATTCAAAAAGTTCATAAACCTATTGTAACAAGAAGAATCTATCAACTCAGTCCAAGATGAGTTTGAACATAAAGCTCTTATCTCGAAGACGAAACAAGGTCAAAGGTCTTGTAAAGGGTCTTTAAAGAAGTAGCCACAAAAATATCAGTAACAAGAGTAGTCTTGACATCAAAAATCTCAAAATTTGAAGAAATGGTGTCATATCTATCAAGCCAATACTCATTACACTGATAACCAATGGTATAATGCCAGAAAATAAGGGTCTACGAGCACATCATGGCAAGATGATTCTCAAAAATAAAAAAGATATCCCCATCAATGGAAGTAGAAGGGACATATCACTACTCAACAAGATGATATATCTAATGAAGAGATATCTGATGAAGATAAGAACTTGGTACTAGTTTCCAAAATCTCATAGCCCATAAGGAATATTTGGTTGATTGATTTTGGTTCCACCAAACATATGTTAGGCAATAAGAAGCTATTTGATTCACTGTCAGACCAACCCATTAGAGATCAGGTTAGGATCATAGAAGCAAAGAGTATGTTGTAGAAGGAATAGGACAAGTTACCATTCTTCTCAAATAGATGAAAATGTATACTAACAAAGGTACTATATGTTCCTAGACTGACATCTAATCTTTTATCAATTAGCTAGCTACTAAATAACCATCTAAAAGTGGAATTTCTTATTGAAAATGGTACAAAAACTTGCCTGATATCATGAAAAGGTAAAGTTCTTTCTAAAAAATTTCTTAAAAACAAATTATTTTCTCTAGATGGTGTTTCATCTTTTGCAGTAGCATTATCTACCTCATCTATAGAATCTACTACCCTCTAGGACTACCGATATGGTCATTTATCTGTTAGTTCATTATATGAGTTAAGTACTAAAGGGATGGTACGTGGACTTCCTAAGCTATCTAGTTCCTTTCCCATTTAACCTGGTTACCTTGTAGTTAAACAACATAGGGATTCATTCAAAGGAAGCTCATTTCATGTTAAGAAATGATTGGAGGTTTTTCATGTTAATTTGTATGGACCACTACCTGATTCATTCTTGGGATACAAGTACTTCTAGCTCTTCATGGATGACTTCTCCTAGAATATATGAGTATTCTTCTTGAAGAAGAAGAAGAGTGAAGCACTTCATCATTTTTAGATCTTCTATCAATATGTTGTGAAAGAGACATGACAACCTCTACTTCACCTCCTCTCATATTAATGGGGGGAATTCATGTCAAAAAAATTCTTGGCATTCCTGAACCAGCAAGGTATAAAACAAAATTTGACTGCTCCCTACATGCCCTAGTAGAATGGTGTTGTTGAGAGACGTAATTGCACTGTGATGGAGATGGCTCATTGTATTTTATCAATAGCTAAGCTAGAGAATCATTATTGGGTAGAAGCAATCCAAATTATTTATCTTCTCAACTAGGCACCAACAAAACTGTTAAAGGACAAAACACCAGAAGAGGTATGGAGTTGTAGAAATCCTTCATTTTTTTATTCAAATGTGTTTGGTTTCATAGCTTATATGCATATGCTAAAAAATAAGAGGAAGACACTTGAGTCAAAAACATTCCCATGCATCCTATTAGGATACAACACTACCTTGAAGGCATATCATCTCAAGGATCCAGAAATGAGGAAAATCTATGAGAGCAGAGATGTGGTGTTCGATGAGTCATCTTTTGACTCAATGATCTAAGGTGATGGAACAACACTAATCACCTCTCACAAATTACTTCTTGAGTTAGATAGAGAAGAAATTCTCCAGTTGCAATGAGAGTTGTATGTTGATATTGGAGAATTAGATCCTCCAGACCTATAAGGAAAGCTATATGTTGATCTTGGAAATTTAGAAATCCACTAGATAGTTCTTCACATCCACCAAGCGGTTCATCACAACAACGACAGAGTTCTCTTTTGAAGTCGGTACTAGGTACCAGTAGAGACACTCATTCATTTGGAGTAAGAATAAGGAGTCAGACAAGACATGAGGTAAATTTTGCACTTATGAGTACAATAGTTGATAGCTCCAAACCTAAAAAATTTCATGAAGCTTTAACTCAACCTCACTGGAAGAAAGTAATGGATGTCGAGTATGACTCGCTCATAAAGAATTGAACTTGGGAACTGGTTGATCTGCCTACATGAAAGAAACCCATTGGCTGCAAATGGGATTTCAAAAAAAAATACAAGGTGGATGCATCTATAGATAAACATAAAGCATGGCTAGTAGCAAATGGATATGCTCAGAAAGAGGGAATTGACTATGGAGAAACCTTTACACCCACTATAAAGATCAAGACCATCAGAGTTGTTTGTGCACTCATAGCATAGAATGGATGGTGAATTCAGCAGATGGATGTCGAAAGTGCTTTTCTTAATGGTGATTTGAAGGAAGAAGTATGCATGACCCAACCAAAAGGTTTTTTTGATGAAAAACGTCCTAAAAAGGTATGTCATCTCATCAAATCACTTTATGGACTGAAATAAGCTCCTAGGACATGGTCCACCAAAATAGTTGATCATCTTTTGTAGTGTGGTTTTACTCATAGCCCCTCAGATTCTAACTTGTACCTAAAGAAGGTAGGAGAATATATTCTCATTCTTGTTCTATATGTGGATGATCTTGTGATCACTGAAAGTTCAGAAGATCAGGTTGATATTGTGAAGAATGATCTCAAAAGATCCTTTGACATGACTGATTTGGGAATACTGCATTACTATCTTGGCTTGGAGATATGGCAGAAATAGAATCACATTTTTATCTCCTAGATCAAATATGCTAAGACACTCTTGGAAAAGTAAAAAATGTTAGATTGTAAGCCACTTTCAACACTGATGGAGAAAGGCTTATAACTTTCTCGATTCTTGGACTCACCTCAAGTAGATGCAAATCTATACAGATAGCTCATTCAGAGTCTCATCTACTTGACTTACACCAGACTAGATATATGTTTTGCTATGAGTTATCTCTCCATATTTATGTAGGAACTAAATAAATGTCACTGGGTTGTAGCAAAGCATGTTTTAAGATACGTCTAAGGTACACTTGAGTATGGTCTAGAGTACAAGAAGAATACTCAATTCTTCTTACAGGGTTATATAGACTCGGACTACGCTAAATCTATAGATGACAGAAATTCAACATCAGGGTACATTTCATCTTGGATCTAGACCAATATCATGGATTAGTAAGAAGCAAATAGTTGTTGATCTTTCATCCATTGAAGTAGAATATCATGTCACAAGCGGCGCTGTGTGCGAATCAATATGGTTACATTGCATACTAGCAGATATGGGCTACGAAGAAAAGAAGCCACCCATCATTCACTGCGATAATCAAGGTGTGTTAAAATTAGGTAAGGCACTATGTCTAGAGCTTCAACATCTAAATTTGCTAATCCCTAATCTACCTCCGTTTTTTATTTTTTTATAAATGATGATGGTATATATGCATTTTAGAATACAAATATGATGAGATTGGATAGTGTGGAAATTAATGGAAAGATAATTATTCACATCAAAATCAGTTGTATCATTATCATCAAATCTAATAAAATTGAACAACATAAAAATTAATAAAATTATACATTTGAAAATTAATGATATACATTCTCATTTATCTTTCTTTCATAATCTATATCTATTCTTTATGCAATAGAAATGCCTTTAAATTTTTTTAAACAATACTTTTTTCTCTCTTTTCTGTTTTTCCCAATACTTTAAAAAAATTCTGATTTTCCCCTGATTAATCATCGTTTTTTGAAAAACACTTTTTAATTTTGAAAAAAATTATCAAATAAAAATGAATCTAAGCAGATGCGTTTAAAAGACTATTATATATCTTTGGATGCCGTAGATTTTTTACTAACGTATATTTTGCTTATTACTCCAGCAAACTGAAATGTTTAGTAAACATACTGGAAAAATAATAAAATCCCATTTATATATACGACCTGGAGTTTCAGTTTAATATGATCAGCAATGCAATTTCTTCAAAGGGATGAAATGTTTATAAATGAAAATAACAAGGCATGCATGGATAGTTATAGTTTGAAAATCAGCCTAACCCACGTAAGCCGTACGCGGCGGCCGGATCACATTTTCTTAATAATTGAACCTTAAATTGCATTTAGCCAATAAAATCAATGCGGATATCTCGGTTTTGAGTTTCATTTTATACTAATTTGTTCGCCCAAAGAAACGAGCACATGAAGCTACTGTTTATTTTTATCTTTTTTAGCCAATAGGATGTCAAAGCGTGGCTATAACCTAAAAACATAGATATAAAATGAATGGAACACTCGGCCCAGATAAATAGAAAATTTTGACCTGCAATTACAATTAGAAATTGCAATTATTTTCAGCCTATGTATATCCAAATCGCCAGCGTAAATATAATTGCCACCTCGAGCACATACTTCGGAAAATTATTTAATTCTTGCTTGTGGACAATTTGCATTTCAAATGACTTTGCATATTGATATATCATACTTAGAGAGACATTTTTATTAACAGAAACAACGACCTATTCGTGACAAGGATAAGAGAACACTGAAAATAAGACAGGAATTTAAAGTGAAAGGAATTGGAAAATTAAAACAATATATGAGGGTATGAGGAAAGAAATGAAGAGTTAGGTCAAAGTAAAATTGTAATAAAATGAGTAGTTAGGTAAGATGGAAAAGAGACAAGTAATGTAGTTTTTTTTGTTTTTTTTTCTTTTCTTTTTTTTTGAATGTAGGTATTATGTTTGATTTTTCTTTCGAAGTCATATTGAAGGAAGAGGTTCTAGTAAGTTTCTTAGTTAATTCTAAAAGTAAAACTAATAATTTATATTAAATTGTTGTAGATGTTTGAACTCTTTATTAACAAGTATGAATTTATTAGGCTTAAATGACTACAAATACATTCTTTTGTATCTTTCAAATACCAAAAATCACAAAATTTTCATGTAGCTCACAAATAAAGATAGATTTTGAAAATTTATACAAATAAGATGAGTATTTTATGGTAGAATAAAAATCATATCACCATTAGATGCCTTGCATCATGAATTTTGTCTAATCAATTATAGTTTATATTCAAGATTGGAAAAGACACACTATGTCGAATATCAACAAGATCAAGCTAGAGGTGTTGATATATATTTCAGAGTATAGCAAAAATAGATCCATTAAAATCATTTCAATCTAATTCTCTAAATTCAAGATCAATAGAAAATTAATTTATATGTATGTATGTATGTGTGTGTGTGTATATATATGTATGTATGTATGTATGTATGTATGTATGTATGTATGTATGTATATATGTATGTATGTATATATGTATGTATGTATATATATATATGTGTGTGTGTGTGTGTGTGTGTGTGTGTGTGTGTGTGTGTGTACATATATGTATGTATACATATATGTGTATGTATGTATGTATATATATATATATATATATATATATATATATGTATGTATATGTATGTATGTATGTATATATATGTAAGTATGTTAAAATATCCTATAACAAATAAAATACAATAACTTCTGAAAAAAACAAAAAAATCTTTACATAAATTTTAGATGTAATAGATTCCCCAAATCATTTAGAATTTGTCTTGTAAAATAACACCTGATTATAAATATTGACATTAAAAAAATCGTCATCATGGAAGTATTGTTGTTCAAAGATATTTTATGTAGTTGAAAAAAAAGGCTATAGAGTGAAAGTTTAAATATATAAATTATACCAATCAATGATTCAAATAAAAATTTGGTAAAATGCAAAACTAAGATTTCTAAAAAAGAATTCTTGGACAATAAAGAGAATGATTTTCTTCCCTACATCTAGAAAATAAATAGAGATTATTAAAGATTATCTTATTTATTAGATGAGAACATGTTATAGGTCATAACATGTCCATCACATCCTCCACCTAAAAACATGTGTCACCCCATCTCCTTCCTGAATCCTCATCGACACTTGCTCTTGGTGGTCTAGATATTTCTAAGTCTCTTTTTTTGTTGTAGTTCAAGGCCCCGATTACTATTATTTCTCTTACTCATGGTCAGGGTGTGGGTGCATTATAGACTTTTATTGAGGTTACAAATGTGTCTCTAGCTCTTTTTATGTCATCTCACATTAAATCCTATACATAGAATTGGATTTTATATCCCTATGATTAGGGATTCTATTTGATACCCTAGATCTAGGGTTTTTGTCATACATTTGAAAATTCACTTCCTGATAGAAAGTGGGCATAATGGGTTTTCACTAAAACTCAAAAATTAATGACTTTGGGTGAATCGGATCTACAAAATTATCTCGACTAACCAAAAAAATTGGTGAAGCAAATAAATTCTTGAAGAAATTAATTTCGTAGCCATAAATAATTGAAAATTTTGGAGCTTCAAGGTTTAGACCCATGTTGGATCTAAACATGGTTACAGGGAGAGTTATTACTAAAATAAATCATGTCACTTGTGTTCAACGATTAAAAAAAATAAACTATAATTTTTAATAATTTTTTTATAAGATATATATTTGTAAAATTAATATCAAAACTTAAGAATATGAAAAATTATTTTACTTATATTGAATTTACATTTTCCAATTTAAATTAATGGTTGTAGTTGATTATAATATTAGCCACACAAGACATACTAATAAAGATAGAATGTACTATATATATAATCCAAGCATACTTTATATGAAAAGAGAACTCAATCTACAAGATTACACAAAGTTTTATCTAGAATATACATTAATTCTAGAATATAAAATTTGTCATCATGAACAACTAACCTTATTAGTCCCTGCCAAGGCAAGAGATTATAGGAATCATGTTTTGATTACCTACATAGTTCTCAGTCAATCAAAGAGCTTGAAATACATATCACAATAATATTACAATTTTTTGGCTAAAGTGTGGGACATATATATTGGCATATTCCTTTGGGCCTTATTTGAGAATATTTTGTAGAAATTATTGCAGTTACATGGTGACCATTATGGATTGTAGTGATTTGTGGGTTATTGGCACCAGCGATATATAATTATATATGAATTTTATGGATTTTTTAGTTGGCAAGGTTAAAAATACAAGGCATGGCATCCTTAAAAAATTATATATTGTGTACGTATTCTTCCAACTCCCGTAGGTTGTCTAAAGTTTTATGGGTTCTCGAGTGGCTCAAATGTTTCCATTTATGACACAACATTTCTATCTCCAAAAAAATATGGAGTGTAGGATGTATGTGGATAGTAGATAAATCAATAAAATCACTATCAAATATAGATTTCTTATACCTCATTTATATGATATGATGGATGTGATTACAGGAGAAAATTATTTTACCAAGATTGATCTAAGGAGTGGTTACTATCATATTTATATTCGTAAAGGAGATGAATGGAAAACAACATTCAAGACTATGGATACCTTATATGAGTGGTTAGTAGTGTCATTTAGATTATCTAATGCACCCAGCAAATTTATTAGGGTGATGAACACAATGTTATGATATTATCAAATTTTTACAGAAAGTTCATTAAGAATTTTAGTAGTCTTGTTGCACATGTGGGAATTAGTGTTTTATTGAGTCAAGAAGGAAGACCAATAACATATTTTAGTGAGAAATTGAAAAATGTAATAAATAAGTATTATACATATGATGTTGCATTTTATGCCATTATACAAGCATTAAGACATCCTAGGTATTACCTGGTTCCTAAGGAGTTTATCCTATTTATAGATCATGAGGCCTTGAGGTATGTCAACACTCAAAAGAAGTTAAATAGTAGACATGCAAAGTGGGTGTCTTTTTTGCAAGGATATATTTTTGTGTTGAAGCATAAATTAGGAAATCAAAATCAAGTAAAATAAACAATGATCAAGAAAAAAGAAGCATGGATAATAATAATAATAATAATAATAATAATAATAATAATAATAATAATAATAATAATAATAATAATAATAATAATAATAATAATAATAATAATAATAATAAACTTTTGATTTACATATATTTAGTGAGGGTACAAAACAGAAAAAATGTAGTCATACGACTATCAAATTTAGCTCATCATTCCAAAAACTTAAAATTGAAAACAATTTAAGGAATAAAATATATATATTCAAATCCAATAAATAGTGAATTTGTGCTCCCCCTACCTACCCTAGTCCCCTAATAAAAAATTCACGCCACTTGAGTTCAACAAATAGAAAAAGAAATAAAATGGATTTTTTAATAACATATATATTACAAAAGTAATATTGAAACCTAAGAACATGAAAAATTATTTTACTAATATTAGGTACACATTTGACAATACAAATTAATAGTTATAGTAATTGGTTATAATATTACCTACATAAGACTTACTAATAATGAAGGCGTGTACAACAAAATACACACACTTATATAAAATAAATAATCTAATCATCATCATCATCATCATCATCATCATCATCATCATCATCATCATCATCATCAAACCATATATATATATATATATATATATATATATATATATATATATATATATATATATATATATATATATATATATATATATATATATGTATGTATGTATGTATGTATGTATGTATGTATGTATGTATGTATGTATGTATGTATGTATGTATGTATGTATGTATGTATGTATGTATGTATGTATGTATGTATGTATGTATGTATGTATGTAAATAAAATAATCCAAGCATACTTTATATGAAATGAGAACTCAATCTACATTTCTTCTAAACTCAATCTACAATATTATGTGAAGTGTTATCTATAATATACATTTAATTTTAGAATTTGATATTTCATATAATATGTCATCATGAACAACTAACCTTATTTATATTCACATTTAACCTTATTTCTATTCATATTTTTATAATAAAAAAATATTTTCCATTTATCAAACAAACTAAAAGCTTGAATAATGTATCTTCTTTGAGAGTAGACTAATAGATTAAGAAGCTTGTATGAAATTTATCTATTTATTATATTAATGGACTATAATCCATTATAATTTATATTCAATATTGTAAAATACCCACTATGTTGAATATCATCTAGATCAAGCTAGTGGAGTTAAGATAAATTTCACTGTGCTGAAAAGATAGATCCATTAAAACCATTTCAATTCAAAGCTATAAATTTAAGATAAATATGATATTAATTAGGTATTACATAGGACTGATGAAGAACCAAATTAATGTCAACATATCCTATAAAAAATATAATACAATAACTTCTAAAAAAACTTGAAAATCTTACATAAGGTTCAGATTTAATAGATTCCCCAACTCATTTGGAATTTCTTTCTTAAAACATCAATGAATTATAAATTTTGACATTATGAAAAATGATCATCCTCAAATTCTTGTTGTTTTAAGTTATTTTATATAGTTGAAAAAAAAATAGGCTTTAGAGTGAAAGTTAAAAAACAAAAATTACATCAATTAGGGTTTCAAATCAAAATTTGAAAATAGGATTTATGAGAAAAAATTCAAGGAAATTGAAGAGAATGGATTTCTTCCCTACATCTAGATAATAAATAGAGACTTACTATATATTTCCTTCTTAATCATAATGAGGGTATGTTATAAGTTGTAACATCTACATCACATCTTCTACCTCAAAACATGTGTGCCCCCATCTCCTTCTATAATCCTCACTGACATTGGCCCTTAGTTGTCTAGGTTTTATTAAGTCTCTATATTTTGTTGTAGTTTAAGGCCATGGTCTTTTCTCATGCTCTTACTCATGTCAGGGTGTTTTTGGACTATAGACTCTAATTGAGGCTCTAAATGTGGCTCGAGCTCCCTTTCTATCACCACACTTTAAAACCTTTGCATATAATTTTCCATTACAACATTATGATTAGGGATTCTATTTGAAACATTAGAGCAAGGGTTTTCATCACGCATTCAAAAATTCACTCCCTAAAAAAAAGTAGGCATAATAGGTTTGGAATATTAGTAAAAGTAGAGAAAGGATTAGGAAAAAATATTTGGGATGATAATGATAATAATAATAATAATAATAATAATAATAATAATAATAATAATAATAATAATAAATATTTTGAATATTTTGATTTTTTTAAATATAGCTAGAGCAGAAAATAGAAAGAACATAGTCATATCACTTGTGTTCAATGATTAAAAAAATAAACTATAGTTTTTAATTATTTTTTTATAACATATATATTTGTAAAATTAATATCAAAACTTAAGAATATGAAAAATTATTTTACTTATATTGAGTTTACATTTTCCAATTTAAATTAATGGTTGTAGATGATTATAATATTAGCCACACACAATATATATATATATATATATATATATATATATATATATAATCCAAGCATACTTTATATGAAAAGAAAACTCAATCTACAATATTACACAAAGTGTTATCTAGAATATACATTAATTCTAGAATATAAAATTTGTCATCATGAACAACTAACCTTATTAGTCCCTACCAAGGCAAGAGATTATAGGAATCATTTTTTGATTACCTACATAGTTCTCAGTCAATCAAAGAGCTTGAAATACATATCAAAATAATATTACAATTTTTTGGCTAAAGTGTGGGACATATATATTGGCATATTCCTTTGGGCCTTATTTGAGAATATTTTGTAGAAATTAATGTAGTTACATGGTGACCATTATGGATTGTAGTGATTTGTTGGTTATTGGCACTAGCCATATATAATTATATATGAATTTTATGGATTTTTTAGTTGGAAAGGTTAAAAACACAAGGCATGACATCCTTAAAAATTTATATGTTGTGTACGTGTTCTTCCAACCCTTGTAGGTTGTCTAAGGTTTTATCGGTTTTCGAGTGGCTCAAATGTTTCCATTTAAGACACCAACATTTCTATCTCCAAAAAAATATGGAGTGTAGGATGTATGTGGATAGTAGATAAATCAATAAAATCACTATCAAATATAGATTTCTTATACCTCATTTATATGATATGATGGATGTGATTACAGGAGAAAAGTATTTTACCAAGATTGATCTAAGGAGTGGTTACTATCATATTTAGATTCGTAAAGGAGATGAATGGAAAATAACATTCAAGACTAGGGATACCTTAAATGAGTGGTTAGTAATGTCCTTTAGATTATCTAATGCACCCAGCAAATTTATTAGGGTGATGAACACAATGTTATGAGATTATCAATTTTTTACAGAAAGTTCATTAAGAGTTTTAGTAGTCTTGTTGCACATGTGGGAATTAGTGTTTTGTTGAGTCAAGAAGGAAGACCAATAACATATTTTAGTGAGAAATTGAAAGGGGTAATAAATAATTTTATACATATGATGTTGCATTTTACGCCATTATACAAGTATTAAGACATCCTAGGTATTACCTGGTTCCTAACGAGTTTATCCTATTAATAGATCATGAGGCCTTGAGGTATGTCAACACTCAAAAGAAGTTAAATAGTAGACATGCAAAGTGGGTGTCTTTTTTTCAGGAATATATTTTTGTGTTGAAGCATAAATTAGGAAATAAAAATCAAGTAACTAATGGTTTGAGTAGGAGAATGGCATTACTAACTAATATGGTGAGTGAAGTAAATAGATTTAAAGTTGTTAAGGAATTATATAATACTGATCTAGATTTTGGAAAGATAGTTAACCAATATAGGAATCCATTAGTAGGTGAGACAAGTACTAATCATAATGAAAATATTATACAGTATGGTTATCTCTTCATTGGAAAATAATTATGTATTCCAGTTAGGTCTTTAAGATAGAATATTATAAGAGAACTACATAGTAGTAGTTTGGCTAGACATTTTGGTAAGGTTAAGACAATAGCTTTGGTGGATAATAATTATTTTTGGCCAAATATGAAGTGAGATTTGGCAAGTTATGTTTCAAGATATAGAATATGTCAAGTAGCTAAAGGACATGCATAGAATATAGGGTTGTACATGTCATTCCCAGTTAAAAGAGGATCATGGACAGATCTGAGTATAGATTTTATGTTGAGATTACCAAACACACAGAGAGGTAATGATTCAATTTTTATTTTTTTAGATAGGTTTTCTAATATGGTTCATTTTATTACATATAATAAAACCAATGATGCCACTAGAACTAAAGAACTATTTTTTAAGGATGTGAGATTGCATGGTGTTTTAAAAACCATTGCATCAGATAGAGGTACAAAATTTCTAAGTCATTTTAGGAGAAATTTATGGAAGAAGTTATGAAATAATATATAATTTAATAGTGCATACCACCCACAAACATATGGACAAGCATAAGTTGTAAACATGAGCTTGGAAAATTTGTTGAGATGCATAGTTGGAGAGAATCCCAAGTTATGGGACTTGGCTTTATCATAACCTAAGTTTGCATATAATAGTTTAGTGAAAAGATCAACAAGAAGATCACCATTTCAAATTGTTTATGGGAGGATCATATGGGTGTTTTATATTTGGTACAGCTACCAATTACATAATGAGTTAGTGATGATGTAGAAGCATTTGTAGATCATATGCAAAAACTGCAATAAGAAGTCAAAAGAAAGTTGTGGGAAAGTAATGAGAAGTATAAAGTTACAAAATATTTCATAAGAAGGTCAAAGGAATCTAAAGGAGATTTAGATTTGGTATATTTTAGGAAAGAAAGATTTCTGAAAGGCACGTACAACAAGTTAAACTATAAAAAAATTAGTCCATATAGAATTATGAAAAAAATAATGACAATGCTTATGAGGTGAGTTTACCATAGGTTTTTGATATCTCTCTAGTATTTAATATTTTAAATTTATATTATTTCCATGGAGAAGATGATAAAGGTAAATAAGATGAAGAAGTAGATTGGCAGAAATAGATACCAAAGAAGAAGAAAGAAAAGATAATGCATGTTTTAGATAAGAACACAATGAACACAAGGCAAGGAAGTTATAACAAGTATTTGGTACTATGGGAAGGATTACAATAGAAAGACAACACTTGAATTTTAGAATGGGAGTTAGATAAGATTGACAAGAATAAATGGTAGGAGCACAATCAGAACAACTCGCAAGAGCTAAGTTGTTTTCAACTAGAGGAGAATGATGCAGAGTCTAAACTTTCATGGGCCATAACTTTTGACTTGTAACTCTATTTGAACTCTTATTTATATCAAAATAAACATGTCAAAAATTCAATTCATCCATACACTGATATATCTATTTACAGATGATTTCATAACTTATTGGAGGCCATACATGACTATCTGAGCATTCGATAATGCATTTCAATATTTTTTCTTGGATTAATTTATCTTTAGAAATAATGTATATTTATACTCAAACATGAAATTTAGTTGAAATTCGTCTAATATGATAATTTTATTATTTAGAATGTTTGTGTAAATTTTTAGGTCCATCCAAACTTACATTCAATACTTCTTAAAGTTACGGTTTAAAAAATCACTAGAAGTTTTGAAAGTTACCAAAAGTAAAAAATTTCTAAAAATATTGTGGCTTGGTTAGCTTTAGGTGCTTTAAGTGGCCTAGATTTATATATATTTTTTAATTATGCATGTCAACTCCAATTTTAAGTTGAGATTTATTTAAATCCTCTTATGTAAATATTTTATTCATTCAATGAGAATCAACATTGTTTGTTGGCCTTCAGGTAAATTTTGAGTTTATGCCTACCAATTTATTTGTTTAACTAGTATGTGTTTTCAGGATACAAGAAATGTATAATTAATGTAAGTATGGGTATACCATGCCCCTAATATGAAATGTATAACCAATTAAGCATAATAATAGCATGCCCCAATAGATGCATGGTAGAAACCATGATAAAGTAGGCAACAATAATATAGGCAAGAAAGAGGTAGTGTGCAACATATAGATCATGGCATTAGTCATATTATTTCATATTATATTTAAAAATAAAGGTGAGGACACCAAAAACATAAAAATCATATCACACTCATATTATTAAATAGATAAAATTATATTACACATAATGTATACAATTAAAAAAGTGCCACACCAATAATATAATTCAATCATTGTCATACATAGTAGATAAGTCACATAATATCTTAAAGGGTATATAAGCCAATTAATGTCATGCACAATAGACAAGGTAAATTAAATAACATACAACATATATGTGACATAGAGTATACAACTAAAGAATCCATTATAGGGAAGATATGAAATGCATGTCCAGTAGCACATATATGCAAGCAAAGTAGGGAGATAGAAAAGAAGCGACACACAATATAGAAAATAATGTCATGAAATATAGAAGCAGAAAAAATAACTTATATAACAAAGCATAAATTGATATTGAAGCAAAGCACACAATGTGTATTTATAGGAGGATATGTATAATCAAGTACATGGCTAAAAAAAGAAGGATAGAACTTCAAAAACTTGTTGGGGTTTCGCCATAGTTGTTAGAATGCTGCCCCTAGTATGAACATTATATTACCCTGAAATAACTATTAATCATATGTAAAAATATGTATATCCTACATCTAACTCAATAATACCATCATTAACATGTACTTAAATAATGTCTATATAAAATATTAAGCAATTTGTAGATAATCATGATATGTTAAGTTGTGTAACTATGTAACAAATGAAAATAAAAGGAAAATATATATTTTTCAAATTATATTTAGAAGACTTGAAATGATAATGAGAGGAAATAAATAAATGAAACTAAACCAAAATGTGAAAAATATGAAGAAATAAGAAACAAGATATCATTTTTAACCTATAACTTCTCTCAAAAAAATCATTTAATAAAGTATAATGTCTTGATATATATTGCATTGTCATCATGGAGAATTTTGAGATGAGAGATAACAAACAAAATCAAGGACTTGAAGTAAAGAAACGAAAAAAATATATCTTAAATAAAGAGTCTAGAAAAATGATGTATAAACAATGAGCAAAACCAATAAAGGATTCCAACCAACAATCAAAATATAAAAGCTTAAAAAAAATAAAGTAACTTCAAGGTTAAAAGTAAACTATAATTTTAAAATGATAATCTAGAGGCAATGAACCACCCAATGGAGAACATCATGTGTAATACGGCTAGAGAATGAAAGTTTAAAGTCCATACAGAAGAAGGAAGAAAAGAAAACTAGGGATAAGCAAGAAAAGCAAATAAAACTATGTACAAAATAGATTAATTAGGTTAGACACGAGGTTAGCAATTTTATTTGCTCACTATGTTCTATCTTTCTATGGACACCAATATTTAGTTAATAAGTCACAGAATAACCTTCATTATTTTTGGTGTCATATCATTAATATATTTTCTATAATTTATGATTCCTTGTTACCCATACAACGTCTTCAAAACCAATAATCAATACTACCATGACTTGCATCTTGTATTTTAATAGTCTATATTAATTAATTTTCATTTTTTATTTAACATTTCAATTTTTAGCTCTAGTTTCAGCACCTAAACTTATTTCAATGTTGAGATTTTATCACATTAACTGTTAAAAGTTTTATTTTTACTTATTTCATGTTTTATTTTGATTTCAACAACACAAAGATCAAATGCGATGTACTATTTAACATAAAAGTAGAGACAAACCACTATACAACCATTCTTACGATAAAAAGATTTTCTATTTATCAAATAAAATAGAACTTTCAATTATGAGACATGCAGATATATCTTCTTTGAGATATATCTTCTTTGAGAGTAGACTCAGAGATTAAACAGGCTGTATGAAATTTCTGTCCTTTTTCTTGTTGAGAAGAAATTCAAGACACTTATTTAGGACTGGGATTTTATTGTTAACTAAGGAGAATAAAGGCATAGAAAACCTTTGTATTATTTCTGTAGCTTATAGCCTATCTGGGAATAAAAGTATTTATGCCGAGTATGGGGTGAAGTCGACGGGGTACACGGGGGTTTGGTTGGGATAGAAGAGTCCAAAATGGCGTTCGATCTCGGGTCCTCCC
This sequence comes from Torreya grandis, assembly GCA_037957365.1. NCBI lineage: Eukaryota > Viridiplantae > Streptophyta > Pinopsida > Cupressales > Taxaceae > Torreya > Torreya grandis. The sequence goes on along the minus strand of JARHVA010000933.1, from coordinate 1,103,381 downwards.
TTCTTATTCTCGTTGAACAAAGCGAAAATGTATGTGTCGATGGGCTTTCCAGGTCTCCTGGGCGTTCCCTGGTTGGATAGTACATGCCTTATGAGGTTGTTATTGTACACCTTGGCGTTCTCCACGTTGGCCGCTTCATCCTCGCCCGCGGAAGGCCACCCGCTCTCTGTAATCACCACGCCTATGTTTGGATGTCCCAATCTCTCACACGCTGCAATCAGAGAGTCCACCATAGCATCGAACAAGTTCTTGTAGTGCCGACCTCCGTCATTGACAACGGGCGCAGAGGACTTAAACAGTGCATAGTCTAAGGATATGTGGGCCTTGTTGCCAACATAGCTGAAATAGGGATACACGTTTGCTAAGAATGGAGACCCATTCTCTGACAGGAAGTTCAGCAGAGGACGAAGCGTGTCCTTTAGATCGTTACGGAAGTCTCACTGAGAAGGGTGAGAGGGGTAAGAATTCCCCAACACAGAAGAGGCATGGGTGGTGGAGACCTTTATATTGCTATGCAAATGGGCATTTCTCACTGCATTTTGAATGTTTCACATTGCAGGGAGAAGATATTTCACGTATTTCTCGTTTCCCACTGCAATGTATTTGATGTTTGTGGCAGGGTAGAAGTGGCGAATGTTGTCGTGGACCCACCCGTTTGCTGCAGCCTGGTCACTTGCTATCTTTTGAAGCTCATCATTGCCCACTCCCACAATTACTTCAATGCCCGTGTTCGCCAGGGCTTTCAGGGCTCCGTGATGTGCTTGGAATATCCTCACTTTTCCGATGTTGTACCGCTTCAACAAATCTACAACCTCGCCCGGGCCTGGCAGATTGTTCCCCTACATTCCGTAGCACACTCCAACTGCAATTCGACATCATAAATACATGCATCGTAACTGTAAAATTATATGAGAAACAAAACGTTGCTCTATTAAAGAAAACAATAACTAAATAGATATACCTCATCTGGACGCCATAGATTTTATCAGCTTAGAATTCCAACAAACTCACTTCTTTCAAAACTTAAATATGAAACCACCAAAGCAAAGTTATGCTGCGAATTTTTTTTATGAATGAAAATCACAAAGCACGCATGGGTATTTATACTTTGCATTCAGCGTAGCCAACGTAATGCTACGTGGCGGCAGGCAGGCTGGCTGGCTGTGTCATTGTTGGATTTTTTTGGTGATATATCTCCAAAATCGTTTTTAATTGGAATGCCTCAACCTTGAATCTTCTATCACGACTTTAATTTTAATGGTTCATATTTCTTTCATCAAAGTCTTGTGTGTACCTATCGCTTTTGAGTTTCATCGATCCTTGTCTTCTTCAAATTAATGTTATCCTTATCTTTTTCAACCGATAACATTCTAAATACTATGACAGATTATATATAATATATCTCTTTTTGCATAATATATTATGTTATTATATTATATTAATATAAATTATTACAAATTTAATTCAACACAATATCATTTAATGGATATATTTTTAAATTATCAAGATAGATATATTTGCTATCTTTAATATTTAATTTAGAAAACTATTTTATTTTTTCTTGTGGATAATTCATATTTATAATAATTTTTTGTATAAATAAAATTTTCTTGTGAACTATTTTTTATTAGCACAAACAATTATTTATTAATAAAGATTGTGATATTTTTTCTTAATTCTAATTTCTTCTATTTTTTCCTTTAATCCAATGTCAAATTTTATTCTATTTAAGATTGTTGCCTTTTTTCTTTTCTCTTTTATAAAACTGCTTAGAATTAATTTGCATCCAGAGTCCTACCATGACACTATTCATTATTAATCTTTTCTCATGTATGTCATCATAAATATTTTATTTTATTATATTTTTCACTAAAAAAATCAAAATTTAATTTCTACTTAAATATTAGGCACCAAAGTAACAACTTTCATAAAGTAAGTTTTATATTGTGAACCTCAAATATGAGGAGATTTTTTTAAAAAGGTAAATTGTATGAAAAATACGACATTTTTTATAACATGAAAAAATAAATAATTAGTGAACAAAATTATTCATTTTTATGTAATCATTCCTTCTCTTGCACTCACATTCTTCTCAAATAAGAGGTTTTTATTAGCCACTGCAATTCAAACTCGAGATGAAATTATATTATATTTACTAAAAAAATCAATCTTTTTGCTTTTTTTTTAGTAAATCAGAGAAAATGTAAAAAGGTAAAAATCACTATTAAGCCATCATATTTAGTAAACCCAATGGGCACCCTTCTATGCTCCACTATTATTTAATGGTGATTGTTGATAGCACAACATGGGCATGGTAACTTCTAAATTTCTCTACGCATTGTATAGATAAGATAGATATTCCATTATTTCTTAGAAAGTTTCTATAATTTGGTCTTTCTAGCATGTTCTAATATTTGTATATATTTCCATTGTATCACCATTTCATATCAATGAAAAACATTCTAATTTTTTTAATAATCTGGTATCAGAGCAATTAGATTTGCTAGAAGTTGAGAGGAAGCCATTAGACACAGCAGCAAAATTTTGGCAAGAAGCAACAAGGAAGTCTAGCAGTAGAGCAAAAGAACCATGGGATGGTCCAGAAGAAGTAAGACATGACCTGCATGCTAAAGAAGAGTGACAATTTCTTGGGTCGTGAATTACCTGCAAACCTGTCAACAAGCAAGGGGAAATCTATCGTGAAGAATTATTGCCCGGTCATATCCCTGATCGACACTTGCTAAGAAGAGCATGGCTCTAATGAATAAATCATGTGAAGAGGATGTTGTACTTTGAAAGCATAGCAGAAGAAGGAAACTAAAAGCCTAGAAATCATGACCTACTATGTACCTATAGTCGTAGTAGAAGAATTTAGAAGTACTAATCAATTTATAGAAGTGAATAGCGAAGTGTAAGCAAAGGTGTGATGTTGAATTTAAATTGAAAGATCTTATGTACTATCATCCATATTTTTTTCTCTATCAGTGAGTACCTATTTTATCTTGCTGTCAAGACCACATTCTCGAGGGTTTGACTTCTTGTAACATGCATCACACCTGAATGAGACATGAGTGAGTCAGTTGAGTTGTCCAAGATGAGATAGTGGAAGAAGATTGAAGCAAAAATATTGAATAAGGTACATCTTTTTAATACAAAATTTTGAAGCAATAAATCTTTAGTTTTTTTAGCTTTCCATAATTTTGTTAAACTAAGTAGTTTTTTTTTTTTAAAGATAGAAGATGTCTTCTCTAAAATTGCACCTCTCAAATGCCCAAATACTTAAAGGGCCAAATTATGTTGCCTCAAAAATAAAAATGCACATGATCCTTCTTTTCGAAGGACTATTGGGAACTATGATAAGAAATGAGAAAGCTCCCACTGATCCTGATGAATGTGAAATGTATGATAAGGCTACTACTAAAGCCTTAATACTTATCATGCTAAGCATCACTGATGATGTCCAACCACATATTAGAGACATTGATGATCGAAAGTTAGTATGGGACAAGTTAGCAACCATATATGGGCAAAGAATAAGATGAAGATCCTCCATTTACAATGAAGAATTCACACAATCACCATGGAGTCTAATGAGAAAGTTGAAGAATTTTTACATCAAGTGGTTGAAATAAGGATGGAGTTACTAGCACTCTATGAGAAGGTAGAAGACACTCTCTTGGTCTAGATTACCTTGAGAGCACTTCCTTCCAAATTTAGAGTGTTTGTCATGACACTAAATGTTAGCAAATATTTAGTATCATTCAAAAAGCTCATAAACCTATTATAGGAAGAAGACTCTATCAACTCAGTCCAAGATGAGTTTGAAGATAAAGCTCTTATCTCGAAGAGGAAACAAGGTCAAAGGTCTTATAAAGGGTCTTTAAAGAAGTAGCCACAAAAATAGCAGTAGCAACAATAGTCTTGACATCAAAAATCTCATAATTTGAAGAAATGGTGTCATATCTATCAAGCCAATACTCATTACACTGATAATTACTAGTATAATGCCAGAAAACATAAATCATGGCTAGTAGCAAAGGGATATGTTCAGAAAGAGGGCATTGACTATGAAGAAACCTTTACACCCACTATAAAGATCAAGACCATCAGAGTTGTTTGTGCACTCATAGCACATAATGGATGGTGAATTCAAAAAATGGATGTCGATGAAAAACATCCTAAATGGGTAAGTCATCTCATCAAATCTCTTTATGGACTGAAACAAGCTCCTAAGGCATGGTCCACCTAAATAGATGATCATCTTTTGCAGTATAGTTTTACTTATAGCCCCTCAGATTCTAACTTGTTCATAAAGAAGGTATGAATAGATATTATCATTCTTGTTCTATATGTGGATGATCTTGTGATCACTGAAAGTTCAGAAGATCAGGTTGATATCTCGGTTTTGAGTTTCATTTTATACTAATTTGTTCCCCCAAAGAAACGACCACATGAAGCTAATGTTTATATTTATCTTTTTTAGCGTGGCTATAACGTAAAAACATAGATATAAAATGAATGGAACACTCGGCCCAGATAAATAGAAAAGTTTGACCTGCAATTACAATTAGAAATTGCAATTATTTTCAACCTATGTATATCCAAATCGCCAACGTAAATATAATTGCCATCTCGAGCACATACTTCGGAAAATTATTTAATTCTTGCTTGTGGACAATTTGTATTTCAAATGACTTTGCATATTGATATATCATACTTAGAGAGACATTTTTATTAACAGAAACAACGACCTATTCGTGACAAGGATAAGAGAACACTGGAAATAAGACAGGAATTTAAAGTGAAAGGAATTGGAAAATTAAAAAAATATATGAGGGTATGAGGAAAGAAATGAAGAGTTAGGTGAAAGTAAAATTGTAATAAAATGAGTAGTTAGGTAAGATGGAATAGAGACAAGTAATGTAGTTTTTTTTTTTGCTTTTTTTTTTTTTCTTTTTTTTTTTTTGAATGTAGGTATTATGTTTGCTCGCTCTTTCAAAGTTATATTGAAGGAAGAGGTTCGAGCAGGTTTCTTAGTTAATTCTAAAAGTAAAACCCATAACTTATATTAAATTGTTGTAGATGTTTGAACTCTTTATTAATAAGTATGAATTTATTAGGCTTAAATAACTACAACTACATTCATTTGTATTTTTCAAATACCAAAAATTATAAGATTTTCATTTAGCTCATAAATAAAGATTGATTTTGAAAATTTATACAAATAAGGTGAGCATTTTATGGTAGAATAAAAATCCCATCACCATTAAATGCCTTGCATCATGAATTTGGTCTAATCAATTATAGTTTATATTCAAGATTGAAAAAGACACACTATGTCGAATATCAACAAGATCAAGCTAGAGGAGTTGATATATATTTCAGAGTATAGCAAAAATAGATCCATTAAAATCATTTCAATCTAAATCTCTAAATTCAAGATCAATAGAAAATTAATCAGGTATTGCATAAGACTGAGGAAGAACCAAATTAATGTTAAAATATCCTATAACAAATATAATACAATAACTTCTGAAAAAAAACAAAAAAATCTTTACATAAAGTTTAGATGTAATAGATTCCCCAAATCATTTAGAATTTGTCTTGTAAAACAGCACCTAATTATAAATATTGACATTAAAAAAATCATCATCATGGAAGTATTGTTGTTCAAAGCTATTTTATGTAGTTGAAAAAAAAAAGGCTATAGAGTGAAAGTTTAAATATATAAATTACACCAATCAACGATTCAAATCGAAATTTGGTAAAATACAAAACTAAGATTTCTAAGAAAGAATTATAAGACAATAAAGAGAATGATTTCCTTCCCTACATCTAGAAAATAAATAGAAATTATTAAAGATTACCTTATTCATTAGAATGAGAACATGTTATAGGTCGTAACATGTCCATCACATCCTCCACCTCAAAACATGTGTCCCCCCATCTCCTTCCTGAATCCTCATCGACACTTGCTCTTGGTGGTCTAGATATTTCTAAGTCTCTTTTTTTGTTGTAGTTCAAGGCCCCGATTATTATTCTTGCTCTTACTCATGGTCAAGGTGTGGGTGCACTATAGACTTTTATTGAGGTTACAAATGTGTCTCTAGCTCTTTTTATGTCATCTCACATTAAATCCTATGCATAGATTTTGATTTTATATCACTATGATTAGGGATTCTATTTGATACCCTAGATCTAGGGTTTTTATCATACATTTGAAAATTCACTCCCTGATAGAAAGTGGGCATAATGGGTTTTCACTAAAACTCAAAAATTAATGACTTTGGGTGAATCGGGTCTATAAAATTATCCTGACTAACCAAAAAAATTGGTGAAGCAAATAAATTCTTGAAGAAATTAATTTCGTAGCCATAAATAATTGAAAATTTTGGAGCTTCAAGGTTTATACCCATGTTGGATCTAAACATGGTTACAAGGAGAGTTATTACTAAAATAAACAGTGATCAAGAAAAAAAAAGCATGGATGATGATGATGATGATGATGATGATGATGATGATGATGATGATGATGATGATAATCTTTTGATTTACATATATTTAGTGAGGGTACAAAACAAAAAAATATAGTCATACGACTATCAAATTTAGCTCATCATTCCAAAAACTTAAAATTAAAAACAATTTAATGAAGAAAATATATATATTCAAATCCCATAAATAGTGAATTTGTGCTCCCCCTACCTGCCCCAGTCCCCTAATAAAAAATTCATGCCACTTGAGTTCAACAAATAGAAAAAGAAATAAAATGGATTTTTTTTATAACATATATACTAAAAAAGTAATATTGAAACCTAAGAACATGAAAAATTATTTTACTAGTATTAGGTACACATTTGAAAATACAAATTAATAGTTATAGTAATTGATTATAATATTACCTAAATAAGATGTACTAATAATGAAAGAGTGTACAACAAAATACACACACTTATATAAAATAAATAATCTAAACAACAACCTCGTCATCATCATCATCATCATCATCATCATCATCATCATCATCATCATCATCATCATCATCATCATCATCATCAAAATCATCATCATCAACCTTAAAAGTAAAATTGTAATAAAATGAGTAGTTAGGTAAAATGGAATAGAGACAAGTAATGTATTTTTTCTATTATTTTTTCTTTTATTTTTTTTTGAATGTAGGTATTATGTTTGGGTTGACCATTTTTGCCCAATAGGGCAAAAAATCGGTTCCCTTCTTCCCCTACTATTCAAGGCCAATTCATTTTTTTTTTTTTGCACAAGTCCAGGAGTTTCTACGGACTCTGCAGGTGCTTGGTTTTCTACGGACTCAGCAAGTAAAATCTTTGGCAAATGAAGAATCAGTTCAGAAGTGTTGGGGTTTACAAGTCTCTTTTGGGTCTTCGTCTGAAGAAAATTCACAAGGAAGGATGGCATCTTCGAACCATTGAACCACCGCTTAATTTCAAGCTCTAGTTCAATCGGCAGTTCAACCAATTTTGGTTCAAGCCTTAGTTCATTGCTTCAAGTCCGTCGCTTCAATTTCAAGCCTTGGTTCAATGCAGAGTTCAATCAGCAAAGTTTAAAAGACTGGTTCAATGGTCCGGTTCAACGAGTTGGTTCAATGCGTTATTTCAACGCCTTGGCACTTCGGCTTAAAACTTCGGCGAGTTCATCAGCGCGCAGCATTGAACCACTGAATCGGTTCAATCACTTGGTTCAACGCCTCCAGTTCAACGTGTAGGATCAAAAGCAAAAAGGCTCAAAGGAAATTTCCAAGGACGGTGATGTCCCGAATGCCATCAACTTTAAGAAGGTGAACTAGCCATTCTTTTTCAAATAATGACAGGTGCACAGATGTCAAATTTAAGCCAGCAAAAAGGTCATTGGTTTTTAAATGCCCAAGCGCCAACCTGAAAGGAGCCCAAGGAATGCAGTGACCCACCCAGAGATACCCTGAGGGTCGAAAGAGCCAAAAAGAGACAAGGTAGGGAAAAGACAAAAGTGCCAAGTGTAGGAGCGGGCAGATAGTCTAGGTGGTGAAGGGAGGTGCCAATTCAAGAAGTTACTCTAGCAAGTGAAATAGTGTCTATGAGTTGACCATCAAAAGGCGTGAATGACCAACCATGTGACATGTTTTCTTCATTTCACATTTATGGGCAGACGAAGCAATCCAAGTGACGCAAGAAGGTGTCGATTCAAGAAATTATTTCAGTGGTTGACATAGTGCATATCATGTGATCATCAAAGAGGCACAAACAGTGGTCGACGTGACTGGTTTTCTTCAATATGCACTACAGAGCAGGAAAATGGCACGGCTCATAAATTTAATTCCTGACAGTAGAATGGCCATCATGTAGAAGCAGACGAAGTGATCCAAGTAGTGTAGGAAGGTGTCGATTCAAGAAGTTATTTCATTGGTCGGCACAGTGCCTACCTTGGGTCACTTGTAAAAAAGGGTGCCAAAAGGCCCCTTTTCTTCCTCTATATATTGGAGACTTGTCATTTGAGAAATCATCTTCCAATTTGTAAGGCGTAGCCCTGGCAAATTTTCACCTGAATTAATAAACACATTTTTTACCTCTATCCTGGTTAGATATCTCTGTGTATGTCTAAGTGTTAGTTTGTGTTTAGTCATTGCTTCTTGATGCTTCCATAGGTTCAACACCAACATACCTGCTGTCTATAAGGTGCCATTTCTGCAGCTGACAAGGAGAGCTATATTTGGAAGTGCATAAATAGAAGAAATTACTATACATTGTGCATTTCACAGCACCTTTGGTGAATCTCTATTTTTTATATTTTCCATTAAAGCCTCCCTGCCAAGTTTCTTGCAGCCTGGTCCTTCTGCCAGTTTGAAGTGTATGTATGTGTTTGTCTGATTTTAAGTGTGTGTGAGAAGGTTGGTTTATTTTGGTGCATCGCCTCCTTTAGAGTAGATTTGTTTTCCTGCAATCTTTCTCCCTTTTCATCCCCCCATTTTATATATGTGTGTGTGTGTGTGTGTGTGTGTGTGTGTGTGTGTGTGTGTGTGTGTGTGTGTGTGTGTTAGCACTTACTGGAACAAATCAGATGCATCAAAGGGAGCTAGCCCTTACCTAGAGACTCTCCCCTCCTACTTCGTCGGTCCCACAGGCGAGAGGGGAGTTTCCATTATTGCGTGTGGAAGGCAAGAGCTCAACCTCCTTGCCTCGGGTGCAATCCACTATGTCAATAGTTTTTGGCACGCTCGGTGGGACCAACTAGGACAAGTTGTGTCCACAGAGTTGAAGAATTTTAGTGTGTTCTTCGACTAATCAGCCTTTGGAGGCTTTTACATCAAACACCAATGGTGACTCTGAGTTAAATCAATTGGTTAAGTAGTTCTGGTACCGTACCATCAAGAAACAATATTCTGGTATGTATACCCCCATTGTTTAGAGCCATGGACCCTGTTTTCCTTGGCCATCATGGCTATGATCCTTACCAGCCTTATGTTGATCCTTATTAGGTTCAATATGGCCAGTCTCAACCCTACCATAAGCTATATCAGCCTTATGCCCAGTCTTCTCAATATGTCACTTCTCCTACTCAACCCAGTCTCTTTGCCAATCAACCCATTTTTGCCTTCAAACAAGCACTGCTGGGATACAAAAAGTATGTAATAGATCTTGACACCAGAAGGGGATGTGGCCAAGAAATTCTTGATCATATATCCATCAAGTGAGGAATGCACTAGATCAGGTTACGAAGGAATGGGCTCCTATTGAAAGAGCCAATTGGCATAGGCTTACAAATGAGATATTTGATGTGAGTGGTTTGATTGCATCTTTGGAGGAGAAGCTGAGTATTTATGAGAGGCATCCTTACCAAGTCTATCAACCTGCATACTCGCTACCCCAAGTATCATATTAATCATGCACAGCCCCTGCTTATAAGCCAAGTCAAGCTTGTCAAAGTCCTTTCCCCATGTTTCTATGCAATTTCGCTTTCACATTCAAATGAGAGAAAATGAGAAACTTAAGAAATGGTCAAGGCTTGTATGTACCTGGATATAGTCTGCACACCATAATCTAGACGTTGTGAGAACTCTTCTTTTGTTGTGGAGGAATGACACCTGAAAGAGATAGACACTAAAAACATGAAGAATGTTAGTTGATAAGAGGGTGGATTGCCAAGCAAAAGCTTGGTCCTAGAAGCGCTAAGGCTTCTTGGAGGATGACAATCCACTGTTTAAGATAGAATATGACAGAGGCAAAAAAGAGAAATAATGAAAGATGTGAAAAGAAAAGACTAAAAATAAATGCGTACCTGATAAGCTGCAATCTGCTAAACACAGTCACCGACGTTGGTGATATTGCTGGCGTCAGTCAGGTTGGTCACCGACGACAGTTAGACTGCCGACGTCGGTAGGGGAAGTGGACGAGGTCGGTCAGGGCAATTGGCCAGGGACGGGTTACAGGACTAGTTTCTGGTCTGCAGAATGGATTTGGTCTCGTCTGAGGGTCTGAGAGTCTATGAGGGATTTAGAGGGACTATTTAGGATCTAGGGGACTAAGAATCTTGTCAAGAAAATGAGTGAGAAACAGGAAAAAGACCTTTCGGCCTTTCCATAAATCAATTTAGTCAGGTTGATTAGATGGATCTTAAGATGGTCTGTATGTCTCTGATAACTTATGTTGGGTTGATTGGACAGAGGGTGTTTCCTAAAGAGAGACTAAGGGAGTGTCAGAGGCAAATAAAAAGGAATAAGGGGTGAGAGAAGGCTTTTCAGCCTCTCCGGGAAGAATAGGGAAGGTCGGGTCAAGGATGCTTGGAATAGATAGAAGACAGAATACTAATATATTTGAAATGATATTAGAATGAAAAAAGTACCAATACTTAGCTGTGATATGAATTGGCAAAGGTGCAGAAGCTATGTTTCAGTTGTCGTTGGTGATGGAGATATCGTGCAGTCCCTGTGCAGAATGTGTGATGCAAGACCTTAGTGCCTAGAAAGTGCTGCCAAGAATCTTGATCCCTGCAAGAACACCAAGAAGCCCAGAACACTGAAAAGCAAAAGCATGAGAACTTTATTTCGCTGGAAGAGGATTCGAGAGTCATGATTAGCTTTAGAGATTAGTCGATTTTTGATTGGGGCCGTCAAAGGGTCAGAAAATTTGGTTAAGTATAACCGACGTCAGCGATTTCGCCGGCATCGACCGACATTTGATTGACGTCGATGGGTTTAGAACAGGCAAAAAGAGCCACCAAGCCCATTTTTCATCCGCCAAGTGCACTATCCGTTGGAGAATGTCAAAGGTTAAGCTAAATACACACGAGAGTTGGTTAGGCGGTTAGAGAGAAGTAAGAATAGGTCCTGGGTGAGTCATAGGATGGGAATTAGTCTAAGGCGAGGTGTCCTAGGCTAGGTGTCATGGGTGATGTGTTTAAAGAGGGGGGGTTAATTCAAAATAAGTTTATTATTTTAAATTAGTAATTGCATGTTTTAGGAATGGGTTAGGAATGGACCAAGGGGGAAGGTGACCATGGGTTAGACACTATTTAGGTGTCTACATTTTGCCCCTTTTTGTCTTGTTGGTTGCTCTAAATGAACTGCAAGACAAAAATAGGAGTCAGTTGCCCCAGGTATGGGATAAGGTTGATTTCATCTTGTTGGTTGTTCAAGTGAACTGCAAGACAAAAATAGGAGTCGGTTGCCTTAGGTATGGGATAAGGTTGATTTTGTCTTGTTGGTTGTTCAAGTGAACTGCAAGAGAAAAATAGACGAGGGTTGGTTGCCCCGATTATAGATGAGGTATCCCCCTTCAAAGCAGTAGACGAGAGAAGGGAACCTGGAATCGGGTGCTGATTTGATAGAGAGTGGATGAAAAGGGGAAAGATAGTGTGAGAATGCTGCAAAAGTTGTGATTGCATGTACACCACTTCACGAGGATGGTCAGGTCAAATTGTCGCAGGTCGAGGGTTAAGGAGTGCCAAAATTGAAATAACCAGTCCCCAGCATTTAGTCATTTGCTGATTGGGTTATTTAATCTAAGCTGAAGCTCCAATGGTCGTCGTGTTCTAGGTATCCCAGGCTTAGGAAGTGCTCCCAAAAATATGAAAAAGTCACAAGTAGTGCGGATCAACTGGCTTGCGATCCTATACTTGTGAAGGTCAAAAGTGTGTGCACAATTTTGCTAGCTAATCATGAGGTAGCATATATGCAAAAACAACCAAGGCAGAATCGCTTTAGAAGTAGTTGCGGTTAAAGGAGATGGTCATGATCTCCAATGTCTGGTGGTCGATGGATGGAGCAAAAGTGAGCTCAAGTGGGCCCCAAGGGGCTAAAATGACGTGGTCTGAAGGACTAACTGATTGGGGCATCATTTTGGTCATGGCAAAGAATTTGGAGGGTTGAAGTCTGCCGATGTCGGTGACAAAACTAACGTCGGTGTTCCTAAGGAACCGACGCTGGCCTTAATCGGCTGACATCGACGGCCTAGGGCATGAATATGCCGACGTCGGTGGACTGCCAAATCTGACAAAACCAGATTGGCAGCCCACCAAAAGTCATTTGCTACTTGTTGACTGAGAGAAAAAAGAGCTCTAGAGTTGATTGAGTGAAAGTGACCCAGAGCTGACCAAGGAGCGGTGCGAGGTGGCAGAGGAACATTGGTGAAGAGAAGGAGTCGATTGGACGCTGCAGGGATGCGTGTGGGCCAACAGGAGTGTGCAGAGTCATTGGCATGAAAGAGATGGCAGAGGGGAGTAGAGGACCCGCAGGAGGTCCACCACCAGTGGCACCCATTGTGCCACCACGCCGACGACGTCGGGATGAGGTAGGAGGGCCCTGAACCCTATTTGGACTAATTGTGGTTTTGATTTAGTTTTTTGAATTTTTGGTTGCTTTAGGTAGAAATCGAGGGGGGAGGGTAGCTAGGAAGGTGGGTGGGGAGTCTAGGATAGCTTAGGGATGATTTAGAAGTGGTTTGGTGGTGTTGGGGAGTCCATAGGGGGAAGCCCTAAATTTTAGGGTTCGCCCCATTCGGCCCTAGGGCCGAACCAGTCACCGACGTCGGTGGGTTCGCCATCGTCGGTCGACCAGTGACCGACATCGATCACTCACTTGTCGATGTCGGTCATGAGGTGATCGACGTCGGTTATGTGAGTGCCGTCATCGGCACGCTAACCGATGTTGGTGGCTGCCTGGTTAGAAATGGTGGTGAAAAATGGTCAAGTCAAAAGGTCGAAGCTATGCCAAGGGCTTCTCAGGTGTCAGGTTAGGCATAGATGGTCAGAATGGTTGGTAAAATAGGAAGAGTAGGAACAGTTTTAACATGAGATTGACTATGGATGGATGCAGGCGAGGCAGACTCTGATGCTGCGAGATCGCCTCCCGACCTTGCTGACACGAATGCGCAGAGGCGTGACGGTCGAGGAGTGGGCACAGATGAGCACAGTGGAGCTAGGCGGTCTGAGATGCTACTGTAGAGTGGTGAGGGATGTGAGTCTCATGGTGGCATTGATCGAGTGGTGGGACCATGCCACCAACACCTTCCACCTGCCCACGAGCGAGATGATGGTCACGGTCGAGGACGTGTACCAAATTTTGTGGCTACCGGTACACGGAGCTGACATCTATGTGTGCTCAAGAGAGGCACACGATATACACATGGTTACACTATTTGGGGAGCACGTCATGGAGACGAGTTACCATTCAGCTAGTTTTGCTTACGAGCCTTTGTACATAGTGGATGAGGGTGCACATCGACTGGCTGTTTTGATGATGATCAGCATCATAGTCTATGTGTTGTCGGATGCAGAGGGAGGCAGGTTTCTGGTGGCCATGACCAGGGTTTTGATGGACATGCTGGAGCAGCAGACAGTGTTCACCTGGGTGCCCATCTTTTTGGCCCAGGTATACAGAGAGCTATGGGGCATCAGTCGATGACGACGGTACAGTCTGTGTGTAGGCCACCTTTTGCACTGTTGGGCATACGAGCATATTGTGGTTACCCGACCTCTCGACCTCCCAGTGGCGATCCAAGCTGATTTCAAGGTCGGATTCAGGTGATGGCACAGACGCGGGTGGACAGAGTGGTCAGGGATATTGATCACTACCGAGGGGTACTGGAGGCCCTGATTCTAGTAGATATCGTCTGGAGACCATACTTAGTATATCCAACGTTCAGAGACCAGGGTGAGCAGATGGTCGAGACTCAGAGCATGCGATGGGTCAAAGGTAGGTGAGCCGGTGAGCTCGAGAGGATCCCAACAGAGAGAGTGTGGCGCCAGTATGGGCTGCTATAGGATGTACCTCCCATGTTTCCACAGTACAGGCGGGATGATATAGAGGCGTCGCTCCCACTGCCAGAGGAGACAGAGGAGCCAAATTTTGAAGAGTTGCCGGCAGGACCTGGGATAGCCGACCCAAGGTGTACAGAGGCCTACATAGCATGGTGGATAGGATGGTACACAGGCATACAGGTGGGTCCCCAGCTGGATTTGTAGGCTGTCACGAGGGAGCGAGATACAGCTCGTGAGGAGAGGGACACAGCGCAATAGGAGAGGGACGCGGCACAGGCTCAGGTGGCCATTTTGTAGGGACAGGTCACGGCTTTGCAGGGGCAGCTAGCGAGGGTGACAGGACATGTGACAGAGATGACAGGTCGGGTGGCAGCGTTGACAGGGTAGGTCACTCTATTACAGGGACAGCTGGCTGCAGCCCAGGCACAGGCAGTGGCAGGTCAGAGCTTTGGAGGGCAGGGCCCATTGCAGCAGCCATCTCAGCAGTTGGCATTTTCATAGGTGCCAGGATAGTGGGCATCAGTGCAGCTTAGTCAGCCACAGCCATAGGGGTCATTACAGGGCACAGTAGCAGGGTAGATGGGTCCACCACAGACTGTATCTCTAGTTAGATATAGTGATGCGCTGGACGAGATTGCTTATCATGAGAGGGCCATCAGGGGGTTCCCTCAGATACAGCGATACTCAGAGATGAGGGCAGAGCAGAGCCGACAGCGGTCTATGTCTCGAGCGACGGCTTTTGGGTCTCGCAGATGGCACAGATCAGAGGGGGGAGAGGATACAGCATCTTCTCAGCCACCGCCACCACCACCACAGCCACAGCCTTGAGGGCAGATTTTGATATGATGTATATACCGACCTGCGTGCTAATGATGCGAGATGTACTTGATTGTTTTGTTGAGAGAAAGTGACAGAGACAGATTGTGTCATTGTATAAAATATTTTGATATATATATGATGATGGTGTTGGATCATTGATGTGTTATGGATGTTGTTTAATGTTTAATGTATTGGGCATTTTTGATTATGATGATTATGCATGTTTTGATATTATGTTTATGATTATAATGTTATGATGATTAAATGTGATGATGATAATGTTATGGTCAATGATTATAATGATGATGATTAATATAATGATGTGTTGTGATAATGCTAATAATGAGAATGGTCATGACTTTTAGATTAGATGATGATGCATAAGGATTATGTGATAGTGATATTTATGTTATGACTTGCAGATTATATGATGTGAATGCTTAATTGTGTGATGATGATAATGTGTTTGTGATTAATGATTATGATGTAAATGATGAAAATAATTATGCTAAAGATTATGAAAATATGTGATTGGTTGTGATGTGATTGGCAGGTGACCTTGGCAGGAGATGGAAGAAAGTGACGAAGAGAATGGCCGAGCTAACCTCAAAAGACCCCATGTCAACTGAGTGCTGCCTACATAGCCCCTGTCGTTAGGGCCTCAGGCCAATGTAGTTCTCCCAAGAAGGGAGGAAAAAGATCGAAGTGGTTGATGTTGGTCATGATAAGGATATAGCACTTCTCATATGTCTGAGGGTACATGCTTGAAATGATAAAGAGAAGATGATGCTACAGCCTTTTCCAAATGGTGTAAGCTGTAACATTGATCGGGGTTTTTCATCCCTAGCAACTATCCATATTCGTGATAGATGTTTGCTAAAAATGAATTGCAGGTCGATTTATGTTTCAGCAAGTAATGGTTTATGCTTGACATAAATTGTGTGGTTGATAGTTTCCATGTGTATGA
The DNA here is from genome assembly GCA_037957365.1 of Torreya grandis. NCBI lineage: Eukaryota > Viridiplantae > Streptophyta > Pinopsida > Cupressales > Taxaceae > Torreya > Torreya grandis. Next base: position 1,087,330 of record JARHVA010000933.1, on the reverse strand, counting down.
TGTCTATGAAAACCAGAATAAGTAGGTTATGTGAGTGGTTTGAAAAGATTCGGATTGAATCATTTTGACAAATGATGTGGTTGAATGTGACCAAAGTGTAGGCAGAAAGTAAAAGGCATAAGTGCCCTTTTATTGATAAGGACCAAAATGACAACATAGATAGGGGTTTGTAGAACCAAGAGCCCCATTTATGCGTTGCATCATTGACAATAGTTATGTTAGAGCGGTAATCGAATCACTTTTGGCATTAAAGTGAGCTCGAAGTCCCTTGAGTAGGTGATATGATAGGAGGAAAGGGTAACCCATTTTAGAGTATGGAGTACTTTGCCCCTTTTTATAGGAGACCCTGAGACAACTACAAGTCAAGTCCATGACCCGGTTTTTTTTTTTTTTTTTTTTTTTTTTTTTTTTTTTTGAGAGCGGACTGATCAATGCGGGAAGTCCACATAAAGATGTCACTTGTTTGGTGGTCATTTTTGAAGCTGATCGATGCGGGAAGCTTCTAAAAAAATGCTGTTTGTAGCAAGATTTAGTCATAGCCATCCTTCGAGGGAGTGGTCTATACTTTGCTTTATAGATTTAAGGGCTTTTGAATAGCTGTCCTTCGAGGGAGCAGTCTATTAGCTACAGCAATGATATTGCAGCTGTCCTTCGAGGGAGAAGTCTACTTTTTGATTTGGTTTTGTGACCTTGGATATTTTGACATCTTGATTTAGTTTTGACAGAATATTGAGTCATGGACAAGACTTATAGAAGGTCAAGGGCTCCCTTTTATTAGGACGAAGCATCCGTACATCATAAAAGGGTTGTAGAAGATTTTGTTAAGGGAAAAAGGGTGGAATGGATTGAGGATTAAAGGACAAGGATTGCTCAAAGGATGAGCTCATGTTAAATGTCAAGTGTATGAGTACTCGACTAACAGTAAAATGGTCGCAGATGTAAAGCATTAAGGGGCTCAGGTTCTGGTCAGCCTTCAAGAGAAGACAGACGATAAGTCCCTGACCCATACTTGTGTGTGATGATATAAGGTTCGAGCCAATTAGGAGCAAATTTGCCTTGTTTACTCCGTTCCATATTGGTCACATGTTGGTTCTCTTTGAGGACGAGGTCTCCGATATTGAAATCGCGTTCTCTCAGAGTTTTATTATAGGCGTGCTTGATGCGATTTTGATAGACATGGAGATGATTGAGGGCAGCGAGATGATGCTCATCGAGTAACTCAAGTTGAGCTAATCGATCTTGACGAAAGTCATCATTAGAAAGAATGTCATGGAGTGAAATGCGAAGAGACAGGATCTGTACTTTGAGAGGTAAGATAGCCTCTGTTCTGTAAACTAGAGAGAAAGGGGTAGCACCCATAGGGGTTCGGATGCTAATGCTGTAGGCCCACAAAGTGAAGGGTATTTGGACGTGCCAATCCCTTCCAGTGTCGTTTACCACCTTCATGAGAATTTTAGTTAGGATTTTGTTAGAAGCCTCGGCCTACCCATTTGCTTGTGGGTAGTAAGGCGAAGAAAAGCTGAGTTTGATGCCAAATGAGTCGCAAAGTTTTTGGACGGTCTTGTTTTTAAATGACTTGCCATTGTCGGTGATGATTTTGTGAGGTACACCGAAATGATAGATGATGTGGGTGTTAATGAAGTTGATAATATTATCGGATTTTGTGGAGACGAGAGGAATAGCTTCCACCCACTTAGTGAAATACTCAGTGGCAGTGATGATGGACTGATGACAAAGAGACGAATGAAGGTTAATCTCGCCGATGAGATCTAAGCCCCATTGTGAAAAAGGCCATAAATCCTGAGCGACTTGTAAGGCGTGACTAGGGAGATGAAGCAAGTTAGCATGTTGTTGACACTTGATGCAACGCTAAACATAATCGCTACAGTCTTGATGAAGAGTGGGCCAATAATAACCCAGGTGAAGGATGCGCTTGGCAACCGAGTTACCACTGAAGTGTCTGCCACAAATCCCGTCATGGGCTTATTTGACAGCATGAGAAGCTTCAGTGGAGTTTAAACAGCGAAGAAGAAGGCCGTCAAAACCTCTTTTATAGAGAAGGCCCCCTAGCATGGTATAGCGAGCGGTGCGCTTGATGAAAGCCCGTCGCGCATTGCTAGAGAGGTTGGGAGGAATGAGAGAATGAGCCAAGTAGTCCTCAAGTTATTTATACCATACATCTTGTGAACTAGAGTCTATGGTGTGGACGAGATTGATGTCAGTGGAAATGTATGAAGGCAATGGCACACGATGTACCATGACATAAATTCTTGATGAGGATGATGGTGAAGAAGGAATATGCGAGGCGAGGGAAGCCATGGTGTCAGCAAACTTATTCGTCGATCGAGGAACAGTCTGCAATAAGTGATGGTCGAAAGATGCTAGAAGAGTGTCAACACGGTGCTTGTACCTTTGTAAAATTTCATTTTTACAAAGATATGAACCATTGATTTGATTTACGACAAGTTGCGAGTCACCGAAGATGTTGATGGTCTTGATGTTTACAGAAAGGGCAGTTTGAAGTCCCAAAATTAAGGCTTCGTATTCGGCCATATTATTAGTACATTCAAAGTTGAGTTTAAAAGACAGGGGCATGGGTTCACCTTCGTGTGGAATGAGGATGACCCCCGCACCCCCACCGAGTTGACATTTAGATCCGTAAAAAAACATCATCATTTGGTAGAATGTGTCATCAGTCGAGAGAGTGGCGATAGATTCATCAAGAAACTCGCACTGAGAAGGTTGATTGTCGGGAAGAGGGGCATCTGCTAGTTGGTCAGCGATTGTTTGCCCCTTGATAGATTTTTGCTAGACAAATTCTAAGTCAAATTCAGTAAGAAGCATGAGCCAACGAGCCATACGCTGATTTTGATATGGTTTAGAATGCATGTATTTAAGGGGATCAGTGTGGGTGACGACAAAGGTTTTGTGATTGAGAAGATAGTGACAAAGCTTGGTAGTGGCAAAGACTAATGCCAAACAGAGTTTCTCGGTATGAGTATACTGAGTTTCATAGTCGCCAAGTGTTCGGCTTATGTAATAGACTGCTTGCTCACTGTGTTGCTCGTCTCGATGCGCGATCATGGCACCTAACGAATGATTGGTTGCCGAGATGTAGAGGTAGAAGGGTTGGTCATCTTTTGGTGGAATAAGGACTGGTGGAGAAACTAAATAGCATTTGAGGGCTTTAGAAGCCTCTTGAAAATCTTTATCCCATTTAAAGGAGACATCCTTCTTGAGGAGGTGATGAAAGGGTTGGCAATGGTCAGAAAGCTGTGAAATGAAATGGCGGATGGATTGGAGCTTTCCTTGTAGACTGCAAAGTTTCTTGAGATTAGTTAGAGGTGGCATTTCGAGGATAGCGTAGATTTTAGCAGGATCTATCTCGATGCCATGAAAAGACACAATGAATCCCAAGAGCTTTCTTGAGAAGAACCCAAAGACACATTTCTTGGGGTTAAGACGGACCTAGTACTGAAGAAGGCGAGAAGATGATTTTGAGGATAGTCAAATGGTCGCAACGAAGCTTAGACTTGCCAAGCAGGTCATCTACATAGTCCTCCATGATTTTATGGAGGAGATCGTGAAAGATGTAAGTCATGGCACGCTGATATGTGGCGCCTACATTTTTCAGACCAAAAGGCATGACTCGATAGCAGAAAGTTCCCCATGGTGTAATGAAGGTGGTTTTGTGCTGATCTTCCGGTGCAATCAGGATTTGGTTATACCTTGAAAATCTATCCATGAGTGATAACATCTCATGGCTAGCCGTAAGATCAACAAGTTGGTTAATGTTTGGAAGAGAAAAGTCGTCTTTGGGACAAGCTAGGTTAAGGTCATGATAGTCTGTGTAGATCCAGATCCCCCCAGTCGCCTTGGTGACAGGAACGATGTTAGAGACCCACTGCGGATAATCGATGGGTTGGATGAAGGAGACAGACAGAAGGCGCTGAAGCTCTTCTTTGACAAGAAGTGCAACACGAGGATGCATTTTGTGAAGCTTTTGCCTAACAAGCTTAGCCTCTGGGTTTGTGACAATGTTATGAGTGGCAATGTTAGGGTCAATGCCAGGCATGTCAGCGTAGGTCCAGGCAAAGGCTTTGCGATTGTCTGAGAGAAATGTGGTATAGTCGATCTGCTCCTAGGTGTCTAAAGACTGACCAATCTTTAAGACATGAGGAACATCAGAAGATGAAATGTTAATGTCAATGGTTGATTCATTTAACATATCCTATGTTTTAGAGGGGAGGGAGCGCTGAATGAAAGAATCATTGGCACCCATACAGGTAAGAATGGCATCATCATCTATGCAGTGGACTGTGTTGATGGTTGCCGATTCATTGTCTATCATGCTAGGATAAATGAGAGGGAGAGACTGGGAACCCCGTTGAGCTGATAGGTTAGGGGTTCCAAGCGGATGGTGTTTATGCAAAAAAAACTAGGAGGGATGGAAACCACTGACTCCGTAGGTGAGGATGGAAGAATAGGCGAGTCTGGAAGAGATTGGTTGATGGTTGGTTCAGGGCAAAGGTTTGTGGAAGCCTTAGTGGGTTCTTGGAAACCCAATCCATATCGTTTCTTGGCATTATCGTCATTGGGTGGTTTGATAGGCCGATGGGAGCCTTGTTCGTAGCGCCCAAAGCCAAAACCCTTCCATGCACACCTATAAAGGTAGGTATGTGCAAAGGTGGGGTTGCCAAGAAAGGAGAAATCAGATGTGAATATTTGAGGTGAAGAGGAAGGATTTGATTCAGTAGGAGCTTGATCCAGCCCCCCATAGACGAGATTGATTTGAAGGCTAGGAGGACCATAAGGAATGACCATTCTGATCTGACAGTCATAGCTTGGGTTTTGATGAAGCTGTCCATACTCTTGAGGAGTCTGGAACATGTCTAGAGTAAGTAGGTGATATTCCCCCAGTGAAAGTCTTTGAAAGATATCGTCCATGGGGTCCTTGGTTGTTAATTGAGAAGATGATGTGGTGGCAACCGCTATTTGTGTACTAGTTGACACTTCTATGGATGGAAACGATGTTTGGGTTGATGCCTTGAGTGGGATAAGAACGTCATTTGGGTGATAGGTTGTGTTACAAGTCTTAAAAGGGGATGGGTCGGTAGGAATGACATGGACTTGATTGTCGTGTTCAAATTTGACACAACGGTGAATTGTTGAAGGGACGCAAGCCATGGCACGGATCCAAGGTCACCCTAATAGCATGTTATATTGGAATTCTCCCTCAATGATGTAGAAGAGCTCCAGGATTGTGCGTGGACCAACGCAGATATGGAGGACAATAGTGCCAATAGTGTTAGTAGTGGTGTCATTAAAGGATCTAAGGATTGCGTCGATTTTTGATACACAATTCTTGGGAAGAGCCAATTGATTAAATGTGTGGGTGGAAATGATATTAATGCTGGTGCCCCCATCGATCATAACTCATTTAATACGGGTTCGATCAACATAGGCTGTGATGAAAAGGGCAGCGTCCTGATCTTCCAAGGTAGAGGTAGGAATTTCAGAATCACTGAAAGTGATAGAAGTGATAGGGGATAAAGAATGGACTAGGGCAGCTAGAGATTGAGGGTCTTCAGGTTAGACTTTCGCTGCCTGTAGGGCTTTGATTAGAGCTTGGCGATGTTGGGGGGAGCTTTGGATAAGGTCATATAGGGTCATCTTCACAGGCATTTGGTGAAGTTGTTTTATCATAGAGTCTTTAATTGCCTCTGAAGAAGTGGGTTGGGACGCACCTAAGATGGAAATCTTGGGTTTCGGTGGTTGAGGTGCTTGGACAAAAGGATAGGTCCAAGGAATAGCAGCTTTTTCTTTCGCCTTGTCCTTTTATGACCTAGTGGTTATATGAATAGCATTGATTTCAAAGATAGTAGGTGAAGAAGGGGTTATGGCCTGTTGGTGAGATGTTGATATGGTTGAAGAGGTTGGATGGGAAGGTGTCGAGGGTCGGTCAAAAGTGTCCTCAAGGAGAAGAGTATCTTTCTCCATATAGTGGCGAACGACTGCCTTGAGGGCACGACAAGTCTCGGTATCGTGTCCTGGCGTACGATGGTATAAACAAATCTTCGTATCATCGAACCAAGAAGGTTTTGACCTGAGGGGTTGGAATGGTTTGATAGAAGGAAAGGTAATGCTAGAAGTTTGCAAAAGTTGGCGTAATATCAAAGCATATGAACCTACTAAGGGGTCCATGCTTGTTGATGCATGATGCGTTGGTGACTTTTGCTTGGGGGATGTTGAAGAAGGTTTTCGTACCACCTTTTGTTTTGATGGTGCGGTGACAAGTGAAGACGACACTTTCTTTGTGAGAGGTGCCAAATTTTTGAGAGGGGGTTGACTTGTGGTTGGCAAAGGAAGTAATGGAGGTAATTTGTTTTGGTTAAGGGTCAGAGTAGGAAGCACACCGATTAGGGTAGAAGGATGAGGACCTAAAATGGAGGGTAATGTTGATGGTGGAGGAGGGGTTCACTTCTGTGGTCTGGCAGTCTTCTTTAACTTGGTTGGAAGAATACTTTTGGTCGAGGTCTGGTCTATGTTGACCTTCACTTGCGGGTGAGTAAGGGTAGAGACAGGGCGAACACCGAGTGACTTGATCGATTTAGATTGGGTAGATGTAGGTTTAGAAGTGGGAGTCTGGTCTTTGTTGGGAGTCTTGGGAGATTTTGCCTTGGGAGGATTGGCAGCATGAGATGAGAGGGCACGGGAATGTTGAAGAGTTTTAAGATGCTCCCACAATCCTTGATGCTCCACTTTCCTTGAAGGGAGAAGTTTGATTTTCTCCAATAGTCGAGAAAATGGTTGAGAGGATGTTGGATGAGGTTTGGATTTTTGAGAAGATGTGTTAGGTGTGGCAGTAGTCTCAAACCTAAGGTGTGTTGGAGTTATAACTGGATTGTCGTTGATTGAAGAAGATGGAGAGTCAGGTTCTTCTCTTGATGGAGAAGGAACTAGAGAGTGTGACTCCTCAAGCAGGTAAAGGGCAGGGATTATGGTGCCCTCCACTTGTGGTTGAGGAGTAGGTAAGGTCAGGTCCTCTATAGGTAGTAGGAAGGAGGATGGTGAGACGGGTAGTGCTGGTAAGGTTGAGGCATCCTCCAAGATGATAGAAGTTGACGGAGAACTAACTGGAGAAAGAGGTTCATCCACACGTGATGGACTGGTAGATGGGCTAACCTCTTGAGGTTGGTTGGGAATGAAGGGCGAGACCGTATTGACCGTTCGAATGTCGTGTTCATGAGTGTTATCAATCAAGGTCTGGACATTATTTTGGGTTGGTGGATGATTGGGGAATGGTTGCTTGAAGATGTCAATGCCCTGGTTAGGAGGTGCATTGGGATTATCTAGAACAAGCTCACCCTTTTCAAACATGTCTTGGATTATGTTTTAAAGTTTTTGCAGTTTCCCGTGTCATGACCTTTGACACGGTGGTAATTGCAGAAGTCATTTTCCCTATACCACGCAGGGATGGCACGTGAGGGATCAAATTGTGGCAGTGGTCGAATCTGGGGGAGATTGAGAATCCCCTGTTTAACAAGTTTTTTCAGTATAGACGCGTAAGATTCTCCAAGAGGAGTATACTGTTGTTGTACGTATCTCTGCTAGAATTGATGGGTGGCGCTCTGAGATGTGGATGGCTCAGGTTGATTGGTTGAAGAGGACGAAGGTCTAACGACCACAGCGTTAGCTGAAGCTTTAGACTTAGGATTGGATGATGAAGGTTTAGAAGAAGAAGGGTCATTGGTCTTAGATTTGGGATTCTTGCTCCGCAACTTGACTTTATTCTCCTCGATGGCACGTAATTCAAGTTTATGGGCCATCGTGAAGGCTTCGTCGAAGGTGCGAAAGGTTTGAACCCGTAAGGTGGAAGAAATATGTTTGGCGCAAGCTCGGGAGAATAGTTCAATAAGTTCAGGTTGAGGTAAGGAAAAGGAGAGTTGATTGATGAGGCCTCTCCAGCGAGCAACAAAGTCAGCTATTGATTCATCCTCGAATTGGTGGATAGTGTAAAGGTCCGTGATTGAGACCTTCTTGGTGATGTTAATGGAGAAGTGATCAAGAAAGAGCTGGGCCAGCTGTGTAAATGTGAAGAGGGAATGGCTGGCAATAGAGCTGTACCAGTCAAGCACAGTGCCAGAAAGAGACATAGCAAATGTACGCAAGAGCAATGCATCGTCATGGGCAATAAGGTAATAGGCATGTCTGAATGCCCGTAAGTGCTGCTGTGGGTCTTCCTTGCTTTGAAAGCGAGAAAATTTGGGAAGCTCCCACTGGTTGGGGTATGGTCTAATTGGAACAAAAGGATGAATGGGCTCATTGCAAATCTGCTCGTATGAGAGAGTATTGCGTGAGCCAAAAATGGAAGTCTCTAAGCTAGACATCTTATCCATCAGCATTTTAATGATATCTGCTGACGGATTGGCGGGTGGAGCGCCCCCTAGATTATAAGGCGCTTGAAAGATATTGGGAGGGGCGTATGACGTGGTTAGTTGCGTAGATGCAACATATGGGTAGCTGGTTATTGGAGTGAAAGTTGGAGCCAAGGGCACTTGTGTTATGGGGTTGGTAGGCACAAGTTGGATAGGGGCCGTCAAGGATGGTTGAGGAGTAGCCATGCTTGTTGACGGGTAAACGGTTACTCTTGTGTTGATAGGTGCAAGAGTAGGGGGAATAGAGACTAGTAGGTTTTGGAAAGGTGTGGGATTTGGTTGAGTGTTTTGAGGTTGAGGGAGTACCAGAACCTCCATGGAGGTAGGTTTAGATGGAGTGGCTACGTTTTGAAGGTAAGACATGGTTGGGTTAATGGTGGAGGTGTTGACTTGATTGTCTAGTGGCTGAATTGTAGGTGATGTTGATGTGATTCTTGTCTCGACTAAGGAAGTCGACATCCCATAGATTGGGTTGCCTAGGGAGTCTCGCATTTGGCTATGTGTGAGATAGTGCTGTAAGGCTTTGACGTTAAGGTCCAAGAATCATGCAAAATCTTGGTCCCCTTCTGGGACAATAGGAGTCTGAGGCGGGGTTGGGCGAGTAGGAGTTCTTTCAGTCTCCGAGTGGAACTCCATTATAGGACTGGTTATAGATGGTGAAGGTGGAAGCGGTTGTTGACTAGCGTGGTCAAGAAGGGCCTTGGTTTGACTGTGTCGAAACCATTCAAGGCAAGAAAGGGTCAGATTTCAAAAAGCTGTGTTTTGTCAGTCTCAAAAAACCAGAATGGATGTTTAGACAGCCAAAAAGTTAGATTTTAAGCTTGCTGTTTTTGAAAAAAAGAAATGGACAGTGACCGACGTCGGTATAAAAATCAATGTCAGTGAAGAAGATTGCCGATGTCGGTCAGATGACCGATGTCGGTGAAGAAAGGTTGCCGACGTCAGTTACAGAACTGATGTCGGTTACTGTGTTTTCCAGAAACTCAAAAAAAAAGTTTTTGGAAATGCAGAAGACGTCCTTACCAGCTCAAAAAAAATAGATAAAAAATAGAAAATAAGATGAGAACAGGCAGATCCTAGCATTAAATCCCTAGAAACAATTTTATTAAGATCGTGTGGCTTATGCCTTAATGTGATGTTTGAGGAGGTTGGCTGTTAGAAGGGTCCTATAATAGGTAATCTAAAGATGGTTTTAGGTATGTTTAGGCTCTCAAAAGTCTGTGTTAGGTTCCGTACATGGCCTGGTGCTAAGGAGCAAGCTCCCCTCACTTCACGATTCCAGTGGTTAGCTGGTTTCACTTAGCCAAAATATACTTTCCCTATAGTTTAGACTCTGCCAGATAACAGAGTGGGCTTTCCCCTTGGTGGTGAAATCCAAGTAGTATCGCCGGGATGGGTAAGGTATCCGCTGGGTGATGAAATCCCAGTCGGGCCTTGTCTCAAGTGGGTTTGATGTTTAATTTAGTGCATGTGGTCTGGTTGTGTAACATCAAGTGATCTACAATTTATTCAATATGCAATTTACTAATTACTAAGTGTGGACTAAGAAATGCAAGAAAGCAGGAAATGGAATGCAGTATATTTTAAAGCCCCAAATCGAAATGTTAAGTTGGAATGAAAACAAGTTTGAGAAAGGGTTTGAAGAAAATGATTTTTTTACTAGTCTAGAAATGCAAGAAAAGAAAGAAAAAGTTCTTTTTATTCCTACTTATGATGTCTTTAGAAAAGAAGAAAGAGGTGAAGAGGGAGAAACCTAATGCACCTAAATGAACAAAGAAGGAAAGGAACCCAAGGAAGGCCCTAAAGGGGTCCCACGGGGCGTGCCAGAATGTTTCTATGCAATTTCGCTTTCACATTCAAAGGAGAGAAAATGAGAAACTTAAGAAATGGTCAAGGCTTGTATGTACCTAGATATAGTTTGCGCACCATAATCCAGACATTGTGAGAACTCCTCTTTTGCTGTGGAGGAATGACACCTGAAAGAGATAGACACTAAAAACATGAAGAATGTTAGTTGATAAGAGGGTGGATTGCCAAGCAAAAGCTTGGTCCTAGAAGCGCTAAGGCTTCTTGGAGGATGACAATCCACTGTTTAAGACAGAATATGATAGAGGTAGAAAAGAGAAATAATGAAAGATGTGAAAAGAAAAGACTAAAAACAAATGCATACCTGATAAGCTGCAATCTGCTAAACACAGTCGCCGACGTTGGTGATATTGTTGGCGTCGGTCAGGTTGGTCGCCGACGACAGTTAGACTACCGATGTCGGTAGGGGAAGTAGACAAGGTCGGTCAGGGCAATTGGCCAGGGATGGGTTACAGGACTAGTTTTTGGTCTGCAGAATGGATTTGGTCTCGTCTGAGGCTCTGAGGGTCTATGAGGGATTTAGAGGGACTATTTAGGATCTAAGGGACTGAGAATCTTGTCAAGAAAAGGAGTGAGAAACAGGAAAAAGACCTTTCGGCCTTTCCGTAAAGCAATTTAGTCAGGTTGATTAGATGGGTCTTAAGATGGTCTGTATGTCTCTGATAACTTATGCTAGGTTGATTGGACAGAGGGTGTTGCCTAAAGAGAGACTAAGGGAGTGTCAGAGGCAAAGAAAAAGGAATAAGGGGTGAGAGAAGGCTTTTCAGCCTCTCCGAGAAGAACAGGGAAGGTCGGGTCAAGGATGCTTGGAATAGACAGAAGACAGAATACTAATATATTTGAAATGATATTAGAATGAAAAAAGTACCAATACTTAGCTGTGATATGAATTGGCAAAGGTGCAGAAGCTATGTTTCAGTTGTCGCTGGTGATGGAGATATCGTGTAGTCCCTGTGTAGAATGTGTGATGCAAGACCTTAATGCCTAGAAAGTGCTACCAAGAATGATAATCCCTGCAAGAACGCCAAGAAGCCCAGAACACTAAAAAGCAAAAGCACGAGAACTTTGTTTCGCTAGAAGAGGATTCGAGAGTCGTGATTAGCTTTAGAGATTAGCCAATTTTTTATTAGGGCCGTCAAAGGGTCAGAAAATTTGGTTAAGTATAACCGACGTCGGCGATTCCGCCGGCGTCGGCCGACATTTGACCAACGTCGGCGGGTTTAGAACGGGCAAAAAGAGCCACCAAGCCCGTTTTTCATCCACCAAGTGCACTATCCGTTGGAGAATGTCAAAGGTTAAGCTAAATATGCACGAGAGTTGGTTAGGCGGTTAGAGAGAAGTAAGAATAGGTCCTGGGTGAGTCATAGGATGGGAATTAGTCCAAGGCGAGGTGTCATGGGTGATGTGTCCAAAGAGGGGGGGTTAATTCAAAATAAGTTTATTATTTTAAATTAGTAATTGCATGTTTTAGGAATGGGTTAGGAATGGACCAAGGGGGAAGGTGACCACGGGTTAGACACTATTTAGGTGTCTACACCCCAATTATGTTGAGGAGAGTTCTGAAATGGCAAATCTTGTGTTTAAGGCTAATCTTGATAGACATATCGAATTGGCAAACCTTCAGATGCAGCAATCCATTTTGGTAGAAAGGGAAGTGGAATCTAAATCTTCGCTACCCTCTCACATTGTGGCCCCATCACGCCCAAAGGAGATGCCCAATCTGAATTGCTTGAGCTGGAATAAAGTGGTTGAGTCATGGAACAGCAAGGGGGTGAAAGACATTGTCTAAGAGTGTGAGGTACAAGATGAGGTTAGTCCTTTTCAAGTTCCCCCCACCCTTCCTCAGGAAGCTCCTTGCATTTCATGGCAATCTTCATGCACTCCCCATCTGTATGGTGTTTCCCACGAGCTCCAAGAAGTACAAAATGAGGATGATCTGGCCAGGAAAATTGAGGAATTAGAAAAGAAGATGAGACTACTTGGAGAAAGAGAGATGGAGCTTTCAGACCCTACAGAGGAGCTAATGCCAAAAAACACCCCTTCCACCACTCCACAAGCTGATTTCAATATTGATGAAGTGTTGGTAAAGTGGAGGGATGAAAACCAAGAATTTTTGGCCCAAGTTCTGCCCTCTCCTATTCTAGAGAAAACTCCCTCTTGTGTGCCAAATCCTTTCTATTAGATGGCACTTGCTCATTTTAACTCATCCAATGCATCAATCGATCCTACCCTCAATCCCGTGTGCCTAGCTTTTTAGCACGCCTCTTTTTAGACATCTCTTCTTGTACATGAGCAGACCCTCCCAAATCTTCCCCAACCTCCTCAAGTCTTTCAACATGATCTCCAAATTCTGAGCTGGAAGAAGGAACATCATGAACCAGCTCAGGACCTTGAAGAGGATAAAGTTGCTGCCTGTTCATAGGAGCAAGATTCCAATCCCAAGATCATGAGTTGGAAGTAAATAGTGGAATCTTGGGGCAGAAAGGAAGAAGAAGAGAAAGGTTTTGATTAAAACCTTGAAGAACATGGGGCTGCTCCTACTCCCGATGATGATTGTGACTTTTGAGAAAGGCTTTTCCAGGAAGATATAAATAGGCAGATTACAGAGTTGAAGTCTAGAGCAGGTCTCCTCATTGAACATGCGATGGACATTCCAGACCAAATAGCAGATTTCGTGTCTGAATACACTCCATCCATACACCTCCAAGAAAGCTATCAGACCTTCCCTGATATAGATTATGCTTAGTTTATGACTGACCAGGGAGACTTCATGAGTATGAATGAGGAGGAAATCACCTTAGGTGACATGGAGGAGCATGGAAAATCTCTTGTTCATGTTTTGAATGATTCATTTGAAGTCATTGAGGCAGGCTCCATTGTTCTTCAAGGAAGCTATGAGCTGAATAAGAGCGAAGAAGGCAGCATTGGGGTTCAAACAAGCATGCAAAGAGGCTGCAATTTTTTAGATTTATCCCTCTAAGAGGTTGGTGAATCTAAAGATACTTTATTCAAAATCATCAAGGAGGATGGTCATACCATGGAACCTGAGCATGAGGCAGAAGAGAGCAAGCCAGTCAAGGGTGTGTATCAGGGAGCTTTTGGTGATGAGCCAACAACAATTGATTTCTTGATGAGATACACTAGCCTAAAGAACCAATAGGAGGCAAGCTTCCAAGAACAAATAGAGTACGTATACATTGGAAGCATGTTTGAATCTCCACTCGGGTATAAGCCAAATCAGGTGACAGGCAAGAGGAGCAGGTCACCAGCTCTCCTTTTCATTCAGCTACTTACATGGCACCCTAAGTCTTCTTGCCAGGAAGGAGATGTTAGAAGCTTTCCCTTTGATCCAAGAGGGAATCAAAAAATACCTGGTTAGCTGTATATAATAGGTTGCTTTTAGTATACTTTCCCTATTTTCCCTAAGTGCTTTCTGCACACGTTAGTAGTTTTCTTAGCTTTATGTGTTTTTTTCTTTTCCCTTTGAGGTGAATCTGTGGGATTAGTTCTAGATTTATCGGGGCTATTGATGATTTTAAAGTTACAATCTGACTCTACGCCCAATGGACTTTTAAGGCAACTGGCTTTTAAGCATAGTAGGCATGCTTCCCCTAGGAGTCACCAATCTATTGACCATTTTTGCCCAATAGGGAAAAAAATTGGTCCCCTTCTTCCCCTGTTGTTCAAGGCCAATTCATTTTTTTTTTGATTTTGCACAAGTCCAAGAGTTTCTACGGACTCTGCAGGTGCTTGGTTTTCTACGAACTCAGCATGTAAAATCCTTGGTAGATGAAGAATTAGTTCAAAAATGTTGGGGTTTACAAGGCTCTTTTGGGCCTTCATCTGAAGAAAATTCACAAGGATGGCATCTTCGAACCATCGAACCACCACTTAATTTCAAGCTCTAGTTCAACCAATTTTGGTTCAAGCCTTAGTTCATCGCTTCAAGTCTGTCACTTCAATTTCAATCCTTAGTTTAATGCAGAGTTTAATCAGCAAAGTTCAAAAGACTGGTTTAATGGTCCGGTTCAATGAGTTGGTTCAACGCATTGGTTCAATGCCTTGGCACTTCAGCTTAACACTTCGGTGAGTTCATCGATGTGCAGCATTGAACCATTGAATTGGTTCAATCACTTGGTTCAATGCCTCCAGTTCAACGTGCAGGATCAAAAGCAGAAAGGCTCCAAGAAAATTGCTAATGATGGTGACGTCTTGAATGTCATCAACTTTAAGAAGGCAAACTATCTGTTATTTTTCAAATAATGATAGGTGCACAAACGTCAAATTTAAGCTAGTAAAAACACTGTTGGTTTTTAAATTCCCAAGTGCCAACCATGAAAGGAGCCCAAGGAATGCAGTGACCCACCCACAGATAGCCCAAGGGCCAAAAGAGCCAAAAAGAGACAAGGTAGGGAAAAGACAAAAGTGCCAAGTGTAGGAGCGAGAAAATAGTCTAGGTGGCGAAGGGAGGTGCCAATTCAAGAAGTTACTCCAGCAAGGGAAATAGTGTCTATGAGTTGACCATCAAAAGGTGTAAATGACCAACTGTGCAACCTATTTTCTTCATTTCACATTTATGGGTAGATGAAGCAATCCAAGTGATGCAGGAAGGTGTCGATTCAAGAAGTTATTTTAGTGGTTGACATAGTGCATACCATGCGATCATCAAAGAGGCACAAATAGTGGTTGATGCAACTGATTTTCTTCAATATGCACTACAGAGTAGGAAAATGGCACGGCTCATAAATTCAATTCCTAATAGCAAAATGGCCATCACACAGAAGCAGACGAAGTGATCCAAGTAGCGCAGGAAGGTGTTGATTTAAGAAGTTATTTTAGTCATTGGCACAGTTCCTACCTTGGGTCACTTGTAAAAAAGGGTGCCAAAAGGCCCCTTTTCTTCCTCTATATATTGGAGACTTGTCATTTGAGAAATCATCTTCCACATTTGTAAGGCGTAGCCCTGGCAAATTTTCACTTGAATCAATAAACGCAATTTTTACCTTTATCCTGGTTAGATATCTCTGTGTATGTCTGAGTGTTAGTTTGTGTTTAGTCATTGCTTCTTGATGCTTCCATAGGTTCAACACCAACATACCTGGTGTTTATAAGGTGCCATTTCTGTAGCTGACAAGGAGAGCTATATTTGGAAGTGCAGAAACAGAAGAAATTACTATACAGTGTGCATTTCATAGCACCTTTAGTGAATCTCTATTTTTTGTATTTTCCATTAAAGCCTCCCTACCAAGTTTCTTGCAACCTGGTCCTTCTGCCAGTTTGAAGTGTATGTATGTGTTTGTCTGATTTAAGTGTGAGTGTGAGAAGGTTGGTTTATTTTGGTGCATCACCTCCTTTAGATTAGATTTGATTTCCTGCAATCTTTCTCCCTTTTCATCCCCCCCATTATATATATATATATATATATAGATGTTATCACTTACTGGAACAAATCAGATGCATCAAAGGGAGCTAGCCCTTACCTAGATACTCTCCCCTCCTGCTTCACCGGTCCCACAGGTGAGAGGGGAGTTTCCATTGTTGCATGTGGAAGGTAGGAGCTCAACCTCCTTACCCTAGGTGCAATCCACTGCGTTAGCATTTTGTTCTTTCTTTCGAAGTCATATTGAAGAAAGAGGCTCGAGCAGGTTTCCTAGTTAATTTTAAAAGCAAAACCCATAATTTATACTAAATTGTTGTAGATATTTGAACTCTTTATTAATAAGTATGAATTTATTAGGCTTAAATAACTACAACTACATTCTTTTGTATCTTTCAAATACCAAAAATCATAAGATTTTCATGTAGCTCACAAATAAAGAAAGATTTTGAAAATTTATATAAATAAGATGAGCATTTTATGGTAGAATAAAAATCCCATCACCATTAGATGCCTTACATCATGAATTATGTCTAATAAATTATAGTTTATATTCAATATTGGAAAAGACACACTATGTCGAATATCAACAAGATCAAGCTAGAGGAGTTGATATATATTTTAGAGTATAGCAAAAATAGATCCACTAAAATCATTTCAATCTAAATCTCTAAATTTAAGATCAATAGAAAATTAATCAGGTATTGCATAGGACTGAGGAAGAACCAAATTAATTTTCAAATATCTTATAACAAATATAATAAACTAACTTCTGAAAAAAACAAAAAAATCTTTACATAAAGTTTAGATGTAATAGATTCCCCAAATCATTTAGAATTTGTCTTGTAAAATAACACCTAATCATAAATATTGACATTAAAAAAATCATCATCATGGAAGTATTGTTGTTCTAATGGTTAAAAAATCATTATAAGTCGAATGTAAATTGAAAGCTCTTGTGTACTATCATCTAGATTTTTTTCTCTGTTAATGACTACCTATTTTCTCTTGCTGTCAAGACCATATTCTCGAGGGTTTGACTTCTGGTAAGCTGCATCACACTCAAAGGAGATGGGAGTGAGTCAACTAAGTTTTCCAAGATGAGATAGTGGAAGAAGATTGAAGCAAAAATATTGAATAAGGTACATCTTTCTAATACAAAATTTTGAAGCAATAAATCTTAATTTTTTTTAGCTTTCCAAAATTATGTAAAAGTAAGTAATTTTTTTTTTAAAAAGATAGAAGATGTCTTCTCTGAAATTGTTTCTCTCAAATTCCCAACTACTAAAAGTGCCAAATTATGCTACGTGGGAAATAAAGATGTGCATGATCCTTCTGTTCGAAGGACTATGGGGAACTATGATATGAAATGAGCAAGCTCCCACTGATCTTGATGAATGTGAAAAGTATGATAAGGCTACTATCAAAGCCTTGATACTTATCATGCTAAGCATCATTGATGAATCCAACCACATATCAGAGACATTTATACAGAGGAAACATTGCTTAAGTATATAGGTAGGTTGCATAGTTACTTGAAACACATGATTCAGGTTCTCAATCCCACTATTTTAGATGAAGCATGTGTTAAAGCCATTCATTTAGAAGATAGAGGGAAATAGATAAAAAAAATCTTTTCCTAAAGTTAAAAGTAAGAAATCTAATGTTAATCATTCTAAAGGGCAAAGTTCTAGAAAGGGTAAACAAAAAATCCACTGTTACTGTTCATAAATAAAAGGGTAAGCCATTTTGCAATCATTGTAAGAAAAATCATGATGAGTCTAAGTGTTAGAAATTAAATCTTGAGTTAAGTCCTTTTAACAGGTCTAAGAAGAAGGATAAGAAAATAAATAATGTGGTTCAAGATCTAGGTTCATACTCTAGGGATGAAACTAAGATCACATCTATTAGTATGCAAAATTGTTCTTCTCTTTTTATCACTAAGTCATCTAATGTTACTTCCTCTTCAAAATAAAAATCTATGCATGATGATAAGAAAATAAATGAGTTGTTCCACATTAGGGTTGTTGCAAAACATACTAATATTAACACTCTATTTGATAGTGGATCCTAGGCAAATTTGATTTCTAAAGAGATTTTTAAAAAGTTAGGATTAAAGACAAATCCCCATCCGATACCCTATCCACTTGGTTGGGTGTGTGATGATGCAAAACTGCAAGTAACCAAAACTTGCAGACTAAAATTTGTCATCACATCCAAATTCATGGATGAAGTTGATCCGGATGTAATCCCTCTGGACATATGTGGGATTGTTTTATAAATTCTTTATCTTTATGATGGAAAATCAATCTTCTATAGGGAGGAGAATAAGTGCATGCTTGTTAGGGATTTCATTAAATATATTGTCAGAGCACATCATGTTAAGATGAGTCTACCCTTGGTTATAGTAGGGCAAATGAAAAGACTAGTCAATTCAAGAAAGAATTTTTGTCTCATGTTGATTAAGTCTAAGGAAAAATAATATTCCCAAGCTATGGAAAATTATGATCCTAAACATAAGAAAGAATTGGTTGAAATAATTTCTAGTTACGATGATGTGTTTTAGGATCCCAAAGGGTTACCCCCTAAAAGGGGAGTTCAACATAAAATCCAATTCTTACAAGATTCTCCCCTCCCTAACATTGGCATGTACAGGTTATCAATACCCTCTTCCTTGTATTGATGATTTTTTTGATCAGTTAAGAAATGCTATCTATTTCACTAAGATAGACTTGAAAAGTGGTTATCATCAGGTTAGGATTAATGATGATGATATTTGAAAAATTACTTTTAAGACAAAATAAGGATTGTTTGAGTGGCTTGTCATGCCTTTTGGGTTATGCAATGCATCATCTACATTCATGTGTTTGATGAATGATGTTTTCAGGCCATTCCTTGATGATTTTGTTATAGTATACTTAGATGATATTTTGATCTTCAACCACTCATGGGAAGATCATGTGATTCATATTAATAAAGTCTTGGATGCATTGAGAAGGGATAAACTTTATTTTAAATTGTCTAAATGTGAATTTAGCAAGACCTCTTTAGTTTACTTGGGTTATATTGTAGGACACGGTGAATGATGTTTTCAAGCCATTCCTTGATGATTTTGTTATAGTCTACTTAGATGATATTTTGATCTTCAGTCAATCATGGGAAGATCATGTGATTCATATTAGGAAAGTCATGGATGCATTGAGAAGGGAGAAACTTTATTTGAAATTATCTAAATATAAATTCAGCAAGACCTCTTTAATTTACTTGGGTTATATTGTAGGACATGGTGAGTTGAAAATTGATCTTGCAAAAGTGGAGGTTATAGTTAAATGGCCTAAACCCAATAATGTAACTGAGTTTATAAGTTTTCTTGGTGTAGTATAATATTAGAGGAAATTCATTGCTAATTTCTCATTTATTGCATCACCCTTACATTCTTTGACTAGTATAAAACATGTCTTTTAGTGGGGAGGAAAGCAACAAAGGGCCTTCGACACTTTAAAGATAAAGATTAGTACTGCTCCTATCTTGGCACTCCCTAATTTGCAGTAGCCATTTGAGATCAAGGCATATGTAATTGATTATGCTATGGGAGTTATTCTGATACAAGGAAAGAAGCCAGTATGTTATCATTCTGAGACCTTCATAGGTGTGGTAATAAACTATCCAACTTATGATAAGGAATTGTATGCATTGGTTCAAAGTGTTAAGAAATGGAAACATTACTTGAAGGGCAAAGAGATAGTGATACATATAGATCATCAGCCCCTTCAGTATCTCTAGTCATAGGCCAAGCTACAATAGTCTAGGCATTTTCATTAGATGGGTTTCCTACAACAGTTTCATATTATGATCAGGTATAAGAAAGGTATTCAGAATAAAGTTGTTGAAATACTTTTTAGGCCTCCTATGGTAGTTGAATCTATTGTTTTTTATCAAGATTCTCAATTTCTTGGGGATTTTTGGTCAACAATATGGGAATTGATGGACACTAAGTTGAATAAGAGAACTATATTTCATCCACAGATCGATGGTCAAACAAAGGTTGTAAATTGCACAGTGGTACATTTGCTTAGGGGTTATTGCAGTAAACATCCCAAGCTGTGGGATGTGAATTTATGCTATATACAACATGCTTACAACTATGCACTTCATTTTTCTACTATGAAATCTCTTTTTGAAGTTTTTTATGGACATTTTCTTAACTCTCTTCTAGATGTTTGTTATGGATAGGATTCAGCTACCAATGAATGTAAAGATGTTGTTAAAGCCAATAAGTTCATTGAAAATATATATCAGGTACATCAGACTATCTGAAATCAATTAAAGAAAAGTTAGGCAAAATACAAAACAAGACATGACAAACATCATGTTGATCACTAGTTTGCTATAGGTGATCTGGTATGGCTTCACATCAGTAAGGAAAGGCTGACAAGTGAAGTTAAAAAGTTGAAACTAATCAAGTATGGTCCTTTCTAGAATATTGAAAAGATTGGTAAAAATGATTTTCAATTGGATTTGCCATCTTATATACAAATTTATTTAGTTGTGAATGCGGAAAATATAAAATTATATGAGCCTCCAATGATTGTAGATCATGATGAGAGTGTATTTATTCCTTATATTGATGATTTTTTTCTTGAGTATCTAACAAAACTGCAAGAAGATACAATACTTGATAGGAAGGTTTGGACTTCATAAAGGGGAGATGTTGAATGTATTCATGTTGGTCTCAAAGGGATGCACCCAAACAAGGCCAAATGGATGGAAGCTAGAAGAGTGAGGGAGCAATACCCTCACCTCTTTATCAATTAATTAACTTTTGGAGGTCCAAAAGCTCCTAGTGAGGAGGATTGATCCGGGAGGATCTATATTTTCCTCCAAAAATTAAGTCATCAAACTATAGGTTGATCATTGCCATGGTGAAAGGCTCGTCTGGAGCTTTCTGGCTCATTTCACAATTGCAAAATGGAGCTTGTATATGTAAGTTATTTCAAAATGAAGATCAAATCGAGCAAGTAAAAAAAATTGGTTTGGTGGAACATCCAGTTGGACTTCAACAATTAGCGAATGGATGATAAGTGGCGAGTGAAGATTGGACCATGTGGTGGGTCCTCAAGCCACCATGTGGATTTCTACCATTTAATTATTTTACCATGTATCTCTAAGGTCCAATCTAACTATATTATAATTAAATATTCTAAATGTTCTAAAGACCACCACATACCCTTCCACGTGACATCCACACTTTCCATGTTCCATCTATGAAATCACCACATTAAATGTCTACTGAAGATTCTATCCAACCAAGTTTTCAAAAAATACCAAATTTTTCCCATGGTTCCCACACACTCCACATACCACATACCACAAACCCATGACATGTAAGCTAATGCCAATTACTTGGCATTGGTTACCATGAATTTCATGGTATTTAAAACCAAACATGCCTCTCCACTTCCCAAATGTGGGACTTAAGATTAGCATTGACCACCAAATGCATTGGAAAGGATTTAAACCATGCTCATGTTTGGTAAAAGGATAAGCTCCTAACCAATGGGGATGTTTGTGCAAATAATATATAAAGGGGTCAAGTTTGTATTTGAAGGTAATGTGTTGGTTGTGGAGAATGTATTCCAATGCATGTATAGAGTGTGGAGAGAAATAGAGATGGTATTAATGACTCGAACAAAATAATATCATTTTGAGAGTATCTCTTGGATAGAGTGAGGCCCATATAGATGATTTTCAAGAATTCTTAATATTTTAAGCTATTTTGTAACAATTATAATAAGGAGCGATCCCTATTGGAGCAGATATGGAGATGTAGGCTTATAGACAAACTCTTTTATCAAAGCATGTGGTATTTTCTATTGAATTGGTCTCTTTATTATATTGCACTCTTAAATTTTGCCTATTTTAGATATTTAAAATTTGATTCTAATTCTATAATTACTTAAAATGTTAATTTTAATTAAATCGTTATATTAAGGTTTTTATTCATTAAAGTGTGTTTTTGCTACTATGACACTTGTTTGATTTTGATTACAGATTAGGATTAGATTAAAACTTACTCATGTGTAGTTATACAAGTCTATGAAATGTTTTCATGTTCATGGTGTAGGCTATTTACAATTTGGTTGAGTTTTTCCCATCTAATTGTGTTTGTGCTACATATGGTTGACAAAGAAAGTTCTTGCTTTGTCATGTTGATTATGAAAACCATTTCATATTAGCTTCAAGTTTCTAGTTTGTTGTTTCGCATACCTCAAGTTAAATATTTGGTCTACATCAACTTTTGGTGAGGGGATGCAAATATTTTGGAGGAGGATATTGGAGATTTGAAGCCAACTAATTTTTGTGGTATACTACGTATAAAATTTTGTATCTCATCCCATGTCATCTAGACAATCATGTATTTGTTCCTATCAAAATTATGTGATCGATTCACTAACCGATACATTTTGCATTCATGTTCATCCATCATAGGCTATATCTCTACTTTACGTGGTAAAATCATGATCTACACTACACCTGACATTGATTTTATAGATTGTTGCAAGTTTTGATTTTTTTTTCTCTTCCACCAATCAGCCACACATACCACAACATTACCATCCACAAAGACTATGAGATCCCAAGCTATTCTCACTACATCATCCTAGCACTAGTAGCTAAGACCAATTAGATCTGCATCCTTGGGTCCTTCCTTGCCCACTGTTGTATATCAGCCAATTATTTTTCACATGTAGTCCTTATAGTAAATTGTTGAGTATTCAAATGATCTTCATTACCGTGCTTTTCATATGGTCATCGTTATTAGTGTGTCTTTGTTTAAAAACTTTTTAATTCCAAACTTAATTATGTGCCAAATTAAATTTAAGTAGATATAGGGTTATTTTTTATAATATTTTTTATTGAATATGTGTAAATCAAAATTTGTGTTTGTCAAGTCTTTAAATGTTTTTAGTGTATCAGTTTAGAGTGTAGTAAAATTGCCTAGATTTGTGATTAGTTTTTTACAAATATAATCTAAGTAATTATGTCTCATTTACATTTAGGTTAATTCCATGTTGTATCAAAAGAGTTAGTTTTAAAATAAGTCAAATTTTAAACGTCTCTTTTATGATAAAATTTTTCAATAGTTACTATTAGGGTTATTATTTTTAAAAGGTTAAAAATTATTATATAGGTTATGATATTAGTTATAAATATTTGATATTAGAGTCAAAATAAAAACTCTCTTTTGTTATAATAATGTTTTCAAATTGGTCATGTATGTGTCAGTATCAAAAGTCTATAAAATGTCAAGTAAGTCAAATAAAGTGTAAGGATGCATTATCACTTGTATGAGATGTCTAAATTATGGGGAGAATTATCCTCTAAAAATCAGAAACATGAGCTTCATTGACATACCAAATGAGTAAGTAGCAACCTACTAGAGGTCAAAGGCATAGAGGAAGGAGGTTTTTAGAGCTTCTCATCAATCACCAATGATGGGGCCTAGAATGTTTTGGTGGCATATATAGTATGGTGTGTTTTTTATTTCCACTATGTGTTTGCAAAATAAGAATAAAAGAATATGCCTATTCAAGATATGTAATTTTTATGCAAATTCCAAACATAATTCCCTGATGTGAAAACATTGTGAAAGGACAGAAAGTACCAATGTAAATCAGCTCATAGATCTTGAAAGGGTTTGTGGTAAATCTATAAAACCATAGGAGGTGAAAAATTTATGGGTCCTATTCATGTCAAGGTTTGTGGTAAACCTGTAAAACCATGGGAGGAGTTATCCTTTCTTTGTATCAAGGTCCTGAGCCAAATAGGTCATACTAAAAGGGGTGATCATACTACAGGTGAGAGTGTGAATGTTTTTTTACCATGTAAAAACTAAGGGGGAGAATTTTAGGGATTAGATTTTACATTGTTTAAGTTTGAGTATTTACTGAGAGGTAAATAGTAATTGGATGGTTAGTTTGTTATTTATCATAATATTATTATAAACAATATTAAAATAATAGATAAGAATATATTTGTTGAGATATATTGTTATGGGTTATAATAATATATCATATTTAGTGTTTTGCATAATCATAAGGATATTGGGTGAGATATCAATGGAGAGATGTTCTTCATAAATATAAGAATAATGTTCCTATGTGTGTGTGTGTGTGTGTGTGTGTGTGTGTGTGTGTGTGTGTGTGTGTGTGTGTGTGTGTGTGTGTGTGTGTGTGTGTGTAATGTCCCAAATGATTCTTAATTATTAGAGTGTGCAAAATTATCAAAGTATAAAGAAATAATATATTGTGTGTTGAAATAATTTTGTGTGTTTGTCTCAATTTCAAAGTGCATGAGTTAAATCTTAGTTTATTCTCCTACTATACCTAACAAATATTTTCATTCATCCATCCCTCTATTATCCGTTGGATTCAGTCGATAGGCATAAATCCTAAAAAATAGAAATTTTAAGTATATAAGGAAGTTACACCCATTAATGCGTAATTCCATCTAGTCATGTGTTAATGATTGATTAAACATATTTTAATATTTTATAGGTATCATGTACCATTCTCTTTCACATACATTTACACTATTTTCTTGTATTATTGGGTATATAGAAAGGGAGAACGTCTTCTATGTACCTACAGATATATAGGAAGGGCACATATATAGAAAGTTTTGGTATACTAGTCTAGCAGTAAATAGAAATGAAGACCTTGATACCTAGAGTGATAAGGAACCAATACATCTCCTTTTTTCAAATTCTAAATAATAGCCAAAAATGACCAAAAATTATTTTTTCCATACTTGCAGCTTCTACACAATGAAAACTATACCGCTTGGAAAACTAAAATTAGGACACATTTAGAATTTAAAGACATTTAGCATGTTGCCAATGGTGCACTCACCCAACATGCCACTATCATTGATTAGTAGCATAAATTTGATAAAGCAAACGAAAAGGCAAAACTAATAATAATGCTCAGGGTATAGGATGAGGTACAACCTCATATCCATAAGGCCACAATAATAAAAATCTGTTTGGGATAAGATCCAAAATATTTATGAAGCCAAAAATGAAAGTACCATTCTCCATTTTTGGATTCAATTTCATTCACTCAAATTGAAGTCTGAATAAAAAGAAGAATCTTTTATATAATGTGTTACAACCCTAAGGGATTTACTCCAAGCATTAGGAAAACAAGTGTCAAGTGCCTTTCTTTTTCTAATAGTCATGAGACCATTTCCACCTTATAGGTTATTCATGATTACTTTGACTATCTCCAAATAGAAACCATCTTTTGACAAGTTGGTAAACATGTTGTAACAAGAAGAGTCTATGCATATAAAAGAAGAAGAATTAGAAGAACATGCTCTCACCTCTCATGAATAGAAAGGAAAGAGATACATCAAGTCTTCTAAACAAAAATAATATCAATAGCTCAATTCCCAAGGGAATAAATAACAAAAAAAATTACCTCATTTATGGAAAAAAAAGGGCATGACCTAAAGGATTATTGGTATAACTCATTCTCATAAGGATCCTCAAGCACCAAGAATCCCAATAACCAATAATCATCACATTCACAAAAAGGTGAAGGACAAAATAAAGGTAATTGGAAGAATAAATCCAATCAACAAGGCAACATTGCCAAACAAGAAGATGTCCACTATGATGAGGACTTCATTTATGCCTCTCAGTCTCCTGAAGAATCAACATCACAAGTTTTATCTGGTATGTTGACTCTGGTGTAACTTGACACATGACTGGAAGATAAAAATTGGTTCTACAGTATGAATGAGACTTATTTGAAAAATCATGTCTCTTTGGGTAATGATTCATCATATCATGTTCAAAACATTGGGAATATCTCCTTGCCACTTGGAAAAAATACTTGTAAGATTTTTGATGTCCTGTATGTTTTGAGACTCACTAAGAATATACTCCTATCAATCAGTGACTTGAGCACAACCTAAAGGTTGATTTTGACAACAAAGGTGGTAATAATATGTGTCTAATCAAAGATAAGTCAAAATGCTCAAAATTTATTATACGGGCCTCAGGAGTTGGGAAAATGTTCCAACTTGACTATGTTTATATTTATCATTAGTATTTGCATCATAATTGAGGCTATGATTAGACTAAATTACATTTTGTCCACATAAAATCAATGTGGACATCTCTATTTAGAAATGACTTCCTTAACCTAATGTCTATTTTTATCTTAGAGAGTGCTTATAACATAAAAACATAGTTAGAACACTCGACCTAATCATCCCACATATATTTAAAACAAGTTCTAATGTTTGACCTATAATCACAATTAAAAATTGAACTTAACACCACATCATCTACATTAATCATTTTTGAACCTATGTACTTACCGATGATTCTTTAATTACTACTTGTGGACAATTTATATTTCAAATGACTTATCCATAATTATATAGCTTTGTTTCAGTCCATATATATATATAGTTTCATAGAATCTATAACCATGGTAAACAAGAATAACATATAATTTTTTTTTAGTTAATATATCTAAATACCCATCAATCATTATTATTGGTAGGAACCTTCAAATAAATAAAGTAATAATATTATTCTTTCATGGAATTTATAATTATGAATTTTATTTTTCCTTTTTTTTTACATTTTTAGTCTAAATATTTTATATATATATATATAGTATGACACTCTTCCTATAAACTCCTCCATAGTTCCTTCATTTGTAATCAATAAGTAATAGCCTTATAAATATTAAGCATTCACTCTTATGGGTAATATCATTGATCTTCTAGAATTGGAATGGGCTCGATAGTCTTATCAAAAGACTTTATTTCTCAAGATTAATTATAAAAGAGCCTATGACAAAATTGATTAGCCTTTCATTATGACTATGCTTCAATTTTTAAGGTTTTGCTCTAGGTTTGTTAGCATGGTTCAAATAGTTTTTCAAGATGTAGGTTCCTACATTACCATTAATGGGATTCAATCTGACCATTTTGGTCTCTTGTGTTCTATTCATTAGGGTTGTATGTTTATTCCCTCCCTCTATGTTCTAATTGTTGAAGGCTTCATCTACTTGATATCTAATGACTCCTCTAGAGGTTTGTTCAAAGTTATCTCTCTTCTCAACACCCACTCTCAAATGGTTAATGGTAAATTTTTTGATGATGCCTTCCTTACATTGTTTAAGAACAGAAATCCAATTCCAATACCATGGAATTTATCAAGGTATTTTGTTTAGCTTTTAGCTCCTCCACTCAATGTTAAAAAAACCCTTGATGTTATAGATAGTCCATCTCCCCCTTGTTTGTTTGGTTGTTGTAGTACAAGCAGAATTAGATTCAACTTGGAGAACTGTTTAAATTTTTGGACATCACTTTTGGCTATCAAACTTTTCCCTTTAATTTGTGGTAGTATTTTGTGCAAAGAGCTAAAAAAAATTCTTACTAGATATCAAAACCACTATTGTTAACAAGAAAATTCTAAATTCCTTAAGGTGTTAGCTACTACTCACGTTTATTACTCCTTTTATTGGGATCTCTCTAAGGCTACCTATTCTAAATTGGAAAAATAATTGAGGGATTTTCTATGGGCAAACTCTTAAGGCATTCGAGGGTTCCATCAAGTAGCTTAGGATATCTTTTGTAAGCCAAGATCCCTATGAGAGAATTATCTTGTATATATATGTATGTATGTATCTTAGGCCATGTTTTATGTGTTAAATGGATCATTTTTACATTGGATGGTAATGAGAACTAGAAAATGTGTGTG
Source organism: Torreya grandis (assembly GCA_037957365.1). Lineage (NCBI taxonomy): Eukaryota > Viridiplantae > Streptophyta > Pinopsida > Cupressales > Taxaceae > Torreya > Torreya grandis. The sequence goes on along the minus strand of JARHVA010000933.1, from coordinate 1,059,864 downwards.
TGTGTGTGTGTGTGTGTGTGTGTGTGTGTGTGTGTGTGTGTGTGTGTGTGTGTGTGTGTGTGTGTGTGTGTGTGTGTGTGTGAGATTGTGCGTGCATGTGTGTGTGTGTGTGTGTGTGTGTGTGTGTGTGTGTGTGTGTGTGCGTGTGCGTGCGTGTGTGTGTGTGTGTGTGTGTGTGTGTGTGTGTGTGTGTGTGTGTGTGTGTGTGTGTGTGTGTGTGTGTGTGTGTGTGTGTGTGTATCTTAGGCCATGCTTTGTGTGTTAAATGGATCACTTGTGCTTTGGATGGTAATGAGAACTAGAAAATACCTCTTAGGAAATATATCACTCAGAGCATCCCCATGGGCAAAGGATCCTAGAATGATTTGAATTTTCAAACTATGTTGCTCACTTAGGTCCTTATCACCATTGTGAGTACCTTTTTGGGTAATAATAAATGGATGGCTTGTGATCTTATCAAAAGGCATTTTCTTTGGAATGGCAATGGGTTTCAGTCTAGGCTATCTCTCAATTGTCATTAGCTATGGTGGTCTTTAGTTCTTACTGATCATGAGGTCCCTTTTGTCCTAGATTAATAGTCTTTGGCTCTTCAAAATTGGAATCAAATTTATCTTGGACCATTTTTGTAATCAAACTATAGACTGGGTGTCTTAGCATATTTTACAACCCTAGTTTTAACTACAAGTCAATGATCATTAATTTATATAAAAATTCAAAATGTCATACTTGATATCCATCTTCAAAAAATTGGTGTGCAAACTCCTTCTAGGTGGTGGATTTATTCTAAGTGGACTATTGATACCCCTTTCTAGTGGTGTAAACTCCAATTAGGTTATCAACTCCTCTTTCTATAGTCTCTTCATGTTGAAACTCTATATTCCAAATGGAAAGTTAATTCTAATGAAAAAAAAAATCTATAAAAAGGTTTGATCAGCTATGGATGACTATTGTTGAGTTAAAATAGGCAAACTTATTGTGATGTATTCTCCACCAAGGTCTCACTATTAGTTCTCATTTGGTGTACCTTGGTATGCCTCACCTAGTTTACTTTCTGTGTAAACACCCAGAATCCTTAAAGCATATTTTCTAGTTTTTTAAGATTGCTTATTTTACTTGGTAATGCACTCACACCCTATTCCAACCCTTTCATCCTAATATGTTTACCTGGAAGATGGTTTTTTTAGGGGACTCAACCATGATTCTTACAAAACTTTCACACAATTTTTGATCTAAAATTCAATTTCGAAAATGGGATAACATAAATGATGTTAATTTTAACCCAACTATGTTAGATGATTTTTTTCATTACGTACAAGGTTATTGTTTTATCTAGTATTATGCTATAGATTTAAGTTCAATTGGAGAAAGTACATCTGGAGCCTACCCACCTATAGACCTTTCTTGATCATTGGGACAATGCCCCATGTGAAATTAGTAGAGTCCCTTTGGACTCCCCCTAATTTTTGTATACCTTGTGGGACCATAGACATGGGTCACAAAAGAGAACTATGTCACACAGCAGGTGTCATAGTGGTTCTCCTTAGAGACATTTTCCATCTACAGGGCCTCAACCTCATGGCCATGGAGGTGTAAGTGGTAATGGCTAGGATGGTGAAAGCAAAGGTACTAGTGGGGATGATGGAGGTGGTGTTTTTGACCTTACTCTAGTTAGTTTGCACCAATAGAAGGCAAGTTTCCTCACTCAGACCTTATTATTTATCCTATCAGGCTGAACAATTCTAAGGATAAATATAAAGAAAAGGAAGAAGATGGTTGGGGTGTTATACCTAATTCTAAAAAGCCTCTTGCTATTGGGGACTAGGGAGGATGGGTGATAACCCTAATGATCCTTCACCTCCTCCTCCTTTATTCTTTATCATTTCTCAAACTACTTAGTGTGAACTGTGATATGTGGCTCTGTTATATAAATCTTTATTTTGTATACCTTTTTCAAAAAAAAGTAACTTGAATTTTATTAAGATGTTAATATAATCTCTCAATCCTCTGATATAAATTTTGACATGTGAATTATTTCACTCACTTTTTTTTATGAATAAATTTTGTATCTTATTTATTTTATAATATATTTTAAATAACTTTTTAATTAAATTTTTTTTTAAATATAAATTTATATTTAAGATTATCATATGTGAATATCTCTCTCATTCATTATTTATAATCTTGTAACTTAATAATTTATTTGGGAGGAATTTAATAATTTATACATATTTGTAATCACCTAATTAATATAAATTCATTATTTTAAAATCGTACATTCAATAAACATTGTTACATGATAAGTGAATTACAGTATAAAATTGTGTAGGGCTGATTACTTAAAAGAGATTTAAAATATGCATGTTGTATTTGTAATCTTCATGTCATGCAATTCATGCCTCTCACCCCAAAAAAAAATCACTTGTTTGAGAAATATTGAAAAGTAATATAATTTTTTTTAATTATATATTAATATCTAAATTTAATCAAATTAAATCAATAAGAATTCATAAAATAAACTTCATTTATATTTAAATAAAATAAAGTAATATTATTATATTTTCTTAATGTGATCTTCAATTATGGTATAGTATATCATTTCTCAATAACATATTTACTTTGATGTTGGTTTAAACATCTTTTATTCTCAATAACGTATTTACTTTGATGTTAACTTAAACATCTTCTATTAATATGTATGGAGACTATGTTATTCTTAAAATTTACCTACATTTGCATAGACTATGAGCATTAATTTCTAAAATACACATAAATTTAAAATTAGTTCATCCTAGTAAAGACGCTGAGGGAGAAATTTCTTCCTGTGGACTATGCACAAACTCTATATAGAAGATTCCAAAATTTAAGTCAAAAGAATCATAGTATATAAGGGTATACAGATGAGTTTTACAAGCTTTCCATATGCATGGAGTATGATGAAATAGAATAATAGAAGTCTACAAGGTATGTAAATTGTTTGAAATTTTATATTCAATATGAATTGAGCATGCACATAATACTTTGCATGGAGGAGCCTTACCAATTAGCTTTGAAAGTAGAATAAAAAAAATAGATAGAATTTCAAAATATCATTTGGTATTGGTCTAAGAAGAGGACAATCCACTCTCGTAATGGGATTAAGTGGGTACAATACCATTAAAGGTGGGTTTAATCCCACTAGAGGAGAATCATCATGTGGTGTAGAAAAATAAGAAAATAATAGACAAGGGTTTCACTATCAATAGAAAGGAAGAGGATTTTAGAGAGGATGAGGATATGGTGGTGTTCGAGGGTGGATTCCAAATCAGCACAAGTCTTATGTAACATATGTGGATAAAAAGGACATAGAGTATTTGAGTGTCCACACTATCAAGACCAATAAAAGAGGTAAGAGGATTGCCTAAGAGTGAATTTAGTTGAGGTTGAGACAAAACAATAAAATATTTAGGTTTAAAAACTAGATATTGGAGAAAATCTCATGATGATGAGAACAATGATTGCTTTAAGGAAAGAACAGGTGTGTAATAATGAAGGTGGTGATGCATGGCTGCAATAAAATATTTTTTTATCAAGGTGCACTTCAGGAGGTAAGGTATGCAAGGTAATTATAGATAGTGGTAGTTGTGAAAATATGTATGTCATGTAATGTTGGAAAGGCCATAGAAATATGATAGAAAATTAATTCATGATGGAGCAAATAATACATATAATTTTTAAGAAAGGTGGTACAAAGGTGGTTTTACTACCCTTTAAAGAAGAAGGATAGGCAGAGAAAATTTTATCCACAAAATAATGAAGACACAAAGTGGTGCAAATATCAATAGAAGTAGTAAAAGTGTTAAACTAATTTACAGATGTTATACATGATGAGTTGTCATATGGTTTACCACCAAAGAAAGACATTCAAAATCATATTGATTTGATTCCAGGATTAACTCTACTCAATCAAGTAACTTATAGGATGAGTCCAACAAAACATGTAGAATTAAATAAATAGGTTATTGAATTGGTGAGAAAGGATGTAATAAGGCAAAACATTAGTTTATGTATGACACCAACATTTATATCTCCAAAAAAATATGGAGTGTAGGATGTATGTGGATAGTAGATAAATCAATAAAATTACTATCAAATATAGATTTCTTATACCTCATTTATATGATATGATAGATGTGATTACAGGAGAAAAGCACTTTACCAAGATTGATCTAAGGAGTGGTTATTATTATATTCAGATTCGTAAAGGAGATGAATGGAAAACAACATTCAAGACTAGAGATACCTTCTATGAGTGGTTGGTAATGTCATTCAGATTATCTAATGCACCCCACAAATTTATGAGGGTGATGAACATAATGCTACGAGATTACATTGGTAAGTTTATGGTGGTTTATTTTGATGCTATTTTTATATTCAATGAGACTAAAGAAGATCATTTATAGCATTTGAGAATGGTATTAGAGTTTCTCAGAAAGGAGAGGCTCTATGTAAATTTAAATAAGTGTAGGTTTATACAGAATAGTTTGGTGTTTTAGGGGTTTGTAGTTTCAGCAAATAGAGTAACGATGGATGAAGAAAAGGTAAAGGAAAATTTTGAGTGGCCTATTCGAAACAACATCATAGAGGTAAGAATTTTCCATAGTTTATCAACTTTTTATAGAAAGTTCATTAAGAATTTTAGTAGTCTTGTTGCACCAATAACATATTGCATGAGAGGAAAATAATTTGTGTGGACAAGGGCAACTATAGAAAGATTTAAGTTGTTGAAGAATAAAATTACAGAAAAACCTATTTTAGCATTACTATATTTTAACAAAGTGTTTGAAATGGATTGTGATGCTTCATATGTGGGAATTAGTGTTGTGTTGAGTAAAGAAGGAAGACCAATATCATATTTTAGTGAGAAATTGAAAGGGGTAATAAATAATTATTCTACATATGATGTTGAATTGTATGCCATTACAAAATTATTAAGACATCATACGTATTACCTAGTGCCTAAGGAGATTATCCTATTTATATAACATGAGGCCTTGAAATATGTCAACACTCAAAAGAAGTTAAATAGTAGACATGAAAAGTGGGTGTCTTTCTTGCATGGATATATTTTTGTGTTGAAGTATAAATCAAGAAATCAAAACAAGTAGTTGATGGTTTGAGTAGGAGAATGGCATTATTAACTAATATGGTGAGTGAAGTAAATTTATTTGAAGTTGTTAAGGAATTATATGATACTAATCCAAATTTTGGAAAGATAGTTAAGCAATATAGGAATCCATTAGCATGTGAGACAATTAATATTCATAATGAATATCTTATACAGTATGGTTATCTCATCAATGGAAAGTAATTATGTATTCAAGTTAGGTCTTTAAGGGATAATATTATAAGAGAACTACATAGTAGTGGTTTGGCTAGACATTTTGGTAAGGTTAAGACAATAGCTTTGGTGGAGGAGAAGTATTTTTGGCCAAATATGAAGAGAGATGTGGCAAGATATGTTTCAAGTTAAATAATATTTCAAGTAGCTAAAGGACATGCATATAATACAGGGTTATACATGCCATTTCTAGTTAAAAGAGGACCATGGACAGATTTGAGGATAGATTTTATGTTGGGATTAACAAACACATAGAGAGGTAATGATTCAATTTTTGTTATTGTAGATAGGTTGTCTAATATGGTTCAATTTATTGCATATAATAAAACCAATGATGCCTCTAAAATTATAGAACTATTTTGTATGAATGTGAGATTGCATGGTGTTTTAAAAACCATTACTTCAGATAGGGACACAAAATTTCTAAGTCATTTTTAGAGAAATTTATGGAAGAAGTTACAAACTAAGATATAATTTTGTAGTGCATACCACTCACAAACATATGGACAAACATAAGTTGTAAACATGAGTTTGGAAATTTTTTTGAGATGCATAGTTGGAGAGAATCCCAAGCTACAGGACTTGGCTTTACGACAACCTAAGTTTGGATATAATTGTTCAGTGAATATATCAATAGGAAGATCACCATTTCAAATTGTTTATGGGAGGATCATATGGGTGTTTTATATTTGGTAAAGTTGCCAATTACATAATGAGTTAGCAATGATGTAGAAGCATTTGTAGATCATATGCAACAATTGCAAGAAGTCAAAAGAGAGTTGCGGGAAAGCAATGAGAAGTATAAAGTTGCAGAAGATGTCAAAAGGTCAAAGGAATTTGAATAAGGAGATTTATATTTGGTATATTTTAGGAAATAAATATTTCTAAAAGGCACATACAACAAGTTAAAGTATAAGAAAATTAGTCCATACAGAATTATGAAAAAAAACAATGGAACTGCTTATGAGGTGAGTTTACCACAGGTTTTTGATATCCCTATAGTATTTAATGTTTAAAATTTATATTATTTCCATGGATATTATGGTGAAGGTAAATAAGATGAAGAAGTAGATTGGCAGAAATAGGTACCAAAGAAGAAGAAATAAAAGATAATGCAATTTTTGGATAAGAACACAATGAAGACAAGGAAAGGAAGTTATAACAAGTATTTGGTACAATGGGAAGGGTTAAAATAGGAAGACAACACTTGGATTTTATAATGGGAGTTGGATAATATTGACAAGAATAAATGGTAGGTGTACAATCAAAACAACTCACAAGAGCTGAGTTGTTTTCAACTAGAGGAGAATGATGCATAGTCTAAACTTTCATGGGCCATAACTTTTGACTTGTAACTCCATTTGAACTCTTATTTGCATCAAAACAACCATGTAAAAAATTAAATTCATTCATAAACTAATCTATATATTTAGGGATCCTTTCATAACTTTTTTGAGGCCATGCGTGACTATCTGAGGGTTTGATAATGCATTTCAATATTTTTTCCTATATTATTCTATTTTTAGAAATAGTGTATATATATACTCAAACATGAACTTTAGTTTAAATTAATCCAATATGATAATTTTATTGTTTAGAATATTTTTTTAAATTTTTAGGTCCATCCAAACTTACATTCAACACTTATAAAAATAATGGTTAAAAAATCATTAGAAGTCAAAAGTTACCAAAAATAACAATTTTCTAAAAATTGTGTGGCTCGGTTAGCTTTAGGTGTTTTAAGTATCCTAGATTTATTTATATTTTTTAATTATGAATGTCAACTCCAATTTCAAGTTTATATTTATTTAAATCATCTTATGTAAATATTTTATTCATTTAATGAGAATCAACAGTGTTTTTTTTGCCTTCATGCAAATTTTGAGTTTATGTCTACCAATTTATTTATTTAATTAGTATGTGTTTTCATCATACAAGAAATGTATAACTAATTTAATAATGGGTATACCATTCCCCTAATATTAAATATATAACTATTTAATCATAATAATAGCATGCCCTAATAGATGCATGGTGGAAACCATGGAAAAGTAGGCAACAATAATATAGGCAAGCAAGAGGTAGTGTGCAACATATAGATCATGGAATTAGTCATATTATTTCGTATTAAATATAAAAATAAAGGTAAGGACACCAAAAAAATAAAATAAATATCACACTCATATTAGTAAATAGATAAAATGGTATTACACATAATGTATACAATTAAAATAGTACCACACAAATAATATAATTCAATCATTGTCATACATAGTAGATAAGTCACACAATTTCACAAAGGGTATAAGGCCAATTAATGTCATGCATAGTATAAAAGGTAAATTTAATAACATACAACACACATGTGGCATAGAGTATACAACTAAAGAATCCATTATAGGGAAGATATGAAATACATGCCCAGTAACACATATATGCAAGCAAAGTAGGGAGATAGAAAAGAAGTGACACACGATATATAAAATAATGTCATGAAATATATAACTAGAAAAAATAACTTATATAACAAAGCACACAATTTATATTTAGACTAGGATATGTATAGTTAAGTACATAGCTCAAAAAAGAAGGATAGAACTTAAAGAATTGTTGGGGTTTCCCCATAGTTGTTACAAGGCTGCCCCTAGTGTGAACATTATATTACCCCAAAATAACTATGAATCAGATGTAAAAATATGTATATCCTACGTCTAACTCAATAATAACATCATTATCATGTACCTAAATAATGTCTATATAAAATATTTAGCAATGGGTAGATAATCATGATATGCTATGTTGTGTAACTATGTAACAAATGAAAACAAAGGAAAATAATTTTGTTTAAATTATATTTATAAGACTTGAAATGAGAATCAGAGGAAATAAATAAAGGAAAATAAATTAAAAGGTGAAAAATATGAATAAATAAGAAAGGAGATATCATTACTAATCTATAACTTCTCTCAAAAAAATCATTTAATAATGTAGAATGTCTAGATATATATTGCATTGTCATCATGGAGAATTTCACGTAGAATTTTGAGATGAGAGATTAAAAAACAAAATCAAGGACTCGAAGTAAAGAAAAAAAAAATCTTAAATAAAGAGTCTATAAAAATTATGTATAAATAATGAGCAAAACCAGAAAAGGAATCCAACCAACAATCAAAATATAAAAGATTAAAAAAATAAGGTAACTTCAAGGTTAAAAGTAAACTATAATTTTAAATGATAATCTAGAGGCAATGAACCACCCAACAAAGAACACCATGTGTAATAAGGCTAGAGAATGAAATTTTAAAATCCATACAGAGGATGGAAGAAAATAAAACTAGGGACAGACAAGAAAAGTAAATAATACTATGTTCAAAATAGATTAATTAGTTTAGAAACGAGGTTAGTAATTTATTTATTCACTATGTTCCATCTTCCTATGGACACCGATATTTATCTAATAAGACACATAATGACCTTCATTAATTTCATTGTCATTTCATTTATTACCATTGTTGAGCCCCCTTTCTTCATACCTAATATTTTTACTACTCTCTTAATTTATATAACCATCTTCACTTCCTCGAGTATGTTTATTCATTGATTCCTTAGGATTTTTATCATTCTAATCCACACCATCAAAATGTTAAATATTTAACCTTAACTTATGTGTACACAGTAAAATATTTAACAAGTTCATTTGGTTTTCCAAAACATGGAAATTCTCTAATTTATAATACTCATTTACATTCCAATTACTCATATACATTACCATTTCCTCTCTTTTCCTTAAAATCCTTCTCCAACGCTGACATATATTATTTATTATTGTGGTTGAAATATTTAACCACAAAACTTCATGAACATGTCACCAAAATTTATCCCTCAAACACACATTATGATACAACATCAATGCTTTAATAAGTGGAGACTTTTTCCTCCTCCTTTACTGTTGGTAGTCCTCCTGAAGATCTATGTGCTTCCCTCCATGTTGGATCTTCATCTCTCTTATAGACCATTTATTTAATAAGCCCTTATCTTATAATAAATTTGGGTTCCTCTTCTTTCACATTAACTTCTTCCTTTGTCTTCTCTATTTTTTTCATTATAGGTACTTATTTATCTTTCTTCATTTTTTTTAAAGAACACTCAATCTTATGCCAATTTAAATCCTTTTACCTCTAGTATTAATAAATCTAATAGTCTCTCATTATTCCTCTTCCATATCCCATCTTCGCTATATAAGTTTAAAAACATGTTTCCATATCTTATGCACCATTATTTCCACACTCTTCTTTATGCATCATCATACATGTCTCATTACTTGTTTAGTTTTTCATGCACATCACTTGACACACTCTATCTATTATGAACCTTTTTCACATCTCACCCAATTTTTTGAATTATTCTATCCATACTACCATTTTATCATTTCTCTTTCATATATCTTCTTACCCTTATTCTTCTTACTTTTCTCTTCTACCCACACAATTATGTGTTAGTCTTGTAGATACTAAAATATGATTTATATAGTACCTCCATCTTGTACATTTGGAAAATACTTATCATGGTTGTACCTTTTAGTTATATACCTTTTTGTTGCCAAAATACTTACTTTAATTATCTCTTTATGATAAATTTCTTATCTCTTAGTCTGGCCATTTTTATTTTGATGACTCAAACCTTCTATATTATTCAAAAATATCTAAACCTGATTATTATCCTTCACTACCAGTTTTGGACCTGTACTTGTTTTCTAGCTCCTTGAACACTTATGTCCTAGGTGGACACATGCATTGACACAACTATCCATTTTATCTACAAAGTTTCACATGCCCAAAATTCATCCAATTTGAAAAATAAATGTATCCAAAAGGTCGGCCTAAGTGATTTAATGTGAGATATTTTTAAAATGGATTTGTATATATATAATATCAACCCTCATTCATTACACACCTATAAATCACCTAACAATCACATATAACTCATAATAAAATATACCAAGAATCAACTCAATCAAGAACTCAAGTGAGAAAACATGCCCTATTTGTGCTTATTTCCATATCAGTCATAGGATCAGTCTTTCTATAGGTTTGAAGCATTCAAAGAGTATCCCATGAGCCATATTTTCCAACTTATAAGCTAATTCATTACATATATTTGATTATCACATATTTCACCCTTGTGCACACACAATCCAACACATTGGGGATAACTACATTAGTTTGAGTCCCTCTTCAATGTATTAGCTATAGAGGTAGCACCCATTGACATAGGGGTCTTTAGGTTCAGTTCGACATTGTGAGCTCACTAACCCATTTTTACCATAGTCACTCCAAGGGTGAATATATATATATATATATATATATATATATATATATATATATATATATATATATATATATATATATATGTATATGTATATGTATATGTATATGTATATGTATATGTATATGTATATGTATATGTATATGTATATATATATATATATATATGTATATATATATATGTATGTATATGTATATATATGTATATATATGTATATATATATATATATATATATATATATATATATATATATATATATATATATATATATGTTTTGATAATTTTACAAAGAATGACAGCCTATGCACATGATATGAATATATCAGAATAAAGGTGACATAAATTCCATAAGGCTCCAATTGGTTGCATCTAGATCCAATCAATATTTCATACAAGATAATTGTAGTAAGAGTTAGACACCTACATCGATGCAATTTTCCAAATCCCATAAGCATCTGAAGCCATAAAAAAGATATTTATATAAATTAGTGATTGTTCCAGAATCATTATCCATTCTAGTTCTATCTTACTCCTACTTAAACCTATATTCACACACTAAACTAGTTAGTATCATTATTTCCAATTTATTTCAATGTATATCAATATATGTAATTTACTATTTTTAGCACTATTAGTTATATAAATTTAGAAAATTATTTATCTAAGTTTTCTATTAATTATCCTATTCATTAGATTATATCACCACCCTTGTGTAGAATTCTAATATAATCTCTTTAACTCTAGATACCCCATTATCTCAATTTAGGATTAAACATTTGGTGAACCCAACCTTTGTGTCTCTTTATGTGAATCCTAGATTTTCTTAGGATCTTCAGCCTCTTGAGGGTTTTCATTTCTATTTGTTTTCTAGATTTATTATATTATCTATATGTAATTGAGGCATATCCCTAGACTAGGTGGTGTTTCCATTTAACACTTGGAGCTTCTTCCTTTTCCACCTAAGATGGATAAAAACAATGATGTATCCAATCCTATGCTTAATGAAAATGTCAATAATGACATTGAAAAAAACACTAAATGGGTTGGATAGAATATTATTCTAATAATGAACATGAATAGATACATCAATATCAAGTACAAATTATTGATATGTTTCAAGATCGTATCCATCAAAACCCTAAAAGTATTGATGATATCATAAAAACTATTTTGGAAACTAAAAAATAAAAATCATAGATGAAAAACTAGGTCCATATATTGATCATGATGTTAGATTTATGAGACATCCCCATATTCTAATAACCCTCCCCTTGAGCACATTATTGCTTCCTATATCTAATGGGGGAACGTGTTATGTATTTATGTCATTGTTCCCTAAAACAAATATTATTATGTCTACATCCTCCATAGGAAACACTGGAACTTAAAATCAATTACCAATTTCAATGCATATACCAACTTAAACCATGGGTACACATCCTTTGGTGGCTTCTCAAACTTAAAATCTTAGCAATCAAAATGTGTAACATCTTTTCCAAACTATAAAAATTTTGCAAGAGAAGGTTATTAATATTGAATAAAATTATATGAAGTCACCTTATGTTATTGATTCAAAATAAGTTTTATTTAACACTCTTTCACCTAATATGTCTTTTCACCCCTTGCCAATAAGTTTTATTGCACTTAAGTTTAATTTTTATGATGCCAAGGGTGATCATGAATAGCATATATAATCTTTCTATGAGGCATGCCTTGACTATTCATCTAATGATAAACTTTTGTCTAAACTATTTCCTATTGGAAGCATATAAATTTAGAGGGGGGTGAATCATTTCCCTTGAAACAATATTTCAATTTCACTTATCATTCATGAAGCATTCATTCAAATACATACACCAACTAATGCATAAACAAGCATCCATATAAGTATACAACATATGAACGCAAGAGATATGTGGGAAACCCTCATGGAGGTTAAAACCCACTAAAAAACAACTTGTAATATATTCATATAATAAATATATCAATATTTAGTGAGGCACAAACCCCATAAGGAGCATCAACCCCTCACTAGTCAAGCACCAACTCAACTAGGCCTTTAACAAGCACCAAGTTGAAAGGAGGCACCAACCCCCTAGGTAACTCATCACCAACTCAACCACTTGGAAAATTTTATCAAATTTTGACACATGTCTTTATCTCAACTAATTATGATCACCTTCTTCTTCTCTTTATAGCCTTATATCTCTCTCAAACAGCCTTCTAGGCTTCCTCGCTCAATATGCCTCTTGCTAGGCTTATTAGGTCAATTGACCTTTACATACACATGTATCAAATTTGTTATATTTTTATAATATTATATCTCCCTTATTATTATGGTATTAAATAACTCTTACTTCTTCACAATCTTCCCTTTTATTCATTCATAGGTGTCTTATTTGTTGCACACTCAAATTAGGCCTATTATGCCTTGTATAAATACAAGTCACTTGCCCACATAGTTTCTTGGTCGGCCAAAAACCTCTCCACAATTTTATTACCCTTAAAATGAGTCATATAAAACTTTTCATATATGAAACAACCACTACATATGTCAGTCACCACTTGTAAGGACCAAAACTATTATTAGGCCTAAAAGAGACCTAATACAATTAGGCCTTCTCAAAGCACACATTTCATCTAGTCATCTTGAAAATTATTTATCATCCACACATGGATGAAACACTTAATACACACCTAAAATATTCCCATAATAACATCAATTTATTTCCATACCACTTGATAGTCTAATTCAATACTTGAACCTCATGATTAGAACTACTCACAATTAGGTCTTCACACACCCAAAAAAATTGTCTTAAATAACTCAAGCATACAACCAATTTTTACACAAAAAATTTAAAAAATAACATTTATATAACATCCATAATCTTAGTTTCATCACCATGTTCTTTATACACTGCAACATAGGGCTTAAAACCTCTAACTCATTTTTGCAACATGACCACTTAAAACTGTCAACTAGCTTCAAAACCCAGTCATGATCATTTGACCATTAAATTTTGTACAATAATATTTAATTAATATAAATAAAATAATAATAACATTTTATACCCTAATAAAATGTGCATTTATATAATACTCTTCAACTATGATCAAATCACCTCAAACTCATCTCTGCTAGAAGACTACTTAGAAATACCAGAAACCTCAAAAACTAGTCAACATGCCTTTTTACTTCCTTATTAACAAATGGATTTTTTTATTTTTAAAAAAATATTAATATGAACCTATTGGAACCATATGTCACTCTTATATATAAAAACATCATGGTCTTATTATAATAATTCAACTTACAGACCCATTACAAAGCCTTACTACACACAGTCTAAACTCACTCAGATAGGCCATTTTGGTAATAATGATTCAATACTATTATACTCAATTTCAAGACATTATAAATTATTAATATGAAAATAATTTATTAAAAAACAATATTATATTCATTATATGCTTCAACTAAGGCCAGGGAACCTCTAGCTCATCACTCCCACTAGCTTACTCAAACCTGTCAATTTGTCTTGAAGATTAGTCATGATGATTATGTCTTTAAGTACTTGTGTGGATAATTTTATGGACTTATGATGCATTTTAATTATCATATGAGATAATTATTTAATTCTCATAGATAAATATATCATGGTCTAGTGATAATAATTGTCTTGTTAACCAATCTCTCAACTTTACATCTTCATTGTCTCACCTTCACTAGACATGTCATCTTGTGAACAATATTTTCATTCACTTCCAAAAAAAATAAAAAATATGTAAAATTTTTATAGGTATTTAAAAATAACCCCATGCATTTATATCCATCCCTAATCCATGACACCCCATCCCTTATCTCATTCTCACTTCTACATGGTTTTTCTCATTATCTTCACTATTGGACTTTTTAGTGATAGGCCAACTTCTATGACCAATTTATTATATTTTAAGTATGTAACCTGATTATAAACCACCATTTTAATTAATTATAAATCACAATATTCAACCTCCATCCATCGTGTAACTTTGACTCAATCAACCCTACCTGCTATACAAAATTTCTAAGAAACAAGGAATTTCTTGTAGCTTCCACTCACTCATATGATATACCAATGCCACCTATAGGTACCTAGGAGAGTCCTCCACATGTTCCAATAATTAAAATATGTCATCCAATCTATTCTGATCCATTTTCATCAATATCTTCTATATTGGGTCACTATGAGGGTATTAGGAGGGTTTTAGACTAGTTTTCATTCGTGACATTTATTCATAAAGCTCTACCCTTAAAACCAACTCCTAATGCTTGTAAAAAATTTATATGACCCTTTTCAATCTCTTCCTAATATCTCAAATTCCCATTCAATAGTCACACGTGCCAACAAGCATGAAAAAATCCTTCTTGGGTCTTCATCTCTTCATTCTACACATACAAGAGACCTTCAAACTCATTTTCATGCTTTTTCCTTCAACTCAAGACCTCAAAATACAAAAAAATACTTTAAACATCATTTAAAACCTCAATACATTCTCACATGATCTCACAATCCTCCAAACCTGATCATGACACCTCATTCTGCCACCTAGGGTCTTAAGACTAGTCTATGAGAAGATCACTAAAGAAGAATTTACCCCTTTGGCTCACTTTGAGAGTCATGTGACTCAGTAAAAACCTTTATCACATGATCTAACACTATATTTTATAACTTAAAACTCATACATATTCATATCACCACCATCATGCCTCTAGAAGCTATATCCATGCTTAAGAACTAGTCTATCAAAACATACCTATTGGGCATTATACCTCTTTGATATCTTCAAGACACCTTATGAAGCTTGATAATCACATAAAATAATCTAATATAGGATCCAAAATAGCTTCCATACTTATCCTTTAACCAAGTCTCATTAAACTATATGGATCACTACCCAAGTTTAAACTGGCCTTCTTGAACACATAAGACATGAATATAATCTCTCTCTCTCTGAACTCATGAAGATATCAAGATCTTCACCAAAGACATGAAAATTTCGATAACTCAAAAAAATACATATACCTTTATTCACTCATTTCACCATACCTCATTATGCTTCACAAGACACTCCATTGGATCACTCAAAGCCACACTAGCAAGTTCAAATAATCAATCTCATACCAATGACCATAGCCACCTTTTTGTGAACCAACACTTGAACTAAATATTCCTTTGACATCAATGACCTTGGACATATGATACCAAAGACAATTCTCACCTTAATAATCCTTCTTGACATCAATGATAGTTTAGAAACACATGACATTAATGAAAACTTTCAACAATCTCCCCCTTTGTCATTGTTGGCAAACCACATTGATGGTAAAACACAAATGAAATAATCATTCTCAAATTACACTACTCTCAACAAGCTTCTTCTATCTCAAAATGAATGATTTTATCAATAAATTTCTCCCTCTTTGACATTAATGAAAAAGGGTCATACACACTATCACAAGGTCATCCACATATAGTCTACTGATCCTTGGACCTGACCGCTCTTAGAAATAGAAATCCCCTTTTGTCCATACATACTTCTCAAAACTTGTTCTCATTTGGGCTCTAAAATCATACTAAACAAAACATGCTTCTTGAACCTTTGAAACATCTCACACATACTCCCCCTTATCCTATGCACACCTTAGGATCATACCAATTGAAGTGAACATACCTCTAATTGAACTACTCCATATGACCTCTTAAACCACTTGAATACATAAAAGAGATACATATTGAGCTTTCATGACTGATATTACCAATAATTCTTTACACATATGCCTTAGACCATCAAACCTTAGATCATGACCACATAATCAACAAATAATTATTCCTTAATTCTTTTCTCATAAGAGTCATGCCCATATCTCACAATACACTTAAGAGACCTAATTTATCTCCCCCTAACTCCATGCTTCACCTTTTCTAAATGCCTTTATGATGAACACACTATCATCCATATGATAAACACTTTGTCTTGTCTACTTTCATATCTCCCAAATAGATCTTTGCACCAATCCTCAAAATAATCATGCTTACACAACTATCCATCATGCTTCAATAAACCTGGTAGGGTCTAGGACAAGGTCTAGATGTAGACCTAAACCAAGAAACACCTTCAAAAAAATTAACTCTTTCAACCTATCTTCCCATTGTCTCATCATGCAGTCCTCTGTGTAAACCTCAACCATGAAATAAATCATGCAAATAATTAGACTTCTTAGTTGTCTTCAAATTCTCTTTTTGTACTGAGACTGATGTAAAAACTTGATTTCACTCCTCTTTATAGGCCATGGTACTTGTTTGATGATATCCATAAATGAGCTACCTCTAAATTGATCATCCAAAAATTTATTTTAAAAACCACCTCAAGATAGAAGCCTTCACATGCTTCTTATGGTTAAAGAGTGTCTCCTTGAAGCCTAGATAGAGATACCCCACTTCATATATCTCTAGAATAATGTGAACTCAGGGGACACACAATTATCCAATCCACTTCTCTCAACCATATTGAAATTTTGAGACTGATAGTATTTATTTAGGATTCTTTTGGCTTTGATTTTCACCTCAGGATTGATGTCTATATCATCCTTCTTCTCTTTGATTGCCATTTTAATTCCAATGCACCATCAATATATGTTGATAGTACATGTTTTTGGTACTTCTTCACATCTGATCCCTATATTATTGTAAAAAAATCATTCTATCTGATAGGCTTAATTTGATTAACATTAATTACCTTTGGTCTCCATAACTTTTTAGGGGCATCAGTAATCTTGTTATGACTAGAGGTTTTATCCAATCTGATCTTACAAAAACTTGCAATGTGACTAACATGTTGACAACTAAAGAAAACAACCTTACTCACACATTGTACCTGATGTGGATTGTAATCCCTTTTTTACCAATTTCTTCTCCTCTTATAATCTCTATGCCCAAACTAATAACAAGTGAATAAATAACCATGTAATTAATTAGAATGCCTTATTGTATTGGGTTGCCTATTTGGAGTTGATCTTTTATAATTTTCCTTCATGTTAACCTTCTTATTTTTATTAGTGTGATTTGAATATTTCTTGTTTTGAGCTTAATTTTCATGCTCTTCTCAACCTTGATCATATGTTCCATGAGTTTCTCATGCTCAATCTTCAAGGAGCCAAACTCAGTCTTCAACTAATCACACTCAACTTCCTTTGACCTTAAACTTGCATTGACAACCTCTAACTGGTCACAGAGATATTTAATGGTCTTATCATATTATTTAGACTCTTTGTCTATGTCATTATTCAAGTTACATATTTTCTCCTTAAGATCCTTGAAAATATATCTCAACTCTTGACTCTCTTTCTTTAGTTGTTTAGCCATCTTGTGCTTC
The DNA here is from genome assembly GCA_037957365.1 of Torreya grandis. NCBI lineage: Eukaryota > Viridiplantae > Streptophyta > Pinopsida > Cupressales > Taxaceae > Torreya > Torreya grandis. Next base: position 1,041,743 of record JARHVA010000933.1, on the reverse strand, counting down.
TAGGATCACCTTCCAACTATCAAGCTTACTCCAAAGGACTAGGATCTGATACCAATTATTATAAGCATATCCAATGAGAGGGGGGGTGAATCATTTCCCTTAAAAAAATCATTAAACATTATTTATCATTCATGAAGCATTCATTCAAACACATACATCAACTAATGCATAAACAAGCTTCCACATAAGTATACAAAATTTAACATAATAAATATGTGGAAAACCATAATGGGGGATAAAAACCAGTAAAAAATAACTTGGATATATTAATATAATAAATTTATCAATATTTAGTGAGGCACCAACCCCTCACTAGTCAAGCATCAACTCAACTAGGCCTTTAGCAAGCACCAACTTACAAGGAGACACCAACCCCCTAGGTAACTCAGCACCAACTCATCCACATAGAACCTATGATCACATTTGGCTACATTTTTCTCTCTAAATTTATTATGATCACCTTCTTATACTCTTTACATCCTTTTATCTCTCTCAAATAGCCTTCTAGGCTTCCTCGCTCAATAAGCCTCTTACTAGGCTTATTAGGTCAAATGACCTTTACATACACATGCAAAAACTCTATTATATGTTCATCATAGTATCTATCCCCTCTTATTATTTTCTTAAAGACCTCATAATTCTTCACAATATACCCTTTTATTCACTCATAGGTGTCTTATCTACTGCACACTCAAATTAGGCCTATTATGCCTTGTATAAATACAAGTCACTTGACCACATACTTTTTTATTAATAAAAAAAACTCTCCAAAATTTAATTACCCTTAAAATAGGTCATATAAAATGTTTCATTCATTAAAATTCCACTACATAGGTCATTCACCACTTATAAGGACCAAAACCACTATTAGGCCTAAAGGAGACCTAATGCAATTAGGCCTTCTCAAAGCACACGTTTCACCTAGTCCTCTTGAAACTTATTGAGATTCCACATACAGATGAAAAAATTCATACACACCTCAAATAAACTGATGATAACTTCCATTTAGTTCCATACCACTTGTTAGTCTAATTCATAACTTGAACCTCATCATTAGAACTACTCACAACTAGGTCTTCACACACCCAGAAAGTTTGTCATAAACAACTAAATCATATAAAAAAATTAAAAAAAAACCATAAAAAAAATAACATGGATATAACCTACATAACCTCAATTTCATCACCATGTTCTTTAGACACTACAAAACATGGCTTAAAGCCTCTAACTCATTCTTGCAACATGACCACTCAGAACTACCAACTAGCTTCAGAACCCAGTCATGATCATTTGACCATTAAGATATGTACAGGAACATTTCATGACTCTAAATTAACTAATAATAACCTAAAATACCCTTATAAAAAAATTCATGTGTATTTTTCACTTCAACTTTAATCAAATCACCTCAAACTCATCTATGCTAGAAGACTACTTATAACTGCTAGAAACCTCAAAAACTAGTCAACATGCCTTTTAACTTTCCACATTAACAAATGTATTTTTTATGATGAAAAATGATCCGTAAACACCACTAAAAAACTCTAAATGAAGTTTTAAACATACGGATTCTGAATTTCTCAAACTTAACAAATTCTAGAAAAAATTCAAAAGAACTTGCAATTGTTTGGCAAAGTATTCTCGGTTATCGAATTGGATTAGAATTGTCAAAAAGACTGATATCTTCCATTCACCAATAAAAACCAGATTTTGTTTTAAAAATTAAATGTTGTAAATTGTCAATTTTTTTAAATATTGCATGAGTTCGTGATTAATTAAAATCAGAATACTTGAAAATAAAACATGCAATCATGACAAATTACCACATGAAATTGATAATGGAGTTCGGCATTGATTGCCTACGTTTCTGGGTCCGCCCGATAGTGAGGACCATTTTTATTAAATTTGCACAACAAATGGCTTACAAATTCTTGAAACGCTATACAACTTCCCTCATGCCTGATCTCTGTCCAAGAATTCCACCTTCGCTGATAAACTCAAGCTCGGTCACACAGAATCCTTCCTCAGTCTTCAATCCCCTTCCGAAATTGCTTTTGTCCTTCATTCAATCTATTGGTATATCCAAATAATAATAACATTCTCTTTTTAATTACAAAACATAATTAAAAAGGCTTACTTACTGTGTATAAGGTCGAATATGGGAGAAAATCCCATTAGCTAGCCATCTCCAAGCTTAAAACAAGCTCTCGGCCTCTTAAAATAAAACACAGTCAGGAATCCGTCTCCAAACAAGTAAAAATAACTCCCTCTTATAACATTTCAGCGACTGTGGCTGAAGCGGTCAAGGCGCTTCCCTTACACGGGAGGTCAAGAGTTTAAAACCTCTTCCTCCTTTCTAGGCGCCTAGGGAAGCGGCCAAGGGCGTGGCATGCTTCATAGACACGCTTTGCATGAAGTTTGACTTTTTCCTCCCTCCTTTTTGGTGCCTTGTTATTTGAAATTTTCCTTGGGTGGCGTGGAGTTTGAAATTTTCAAATAACATGTGTTAAATAACACCTAACCAAACTTTTTGCCCCTAATTATTTGCCACGTGTCAACCTCCCATTGGTCCACGTGTTGCATGTAAATAATGCCACGTCACTTGTCGACACCAAATTTTTCCCTGTTGAACCAAAACTTTAGCGGCCCATAACTTTTGCATACGGTGTCCGTTTTTTGAACCGCAAAAAGCGTCGGAAAGCTCTCGACAAGCTCTATGCTGTGCAATAATTTAAAATCTAATTTGAAACCTTTTTCAGAACCGAATTTCTGATCAAAAAATATATTAATATTAACCTATGTGACCTATATATAACTCTTATATATTAAAAAATCATGGTATTATTGTAATAATTCAACTTGTAGACCCATTATAAAGCCTTACTACACACAACCTTAACTCACTCAGATAGGCCATTTTGGTAACAATGCTCCAATAATATTTTTTTGACTTTAAAGCCTTTATAAATCATGAATATTAAAATAATGTCTTAAAAAACAATATTATATTCATTGGATGCTTTATCTAAGACTTGGGAACCTCCAACTCATCACTCCCACTAGCTTATTTAGACTTGTCAATCTGTCTTGAAGACTAGTCATGATGATTATGAATTTCAATACCTATGTGGATAATTTTATGGACTCATAATGAATGTTAATCATCCTATGATATCATTATGTAATTATCATAGATAAATATATCATGGTCTAAATACAATATTGGTCTTGCAGAGCAATATCTCAACTTTACATCTTCATTGTCTCACCTTCACTAGACAAGTCATCTTGTGAACAATATTTTCAACATTTTCATTGACATCCAAAACATATAACCAATACATAAAAATTTTATATGTCTTAAAAAATAAACCCATGCATTTGTATCCATACCTAATCCATGACAACCCATCCCTAATATCATTATCACTTTTCCCTGATTTTTCTCATTATCTTCACTATTGGACCTTTTAGTGATAGGACAAATTCCATGACCAGATTACTATATTTAAAGTCTATAAACTGATTATAAACCACCATTTTAATTAATTATAATTCATGATCTTTAACCTCCATCCATTTTGCAACTTTGACTCAGTCAACCCTGTCTACTATACAAAATTTATGAAAAACAAGGAATTTCTTGTAGCTTCCACTCACTCATTTGATAGATCAAATCCACCTAGAGGTACTTGGGAGATTCTTATACATTATCCAATCATAAAACTAGGTCATCCAATCCATTCTGAGCCATTTTCATCAATATCTTCCATATCAAATCACTATGAGGGTTTTAGGAGGGTTTTAGACCAGTTTCCTTTATTAACATTTATTCATAACTCTCTACCCCTAAAACAAAATCCTAATGCTTTGAAAATATTTATATTACCCTTTACATATCTCGCTAATATCTCAAATTCCCATGTAATAGTCACACGTGCTAACAAGAATGAGAAAATGTTTCTCGGGTCTTCATCTCTTCATTCTACACATACAAGAGACATTTAAACTCATTTTCATGTTTTTGAATTCAAATCAAGACCTAAAAATACACCAAAATTCTTAAAAAATAATTTTAAACCTCCATCCATTCTCACATGAGCTCACAAACCTCCAAACCTGATCATGATACCTCATTCTGCCACTTAGGGTTTTAATACTAAGTCTATGAGAAGACCACTAAAGAATAATTCACCCCTTTGGCTCATTATAAGAGCCATGTGGCTGACTCAACATCTTTCTCACATGATATAAAACTACATTTTAAAACTTAAAACTCATACAAATTTATATCACCACCATCATGCCTTTACAAGCTATATCCATGCTTAAGAACTAGTCTATCAAAACAGACCTACTATGCTTTATATCACTTTGAGATCTTCAAGACACCTTATAAAGATTACTACTCACCTCCATACATCTAAGATATAATACAAAACATCTCCCATCATTCTCCTTTGACCAACTCTCCTTAAATCATATATATCACTACCCAATACTGAACTAGCCTTCTTGAATACACAAGACATGAGTACAATCTCTCTCTTTGAACTCATGAAGCTTTGAAGATATTCACCAATGACATGAAACTTACACTAACTCAGAAATATCCACATACTTATATTCAATAATTTCACCATACCTCACTATGATTCACAAGACACTCCATTAGATCACTCAAAGCCACACTAGCAAGCTCAAAGAATCAGCCTCATACCAATGACCATATCCACCTTCTTGTGGACCAAAACTTGACCTCAAGCTTCCTTTGACATCAATGACCTTAAGTATATGACATCAAAAATAACTCTCACCTTAATTATCTTTCTTGACATCAATGATAATACACAAACACATGACATCAAAGACAACTTTTAACATTTCCAAGAAGCCTCAAGGAATATGCTCTAAGGTGGTTCTATGCTTTACCAATCCAATTAGTAAAAGAATTAAAACCTCTTATGGATCATTTTTTGGCAAAATTTTATATCAACATTATCAAAAAGGTATCCTATTCCTAAATTACAAAGATAAAATAAGGAACCAATAAACCTATCAATAAATATGACTTGGGGTATAAGACAATGTTGACCAAAATGAAAAATCAAATGGTAGATAAAGAGCTTCAAGAGATCTTCAAGCGAAGTTTGACTGCCCCATTACATGAGTCTATTTTTTTTTTAAATTTCAAATATTTGATGACTTATGCCATATTTTTCAAGATCATGAAATGAAACTTCATTGAACAAGCTTAAGTATGTAACAAACACATCGACTACATATAGTACCAAGTTTCATATCAAACCAAGCTATAAGTTAAAACATACAGAACCTAAAAAGGAAACAACTAAAATTGTTAATGCAGTGTCATAGTAACCAACTTGTCTTATCTTATTTAATACACCAAAGATATAATTTTCACAATTACTTGAGTCTCTAGCTTCATTACTTAAGAATTTGTAGATTATCATCTTATATATTTCCCTCCTCCCATAGAGGTTGATATGAGTATACCTCTACCTCATGGATATGATGCCAATGCTTATTGTGACTACCACCAGGGCCTTGGGCATTCTACTAACTGATTTTATGCCTTGAAACATAAGATCCAAGACCTTATCAATAGCCAACATCTTATATTTTATTAACCTACAAAGTATTTAAGGTCACAACCTAGTGACCAATAGAACCAAAATACGTTTAGTGGTCCATTACAAGATCATCCTCATAATAATTTGCAAGTGAAAATGGCATATAATGCACATCCTCTTCCACCACATTATGGGAACCAATTATATGGGATTATTGGTAATTAAACATGGCATATAACTCATATGGTTTAGATACCCTTTATTACCTTTGATGATAGTGAGATTGTGGATGATGACTCAGATCTTCATTCATTATTTATTTGTGCATAGCTTGATCACTAGCCTATTCAAAATGTTATGATTTATAATGGTGATATAAATAATGTTTTAACCATGACACTACTTGTACATTTGGGATATACACATGATGATTTGTATCCTTCAACTAAAATGGTCATACCATTTGATGGAAACACACAACACCTTCTTAGTGAGGTTAGCTTACCTTTATAGGTTGGCCTAACACATTTGGTCTCTAACTTCTCATTTATACCATACATAGAGTCTTTGATATGTTTTTGGTATGATGTTGGATACATAAAATCTATGAATTACCTTCCATAATGCATGGTGGTGTATTAAATGCATTGATACCAACAGGGTAGTCACAGTTCCTAGAATCCCATATGAACATCCACATGAATAAGAGAAATTTATTCTAAAATAGCTAATTATCAAACCTACTATGGATAATCTTGTATAAAAAGGTAAGCAATAGGTAATTCCCTTTCCTATATGGCCATACTTAAGAGACCATTACATTAGAGATGCACATTGGATTCCAAGGAATCCTTGTCTACTAGTATGCTTCATACTTAGTTATGCATACAAAATTAACATGTTCCAATTATAGGTACTCTAAATAAACCATAGAGGAAAAAATGATGGGTTATATGAACTCATACTTATTATATTACCGATTTGAGACCATAGAGTCCTATGATACATACATAGAGCCTACAGTGCCAGATATTACACCTATATGTGCTCCTCGACAATATCACCACTTTGGTATACCATATTATGAGCTTGGAACTACCTATGAACATCCCTTGGATGGGATCATAAGGAATTATTTTTCTTTCCAACTATTCCTAAAATATAAAAACAATCAAAAAATTCAAAAATATAAAAAGCATTCATCATGTTCCTATTTATACTCTTTCTTATACATATGTTGTCTACTACATGTTATTAGTTAGCATATTATTATTTCCTATATACACATATGTTTCATGATTCATTTGAGTGTGATACAAGTATACCCAGATACATGATATATACACATACAAATGTTGGGCTTTCCCTTTACACACATCATAAGTATATTATGGACATCTGATTCTTTGATCATGATACACCCATAGTATATTATGTTACGATCACTTTACATTATCATGTTTGAGCTTATATACTTACACATGTATTAAAATTTTCACAATGTACTTGATATGTTATGTACTTAAAATTTTATGCAAACGCGTTTTGTAGGAAATAGCATGTTATGTTCATGGTGGTTGCCTATATTCTATGGTTTCATTAGTGAACTTATTGGAGTGTGTTATTTGATTGATATTATCTTGAATTTTATTTCCTATTTGAGCATTTGAATATGATCCATTTATTGTGGCCCCCATGCCTGTGTTTTCCTATTTGTACATTAGAATATACACAAACTACTAAAGATATATGTGGATGTGATTTTAACCTTAATTTCTAAATAAAATTTTGATAACTCAAGGCCAAATGAAAGATTACAATGTTAGGCTTCAAAGAGAAACATATATACACATTTTAGATTTGCAATATCAATGCATATACAGTTAAATAACACTCAAAATAGTCAATAGGATGTATTATTTGTAGGGTAGGAAAGGTAGGATGGGTTAGGTAGATATAAAAGAGTGGTGGTTGATTTCAATAGAAGGAGTTCCTTCAAAATCCATGCTATCATTCATTCTAGGGGAAAAAAGACCAAGAAACAAGATAAGGAAACTATCAAGAATGGTTTGCATTCATTGATGCCAATAAAATACAAACATTCAAATGATCCATGAAACCCCAAAGCATACACTACAAATAAGGATTCAAGCACTTTCTCCTATCAAATCCATAAATCCAGGGTGTCCTTAAAAGGTTATTAATAAAACACTCCCCAATCATAATGCATAAAGGAATTTACAACCTATATTTATGCCTAGAATGACTACCATTAATAAACATAAAACTAAATACCCAATCAGTAATGTATGAAGAATGTATTGCTGCATTTCATTAACAAAATATAATTGAAATCATAGATATTTTCCATTAACTTGAAACTAAATCAATGTACATAATGTTTAGAATGCATAACAATGGTATAAATCATGATGGATCTACTCTGAAATAGGGGAGACATACATGATGCTCTTAAATTTTGATAATGGTTGTATAGATGCAACCATCTTAGAAATAGAGACAACAAACACAAAACAAATTTCTAAAAGTTGAAAAGCCTAAAACCTAAGGAAGCCAACATCAACCTTTTAAAAGAGTACAAACCCCGTTTTTATACAATTCTCTCACCCTAAATATTTTGAGAATATACTCCAGCTGGAAGATGTGCTTGGTCACACTTGGAAGCTCATGCTCTTACAAGGGAATGATTATGGTGGTTAATGCTTGTCCATGTAATGATGATATTTGATAACAAAACCTTGATCTCCTTGGTTGTAAGTTATTTACATTTGATCTTGAGGGAGAATATTCTCCTAGGATAAAAACAAAATCTTTCTCTTCATGTGTAACTACCTTGCATTGCCTTCAAATAATCATTTTCCTAGCTGGAATCTTGTAGACAACTACCCTTTTCCATGTGCAAGCCAAATAATGTCCCTTGTTTCATAATGATGGCATCATATTTCTCTAGTTGTGATGGAGGTAATATAGGATCCATGTTCATTTGAAAAATATGCTTGTAATGGCCCACCTTGGTCTCAAAACCTCTATAATAAATTTTCTTCCAAGGAAGTCAAATATTGAAAATGCAATACTTAATTTATGTTTTTACCTTTTTCCCTTTTGAGTTGACTTTATTTGTGTTTCTTCTTTTCCATTTTTATTTTTAGGGTTTCCATTAAACTCAATAATGTTTAAGTTCATTTTTTACTCTTTCTTGAATTATGCAAAACTTTAACCCCTTTTGTAATTTTCCACCTTTTGGTCTGGCAGGATTTTGAACCCCAGGTGCAATTTTACAAGTTTGTGTAAATCTAGAAGCCTAATGAACATTTATAATTTACAATTTTGAAACTTGTAATCTGATGTTGTAATTCTACTTAAAATCTCTACAACAGACTTGAGAACATCAAATGTAATTTGTAAATTGTAAAAATGCAAATTTTTCTTTTACGTTGATAGTTTCACTTTGAATCTTTGACCTCATGTTGACTGGTAGGTGGCAAACATTTGAGTGCAATTTCAAAATTGCAAATTTACAAATGCAAAATTGCATCTTCTTTTGAAATCTTTTATAAACCTCCCTTTCACCTCTCACACTTGAATCCTAACCCAAAAGTAATCTTCCATACTTTATCCCCTCTCTTGATTCTCCCTTTGGCCTTCATGTAAGCCAATTCATACCACAAACTACTACTTTTCAAAATCTATGTAGCGTTATCCAAGCTCCATCTCATACTTGATCAATCCCAGGTTTTTTTTAGCCTATCTAAAACACCTTTGCCTCCAACATGAATGCATAAATGATTAAAAGTAATCTTAAAATTGGAAATATGAGCCTTCATCTCTAGTATGTTTCTTATTTCATCTATCTGCCTATGTTTGAATAGGAAATTCAGTATTGTGTAGTGTGTAACCTTATCAAGATGGAAACCCATGTTAGGTATTTCTCTTAATAACTTCAAAGCATCATAAAATCGATGCATTTCATAGAGCCCCTTGACAAGAATGTTGAATGTCACAATGTCAGGAGTAATTCCCACCTATTACATTTGGTTGAAGTATCTATGGGCTTTATCCAACTATTTTTCCATCACAAGTGAATGGATGACCATGTTATACATTGAGAGATCAAGCTTGTAACCATGTATTTGTATAAGTTTTCAACACCCTCAGGGAATCTAAAAAATTTCCCACATGACTATAATAAATCATCAAATAATTAAATATCCTAGGAAGGCCTGAATGCCTTCTTCTAATAATCAATATGCCTTCTTCTAATAATTAAATATCATCTCTTTCATCCTCCTGATCTTGAATCATAACATAAAACTTTAAAATCAGGTCTCCTAGAATTCCCAGTAGTCATAACAGCATCAATATACACTCTTAATGACTCTATAGACCTATGCACATACCAAAGAACTTCAATACATCACACAACTCCACTAGAACTGCCTTTTACCTTGGCCATAAACTTTGCAAATGTTACCCAAATATCTCTACCCCCCCAAAAAAAACATTTGGTTTATTATCTACCCTCAGGTCGTGCTTGACTAGTTGAAAGCACATGGCATAAGTTTTGAACATTGAATATAATTTTCAAGTATGTGGGCTTGGGACGTCCAAATTTAAAATGCAATTTTAAAATTTTAAAATTTACCTCTTGGATTTGCACTTCCACCAATTTTTTCCATCACCTTTTCCTTGACTATGAGTTAGGGGTTTTGGAGATTGATTTTCAATTTACAACTTACATTTTTAATATTTCCTTTTTTTAAGTTATTTTCCCAGCTACTATTTTTGCCTATCTTCTTCATGGTCAATAGCTTTCATCTTGGAAACTTCAAGGTTGAGCATACAAATTACAACTTAAAATTTCAAAATTATGCCTTTTGTAAGTTATTTTTCTATCATGTAAGTACCCTGACATTGCAGATGGGCCCATGCCTTCCTTTCTCCAGGTTTGGGAATTCAACATGCAATTTGCACATTACAAACTTTCACTTTTGACTTATTATTCTTGCTATCATTTCCACCAAATATTTTCATGCACTTTGCAAATTTACAAACTTGCTTCTTTGCTTTACAAACCTGCAAACCTTTACATATAATTTACAAATTTTTAATTTTCTTTAGACTTTAAAAAAATATATCATTTTAAACTAGCATGTCTCTTTAGCTATTTATATGGAATTTAGAATACTTACGTGGCTTCATTTGATTTTATGTGTCGACTTTGAGGACCTATGGTGTGGGTTTGGAATTTTTCAATTAATCTTCCTCTTTTGGTGCCATGTGGGTATGATAACTTCCATGTGGGTTCTTTCAAATGGCACTTTTATTTTTTAGTGGGCAATAGAACTTTGAACAACCTTTGAAATTTATAAGTTACAAACTTACTATTTCATTTATTATTTATGTCGTGCCCCATTTAATCTCCATGGAACCTATAATCAACACTTACCAAAAACATGATATCATCAAAAGTTAGTGGAAACCAAGTTTACGGGGTATTTACAACACAATCATAGAAGCAAGATTCGAATGACCCAGGTGAACACTTGCAGATAGAGGCAACATTTGAATGATTTCATGGATTCACATCTTGTAAACAAGGTATAAATTGGTTAATGGAAATTTGGACACTAACATTGGTTCTTACATAGGGATGTACACCCCCTACAGGTGTGTAAATAACCTTAGAAAACAAGACCAGGTGTCAATCCTTTGGGCCACATAGTCAAAAGTTTGGCAATTTCAAAATAAACACCCATTGAAACATAACTAGACAAGGGTAAACCAAAAAAATAGATGAGGATATGAAAACAAACACATAATTAAAATCAATAAAATGAACTATACAAATAAGGCCCAACTTAGAAGGGCAACAAAATAACAAAAAATATACACTATACATTATTAACATAAACATAGACTTAGTTGAGGAAGTGTTTTAGATTTATGCCATTAATTAGTAGCTCTAGTATCTCACCATCCCTTAATTTTGTTAACTCTTCTAGCATCTCAGTGGCTAACATGAGGTTAATAAATCTCTGCTTTTGCCTAAAGGGTTTGTTGCTAGGCTATAATAGGATGACATGTTGAAATAGTTCCTCTCTATGTGTTTTTATTTATAGATAAGACTAATCCAAGTAATCTTGGTACTTCTTCAACATATGTATGTAATCTTGTTTTCTTCTGCATTCAAGTGAGTATCAAGCAAGAGTGCCTCATACTTAGCAATGTTATTCATGCACTCAAAAAACAACTTAAAAGAAAACTAAAAATATTTTTTATTAAGGGCATAGAAAACAACCCTAGCTCTAATTCCAAGATTGGAGTAAGCACTGTCAAATGAAATTTTCCAAACAACACCACCTTTGTCAAACCTAACATCAAGAACAATTGGTTGTTCAACAACATCTATAGTCTTAATGAATTTACCCAATTCCACATTGGTGTATATTACCTCATTTATAGATCACTTCGGATCTTCAAATACATACAACATCTTATTCTCTTTTTGATGTTTGAACATCTTACCCTCTAAATTAATGGTGGCATAAGAAAGATCCATTTGCACACTACCACCCATGCTGGTATCCCACTTTTGTGAGAGAATCATCCCCTACTTAGGAGGACAATCCACAACTACTACATCCATGTTTAGAAACTTACCTAGATTACCTACCAACTACACTACCAATCCTTTAAATTATCCAACAACTGGCACCTCTCATCAATCCATGGCATAACACTTGCCAAAAATAGATGTTATTTTCACTCCAAGCTCATTAAGGACACCCAAGGGCATCACAATGCAAGAGGCCCCAAAATCAAACATATAGTTATGAACAATTAAACCATTAATCAGTAGGGTTGTTTAAAATGGATGAACATCCAACTCACTCTCTATCAATGCAGTCCCCAAATAAACTTTTAGGATAGTTCAATAACCTCATCTAATTGTTCATCATCATCTGGGGGTATTTGGGTTGAATTCATTTCATTGGAAGCTATATTATCACTAAATTCTAAATACTCAAATGCCCTCTTCCTATGTTCAGGTATTTGTAACAATTCAACAAGTAGGACATTAATTTTCAATTGACCCAATACTTGGGCCATATCACCCATGTTGCACTAAGGAAGGGGTATATTTTGAGGAAAGGTGTCAACACCTTAAACTAGAATAAATTCATTCAAAGTCATAGGTGGGATAGGCCAGGATGAATTATCATTCCTAACAGCATTTTTCAAGGGTGTATTTCATCTTATATCTTTCATACCCTTATGAATATTGGATAATATGGGTTCTTTATTCTTGGCTAGAACACCTCTTTATTTAAAAATTTGGGAAACATGTGCTCACTTGGGGAAACTAAGGACTTCTCTAGTTTTCTTAACTTCCTTAATTTTATCCCATGCCCTTAGATTATAGGGGTAGTCTATTAAGGAGCAGCACCTTGTTGCCTACTACTCAGACTATATTCTTTGTCTTGGGAAACTATTACATTAATTAATATTTACCTATCTTAAATTGAAGGAATTCCCCCATCATATTTCTTAATCATCATTGATCTTAAAGTTTTTAAGTCATGATTGGGTAAATCATATGCTTTTCTCATGTTAACATCACAAAAAAACTTATAATTTGGGACACATACCTTCTATATTGTACACCAAAATTGATCAATAGTAGTAGCACTAAGTAATTTCATGGAGGTAGACATTTTACTTCAGGAGATTTGACAATCAAACATAAAAATATCATCATCTTCAGATATAGACTCAAGTTCTCTAAATCTTTATCAATTTATTCATTAGTATCACAAGGAGGATGGGGGAGGAAGCACATATCACACTAATCAATATCAATATCACAATCTATAGGGTTAACTTTGGTGTTCAACAGATCAGGAACTTTCTTTCCAACTCCTTTATTATAATTTATATCATTTTGGGTAGGTCTCTTCCCTATATCATTATCTTTGTTATAGAAATAAGGCCTCCTTTGTGCTTGATTATAATTCTGAGTTCTCTCTTGACTATAAGATCCATAATGAATCCCCTTCTCAACTCTGGCTAGTTTTTATGTTATTTCTTTGATAGCAGTTGCCAATGTTTTCATAGTCTCCTCAAGGTTGGCATTCTTAGTGGACTGAGTTTTTTTAGGATTAATCAACTTTACATTAGCATGTTTGTTCAAAGGTTTACCCACAACCTTTATATTGTTTTTAATTTGGATTGCCATGTTGAATTCCAACCTCAAATTTCTAGGAGCCTTATCCCTCAAGTAGTATACAACCTTCTTATCAAATGCATCATAGTATTTGATCAAGAAATTAATATCACTAGATTTATTATTTTTAAGTAGCCTCATCATAGTCTTAGTAAACCTTGTATTGAAATCATACACAAACTCATTAGGGTTCTTTATGTTTTCAAATTCTACAAGAAGGAACCTAGGATCAACCCTATCACCATAATGTATTTTGAAAACATTCTTCTTTTCTTCCCATGAATCTATGCATCCATGAGGAAGAGAATTGAACGACTCACATGAATCTTCTTCAAATGTGTGTACAAATAACTTAATGCAAACATCTCCATGTTTAAGCTAAAAATCTTTAATGATAATGTGAAAATCCCTCAAATGTTTATCACTAGTCACTGCATTATTCCCTTGAAACTTAGGGAGGCAATTCCTTACTTCATTTGGAACTTCATTAGGATAACCCTCCATTTCATCAAAATTAATAGATCTAAATCTAGGAATCCTGAGTACAGGATGCTCATTCTCATCCTGATCTCTATACCTCATGAAGTTCAATGGTGGGTTAAAGATTAGATGATAAAGGGATGTGAGGGGGTGAGTGAGGTGGACTTGGGGGATCAAACCTAGGAGGAGATTCAATTGGTTGAGAAGGTGATGGGTAATAAATTGGACTATAAAGATCTGATTTATTAGAATAACTATGATAATCTTCAATTAAAGAAAGTTCAACAAATAAAAATTTGGGTGTACCATAATCTTGACAATCTAAACACTCATTTGCAATAGAACTATGTCCTTCAATTGGCCTCCAAATTTGTCTCCTTCTTTTATGATGAACACTCAAGGGTCAGACAAATTGCTTTGATGAGTCACATTTAAAGGATGATATCAGTCCTTCTAGCTTATCAAACAAGAGAACACTCAAAATTGAAAGAATTTAAAATAGCATTGATCTTCTAAAAACCAAGTACAATGTTGGAGTTACCACTAGATGAAAAATTATAGAATATAACACATCACAAATAGGTAGTGATATAGTCTAAACTCATACTTTGATGTAAACAGTGATGAGATATAACAATAAAGACACTAAAAATCTAGGTTCATGTTCAAAAGGCCAAATCACTTTTAAAGATGAACAAATAACCAGTGCTTTGCAATAATTTATGGTAACACAAGTGCCAAGGGTGTTCCTCAACAATGGCACCAATGAAGTGTTGTGTAGTTGATGGCCCAAGGTAACAAATCAACAAATATTAGATAGATAACTTTATAACTTGAACTAATAACATCTCTCTACAAGATTCCCTAGAAATACAAGTGTCTAAAGGATCTCCCCAACAATGGTGCCAATGAAGTGTTGCATAGTTGAGATCCCAAGGTAGCAAATCAACAAATATCAAATAAAGAACTTTAGAACTTGAACTAATAATAACTCTTTTCAAGAGTCCTCAATAACACAAATGGCCAAAGGATCTCCCCAAAAATAGTGTCAATGAATTATTGGTTCCTAGTTGTGCACCTCTTTTACTTATCCTTACACACTTGGGTAATATATAAAACATGGATGGTACACATAGAATTATGTCATTATAGTTAAGGAAGGGTTTATCATTAGGATGGACTGAATATAGATAATGACAGAAGACATCAACAAAGGGTATGGTTAACTCCCTGCTACTTTTGTCTCTACCTAAACCAAGGTGAGAGGACCTAAGGGGTATCTTGCTCACATGGAAGGATAAAACAATACAATATCCAAAGGGATTATTAGCACACAAATAAATCCAACCAGATCATAACCAAGCTTGCTCACTCCACTCGAGAAGAGTTATCACACAGAATGAACAAATATTTCTAAGTCAGACATAAGTTATTAAAGATAGATGGGGATGTGCTTGCAACCTTTATTTATAAAGAAAATTTTGACAACTCAGGGCCAAATATAAGATTATATTATTGAGATTTAAAGATAAAAATATAAACACATGTCAGATTTGCAATATTGATGCATTTACTGGTAAATAACACTCAGAATAGTAAACAAGATGTATTATTTGCAGAGTAAGGCAAGTAGGATGGGTTAGGTAGATATAAAAGAGTGGTGTTTACTTTCAACTAAAGGAGGACCTTCAACATCCATGCTATCATTCATTTTGGGTGTAAAAAAACCAAGAAATAAGATAAGGAAACTATCAAGAATGGTTTGCATTCATTGATGCTAATAAAATATAAATATACAAATGATCCCTGAAACCCCAAAGCATACACTACAAATAAGGATTCAATCACTTTCTCCTATCAGCTCCATAAACCTAGGGTGTCCTTAAAAGGTTATCAATAAAACACTCCCAAGTCACATTGCAAAAAGGAATTTACAATCTAGATCTATGCCTAGAATGACTACCATTAATAGACATAAAACTAAATACCCAATCAACAATGTATGAAGAATGTATTGTTACATTTCATTAACAAGATACAACTGAAATCATAGATATTTTACATTAGCTTGAAACTAATTCAAGGTACATAATGTTCAGAATGAATAACAATGGTATAAATCATGGTTGATCTTCTCTAAAATAGGGGAGACATATACATGATGTTCTCAAAGTTTACTAGTGGTTGTACAGCTATAACCACCTTATCAATAGAGACAAAAACACACAACAATTTTTTTAAAGCTGGAAATCCTAAAACCTAAGGAAGCCAACAATAACCTTTGAAAAGAGGACAATCCCTCTTTTTGTAAAAATCTATCACCCCAAATATTTTGGGAATATTCTCCATCTAGAATATGCCTTTCATCATGCCTGGAAGCTCATGCTCTTTCAAGGGAATGATTCTAGTAACTTTTTGTCCATGTAATGATGATATTTGATAACAAACCCTTGATCTCCTTGGCTAAAAATTCATTGCATTTGAGTTTGAGGGAGAATATTCCCTTGGGAGCAAAATAAACTTTTTGTCTTCATGTCTAACTACCTTGTATTGCCTTCAACTAATCATTTGACTAGCTAAAATCTTGTGGATAGTTTCCCTCCTTGTACAAGTCAAAAGATGCCCCTTTCTTTGTAATGATGGCATTAGATTTCTCTAGTTGTGATGGAGGTAATGTAGGATCCATGGTCATTTGAAAAATATGTTTGTAGTGGCCCACCATGGTCTCAAAATCTCTATAGCCAATTTTCTTCAATGGAATTCAAATATTGAAAATACAACACTTGGCTTATGTTTTACCTTTTTCCCTTTTGAGTTGACTTTGCTCATGCTTCATCTTTTTCCATTTTGATTTTTAGGGTTGCCACCAAACTCAATAATTTGTAAGTGCATTTTTTACTCTTTCTTTCCTTATGTGGTACTTTAACCCCTTTTGCAATTTTCCACCTATTAGCCAGGTGGGATTTTGGACCCTAGGTGAAACCTTGTAAGTTGGCAAAAATCTAGAAGTTTGGTGCACATTGTTACAGTTCTAATCAAAAAATTTACCACAGACTTGGGAATTTCAAATGTAATTTGCAAATTTCAAAAATGCAAAATTGTCTTTTGTGTTTAAATTTTTTCTTTAAATCTTTGACCTCATGTTGACTAGGAGGTGGCATACATTTGAGTGCAATTTGAAAATTGTACATTTGCAAATGCAAAATTGCATCTTCCTTTGAAATCTTCCACAGACCTCCCTTTCACTTCTTGCACTTGAATCCTGACCCAAAATCAATCTACCATACTTTGTCCCCTCTCTTAATTCTACTTTTGGCCTCCATGTAAGATAATTCATACCACAAATTGTTACTAAAATTATTTCCAAATCTATTCACATTTATCCTAGAATGCTCCATCTCATAGTCGGTCAATCCCATATTTTTTCTATATCTCATATAAAACACCTTTGCCTCCAACATGAATGTAGAAATACTCAAAATCAATCTTAAAATTGAGAATATAAGCCTTCATCTCTAGTATGTTTCTTATTTCATCTATCTTCCTATGCTTACACAAGAAACTCAATATTATGTGGTACATAACCTTATCAAGATAACAACCTCTATAAGGTATTTCTATCAACAATTGTAGAACATCATCAAATCAATGCACTTTATAGATCCCCTATACAAAAATGTCAAATGTCACAATGTCAAGATCAATTCCCACCTATTGTATTTGGTTGAAGTATCTATGGGCCTTATCCAACTATTTTTCCATCACAAGGACATGGATGACCGTGTATACATTGAGATATCAGGCTTGTAACCATGTATTTGCATCAGTTTTCAACACCCTCAGGGAATCTAGAAATTTTCCCACGTAACTATAAGAAATCATCAAATAATTGAATATCACAGGATGACATGCATGCCTTCTTTTAATCATCAATTTCAGCACTCTACGATCTCCCTGGGAGAGCTTGGTCTTACTTAAAATCCTAAGAAGACAATGATATACCATAACATTATGCTAATATCACCACTACATATCTTCCCAATAAAATAACTTGAGAGCCTCTCTTTCATCCTCTTGAGCTTGAAGCATAACATATAACTTTGAAATTAGGTCTCCCAGAATTCCTAGCAGTCATAACAACATCAATTTGCACTCTTAATGGCTCTATGGACCCATGTACATACCAAAGAACTTAAATGAGTGACATAACTCAATTGGAACTAATTTTTACCTAGGCCATAAAATCTACAAATGTCACCCAGATAGCTCTACCCTCCCCCAAATAAAATAACATTTGGTTTATTAGCTACCCATAGGTCATTGTTTGACCAACTGAAGGCACGTGGCATGATATTTGAACATTGAATATACTTATAAATTTTTTGGGCCTATGATGTCCAACTACAAAATGCAATTCACAAATTTACAAATATCATGGAAGTATGTTTATGTCCCACATGGGCCCATGCCTTCCTTTCTATAGGTTTGGAAACTCAACATGCACTTTACACATTACAAACTTGCACTTTTACTTGTTATTCCCACTAACATTTTTGTTGGAGCTTTTCATGCACTTTGCATGTTTACAAACTTGTTTTTTTAACTTTTTTCTTCACTTCACAATCCCTCAGACCTTTATGTGAAATTTACAAATTGCAAATTTGCTTTTGACTTTAAAAAACTCTATCATTTTAAACTTGCATGTCCCTTTAGACATTTACATGGATTGTAGAATGCTTACATCACCTCATTTTATTTTTGAAGTTGACTTTGAAGACCTATGGCATGTTTTTAGAACTTTTAAACTAAGCTTCCCCTTTTAATGCCACATGGGCATGAGAACTTCCATGTGGCTTCTTTCAAGTGGAATTTTTGATTTTTTAGTAGAGAGCAGAGCTTCGAATAGCCTTT
The DNA here is from genome assembly GCA_037957365.1 of Torreya grandis. NCBI lineage: Eukaryota > Viridiplantae > Streptophyta > Pinopsida > Cupressales > Taxaceae > Torreya > Torreya grandis. The sequence continues at coordinate 1,022,513 of JARHVA010000933.1, read as the reverse complement.
GTAATTTTCAAGTTACAAACATAATTTTTCTTTTGTTATTTCCATTTTTCCCCAATGAATCTCCATGGAACCTGCAATCAACACTTACCAAAAACATGAGATAATCAAAATTTAGTTAAAACCAAGTTTATGGTGTATTCACAACATAGTCATGGAAGTAGGATTCGAATGACCCAGGTGAACACTTACAGATAAGAGCAAAACTTAAATGATTTTAGGGACTCACATCTTGTAAATAGGGTACAAATTGCTTAGTGCATATTTTAGCACTAATAGGGGGCATTGCAATGGGGGCATGTCATAGAGGCATGACTTCCACACTTTTCACAATTTTGCATTTCAGTGGGGGCATGTTAAAAAGGCATGACCTCCACACTTATTTAGAATTTAGCATCTCTAGATTATAATGGGGGAATGTTATAGAAACATGCTCTTATTTCCACCAATTCATAGATTCTCTATATTCAATGGGGTCATTCCATAGAAACATGTCCTCCATAATTTTATTGATTTCAAATTCACCACATTTCATAGTTATATGAATTAAATACATATTTTTGGCAACATTCTATACATTGGTATTATTATTATTATACCTGGATTTCAACTTGGGACATATATGAGGTGCATATGCTATGCAAAGGGCACCTAAAAATTGTAAAATATAATCATTTTATAGATTTTAAATACTATTATGGATTGTTTTTTACTGTTATCAATCTAACTACTGTAGGAGTCAATTCATTTTTGGAAGGTTGAGTTGATTAAATCACCCAATCTTACCAAATTTATAAGTTAGATTTGATTAAATCATCTAAATTCACCAAAATTATAGGTTGGATTTGATTAAATCATCTACCCTCACTAGATATATAATGTGATTTTATTAAATCACTCACACTCACTAGGTTATGCACATATTTGGTGTACATAATTGAGATGAAACAAGCTCAATGGTCATGTTACAACTCATCTCTACACCAAGATTAGGGGCATTTCTCTCTCTCTCTCTCTCTATATATATATACACACACACACACACACACACACACACACACACACACACACACACACACACACACACTTGTAGGTTCAATTTTTTCCTAATCTCAATTTCAATGCTTCATAATGAGGTATCCTTTCAAATTAAATTTCCAAAAGGTAAGATGGTTGTATTGACACATAGGTGTACTCCTAACCTTGTTCTCTTTATTTTCAAGAATTTAAAATTATTTCAATTTTATATTTAATACACTAATTATATACTATAACATTCTCTTGGTTATAATTCAATCACCAGCAAAGCACTCAAGGTGGGCTCATGCAAAGACAAGGTGTGTTTTACACACCCAAATGCATAATTCTTTCCTTTAAACTATAAAATTAATTTATAGATTAAAGGGGGGGTAAATTTAAATACTAAAATATGATTTATATAGTATCTTAGTCTTGTACACTTGGCAAATACATAGCATGGTTGTCTCTTGTAGTTCTAGACCTTCCCACTAGCAAAAGGCACATGTTCCTCTTTATGCCAAATTATTTATCTCTTAGTTTGAACATTATTATTCTAATGACCCATGCCTTATCTACCATACAAAAATATATAAGCCTGATTATTACACTTCACTTCTAGTTTTGGACCTATACCTTTTTTATAACTTTCTAGACACTTGTGTCTCAAGTGGGCACATACATTGATGCAGCTGTCCATTTTCCCTACAAAATGTCTAGTGCCCAAAAGTCATCCAAATTGAGAAAGAAATTTATTCAAAAGGTCAGCCTAAGTTATTTAATATGAGATATTTCTAAAAGGGATTGGTATATAAAATATCAACCCTCATTCATTATACACTTGGAAATCACCTAGTAATCACATACAACTCACAAAGAAATATACCAAGAAGCATTCAAGTGAGAAAATCTACCCTATTTGTCCCTATTTACATATCAATAATAAAATTAGTCTTTCTATAGGTCTGAAGCATTCAAATATCATCCCATAATCCATGATTTCAAAGTTTCAAGTTAGGTCATTACATGTCTTTGCTTATCACATATTTCACCCTTGTGTGCACACAAGCCAACATGTAGGGGATAACTACATTAGTTTGAGGCCCTATTCATAGTATTAGCTATGTAGGTAGCACCCATTAATAGATATATCTTTGGGGTTAGTTTTATATTTTGAGCCCACTAACCCATTTTTCCCATAGTCACTCCAAGGGTGAAGAGCTAGGGTTTGATCATTTGATCTAAAGACATACAAAGAAAGGCAATGGAAAATTTAGAAGGATCTAATTGGTTATATCCATATCTATTCAATATATTGTACAAGACACCTATGGTAGAGTTAGACACCTTCATCAACATAACTATCTAGATTCAATTCAAGCATCTAAGGCCACAAAAAGGATATTTTTATAAACTGATGATTGATCCATGATCATCATCAAATCCACTTATAGCATGTTCCTACTTAAATTGAATGTGCATAGTAAACCAACTAATTATCATTGTTTCTAATTTATTTAAATATCTATCAATAGTTGTACTTTACTATTTTTAGCAATCTCAATTGTTTAAATTCATAATATTGTTTGAGTTTTCTATTTACTGGCCTGCTATAAGGGTAGTTTATCACCCTTGTGATCTAGAATACTCTATCATTTTAACCCTAGATATCCCATTATCTAAATTTAGGTCTAAACATATATCTTACACATTTTCTCCATCCCTAATACATTTTCCATACCATGTTCTATCTACCTTATCAATTCAATTGATAAGCCTTTATTCATTATTCCTTTCTCTATATGATTTTTATTATACCACACTATATAATTGATAAAATATCCATTATTACCACACTTGGAAGAACAATCTCTCTCATAAATGTACTTAGACGTCAAACATAAGTACATAAAAAATATCCCTTAATTAACTCATCCAATTGTATTTATAAGATGCCTGTGCTTATTAACATAAAACAAATAACATGTTATAGAAAACAAACTAGAAATTAAAAAAAAATTGTAGTACACTTTTTTCTTAGAATATGCCTTATTTGTGACTTCCCCTATGTAGCACATGAACAATAATTTGAGCGTATTCCCTTCCTTTTTAATTTAGAATAGTTCTCTGGTCTACCATATTTTTTAATTTTATTTTCCTTTCGAGTTGATTAACAATTGTTGGTTTTAATTTTTTTTTTGCATTATCTTTTCATCACGACCTATATGTTTTACCCTTTATAATGGGGTCTCTTTCTTTTTATCATTCTTGGACCCAATTTATTTATTTTTCAACTTGTTTGGTAAAACATTTATTAATACCCTTTGCACTTATTCATTATAATTCTATAATTATACTTGTGGTTTACATTTCTTTTTCTTATATGTCTCCATCTTATGTTTATACACAATTTCATTTACCTATTCAACCTTATTCACTAGCAGTTACTTTACTGTTTTACTTTTCTTAATTTGAGGTATTTTGGGTCTAATTTTTAGTTACTCATGAAACCCATATTTTAACCATATTTGGTCCTATTTCAACCTTTCCTTTTTATGTGCCTCTTCATATGATTCCACTCCTCATAATATATGGATATTTTATTTCCTCTTCTATACATTTTCTTCTTTTGGATTTATTCATACTTTGAAACCATAGATCACATACTTAAATGGTATAGTTTGATGTTCACTCCTCACTATTAGACATGAATATATCATCCTTCATTTTATTTCCTCCTTTTTGATTTGCTAGTCATATTAAATAGATTGTTTTATTAATCATTTTAGTCTACTCCTTCAACATAGATTCAACCATGGTTTTTATCATAGGGAATCATGACGTTTTTATCCTTGTTTAAAAAACTCATTTAATGTTGTTCAAAGTGCATATCTACTTGATTATTATAACACCATGGTCTTCCAAGAAATAAAAAATGGTTATCATCTTCAATCATAATCTTTAAATTTTTTTATAAGTAATAGTTTGAGTATGGTTTGTATCTATTATAATTTTTTAAATTTTTTTGTATAAGTAATAGTTTGAGTATTTTTTATCATCAAATGTCTTTGTATGTTGTCAAAATATTCTTTTATATATTATTTAAATAAATGTCAAATACATTTTATTAGGTCATTTTCAAAATGTTATTTATGTCAAAAAAATTCAAAATTATCGATAGTTGAGTCATTTTTTTCAAGAGTCATTTTTATATCAAAATTATCAAAGTTAATTCTATCATATGTAAAGGATGCATTTTTGGGTCAACCCAATGACCTAAGTCAAAATCATCACTTATGTGTGTGGGGGAGTTTCATTATCAAAAATGGCATGAGCTTCATTGACACAAGACAATAGACGTAGGAGGTTTCAAAGCCTCTTGTTAGCCACTTACAATAGGGCCACTTCTATTTTAGTGGCACATTTTCTTTTCAGTTGTGTGTTTGATTTCAGTTGTGTGAATAATAATATATGATGCATACATGTTCATAGTTGTAATAAATGAACTAAAAATTTCTTTGTATCTTCTCTAAATATGTGATAGTGAAGAGAGATAATAATTTTACTATGTATCATGATGTGGTTTGTGGTAAGCCACTTGTAAAACCTTTTTTTGTGGTTTTTTGTAATCCACTTGAAAACCATCCCATTTTGGGTATTGGTAATCCATATGTAAAACCATCAGTAATGTTTGTGATTGTCTTGTGAAAATCACCAAATCATGAGTACAGGTACAAATATGGCATAGATGTTTTCCCCATGTTCACATTAAGGGGGTGTATACCAGGGATTAATAATGTTCACAAGGGGGTGAATGTTAGGGTGTTCACATTAATAAGTCATTAGTAATGTAAATATTGTTAGTTTAACAATATTACATAAATAATTTTGTTTGGTATATTATTGTTGTGAATAACAATAATATTATATGGGGTAGATTTATATAGTTTGGAGGTTTTGTAAGTGAGGGTTTATAAGGATCTCAAGATCCCCAAATTTAGCTTATGCACTTCTTATATAAGTGTCATGTAATGCTTCAAATGAATATAGTGTAAGAATTATATTATCATTCTTTGTCTATCATCTGTTGGTGTTCTCTCTATTATATAACTCTGAATTTTACCAATAGTAGCTTATCTCAATCCCATATCTCTAGCTTCATAAATTTTCAGTAATGACTACATATGTATGCATCACACATGTTCACATCACATATCTTATAATAATAAGTGACATTTATTTTTTTAATGTGTTGTAACCAAAAAATTGTTGTATGTTTCATAGTCTCATTTATATGCTTCACAATATAAAGTCACTACTTGTACCCTTCTCTTTAAAAAAATAATTTTAGTGTAGTCATATATCTCACAATCGGTACACCAAAATGTTCTTGGTGTTTCTTGCACACTGTTTATATAAATATTGTAAAATTACATTTCTATATTTTAAATCTATGCTTTTAAAAATGGGCTTATCCCTATTCTAAAATTTCTTATGACTTATATCCTTGGTGAAACATCTATTGCTTTGTGCACATTGGGAAAAATTATCATTGCTAGTTATCTTCTAAAATATGACAACAACCCTCCTATAAACCATTACGCATATTGAAATGGATGTATTTCATAAGAAAAATTAGAGAGTAATGTATTAAATTACATATCATATGTGTGTACCCTCTCAACAACATATTAATTTATCTCCTTAAGTGTAGAAATTTTTTAGTCAAACTCTAGTATACAAAAAACACACAATAAATAATGATTTTTTTAATCAAATCTACTAAAATTTGATTAGGATCAAACTTAATATACCACCTATGGGCATGATATAACAAAGTTGTGGAAAACTATTTGGCATTATTCTTAGGAGAAGTTATTCCTTTAATCCTCTAGGTCATCTCATATTTGTGTATATGCTTAGTTACATCTTTAATCCCTCTATACTCTAGTAGCTTCATCAACATTTCATAGAATATTTTAATCTTATGTGGTTTTTTATGGCAATGTCTCCATACTACTTCCAAACATAGTTCCCCTAGTTGATCCTCTAGAAGTTCCCCCTCCACTAGTGTTTTTTTTATTGATGCCTCCCTACATGATACCTCCCTACATGATAATAATAGGATTAACTACTAGAATGGTATTTCTTAGTTCTAGACTTTGACTACCTCCATCTCCTTTAATAGTTATTCCATTAAATATTGTGGTACTCATTTTATGTAGTAATAGTATTTATTGTATGCTAAATTCTTGTGTTCTATCTAACTTATCAAAAAAAAATTACTCCACTACTAGTTCTCTAGAATATTCCCATTCATACGTTCTCATTCCCATTACCACATGTTCACTTTCTTCTTCAATTTATAAATGAACATGGGATTTTGATCTTAGTGAGTTTGAGTCCTCCTCAAGACCTATGCATTCCACCTTACCATCATTTTGTGCACCGATAGATCAAGCACACCACAACCTAGTATTTCATATGTTAGAGTAGCTTATTTACCTTAGCTTATGTTCTATAGGTGATTTATTTAGTTCAAAATTATTTATTTATTTCCACTCACTTAGGTGTGGATATTAAATGTTCTTTTATTTAGGTATAGTGGGTTTATATCCCTAGGTTATCTCTTAGCTTGATCTTACAACTATGATTGATCTGCCTTACATAGATATGTTGTATTTAACATACCCCACCTTGGTATTTTTCAATGAAAAGTGGGGACCCCCTTTGTTTTTAAGGGATTTATATATTATCTGGGTGTGTATGAGTCTTATTATCTAAAGGAGATTGATATTTTGGATAATAAGTCACATTTTGATGCACATATTTTCATTTGAAGGGACTTATTGAAACTAATTTAATAATGGAAATTTGGGACGAGTTTTTATGTATGATAAGTATTCAGATTGAATTATTTAGATTCTTTTTAATTTAAATACTTTTGTCTGGATAGTTTTAGTCTTTGGAAACTATTTGTTCACAAACTTTGCTTTTTGGGGACTTTTCTTCAGATTATTTTGGTCTTTGAAAACTTCTCCCTCTAAAACTTTCCTTCAAGAACTTTATTTTAGTTTGTTCTGGTCAGTAATTTTCTCTTCAAAAAATTTCCTTCAAAAACTTTGGTCTTCAACATTTTTGGTCTTCAAAAAAATTTCCCTCGATAACTTTATTTTAGTAAATTTCATATTCAAAAGCTTTACTTCAGAAATTTTGGACTCGGGGAGGTTTTCCTCAAAAAATTTCTCTTCGGTAGATTTCATTCAGAAGGTTTATAATTTGATAACTTTCTATGTAAAAAATTACTCCTAAACTACAATCTCCCTAAAGATTATTTAATCTTTGGGAACTATTCTTTTGGTAGATTTTAGAAAAATTCTTTCAAAATGAATTTCTTCGAAGAGTATTTTGGTTTTCAGGGTCTTTTACATGAATATTGCACTGACCATATCATATTATCAGGCCTGAAGGAAAAATTTGACTTCTCTTGACTAAACCATATAGTGGCAAATATCAAAAGGAAAAGGAAATGTTGTGGCACCCTGAATAAATAAGTGTCCTATGCGGTATGTACACTAGGACTAGATGGTTAAGTTTAAATTGAATGAAGGTGATGAGCTCATAAATATTGGAAATTAATGACACACAAACTAGAATGAATGCAAAAGGTTATAACATCGAGCCCCCAATTGAGTTCATCTCATTCAATTTTCAATAGATCAAGCAAAATTAGCCTTTTGGAATCTCAAAAGCCCTAGTTGTGACCAGAATGACTTGTAACTCATGTAATTTAAATTTTACACCACTATGTTTAAAATATTAAATCATACTAGCATCCATCAACATCCATGTCATCTTCATCTAGGTCATACAAGGAACCCTTAGCACCCTCTATATTTTCTATCAAGGACTCCACTGAATACTTAATCATGACTTTTGATACAGTTGTATTCAACAACCTCTGTGCTAATTACTCAACTCTATGGGATGTCATAGAGAACATTTATTCATTTGCATTTGAAGAGGACATCTTGTCCAGGGAGAAACACTTACACTAGATTTATTCCCATTCAAATGATAGGCCCTTCATTACGTCAAATCAAAAGTCATTTCATGTATAGACATGTTGTAAGGCCTATTATTTGAAGGAAGAATTGTATACGGTGTTTATTTTTACTACATCAACAACAACATAGTTGTGGTATACATCTCTGGAGAAGCATTCATGAAGTATTTAAGTCTGCCTATCTCATATGCTACATTTGACTTAAATACTATAATCACTTGGAAGAAAATTAATAATGTGGAGTGAGCAGTAGGGAAGTGGATTATTCCAAGTGAGATGTTCACTATCAAATAGCATACTAATAATCCCTTCCCTATCAATCAATTTAGGATGGGGGTTCGTGTAGGTATGGCATTGTTAAACCAACTCTTTAACAACCTAAACATCCACTTCCTGCATCTAGATTGGATACCACTGTTGGACCTAGTTATTAATTTAGAGTGCACCTATGTATTAGGGGAAGTCATTAGTACCCACCTAAAGAAACAATTTTTTCACAAGTACAAGAGGACCTAAGGGGGAAATTTTTATTTTATTTCATACCTCCTGGATGTAGTCATGGGAACCATGTATAAGTATAATGGGATTTTATGGAGTTCTAACCCTAATTTTATCAAGAATAAAATACATGACTTTTATTATTTTGTTCACATATATTCATATGTTAGGAACATTGCCATAATAGTAGAGGACATTTACCCTTAGGTTTGGATGGCCATTCATGGCCATCCTTTGGATAGGATTTCACTCAGCATTACCAAAACACTCACCAATGTGGGAAACTACTAGCTCTACCTTGATTATATTGTCATCATGGTTTTTGTTCATAAGGTGGACACTCTTCAGCTTCCCAAGTTCATTCCCAACAAGGTGGCTAAAAAGTAAATTGCCTTACAAACTTGGAATGGAATAGATGAAGATCTAATAAAGAATAAGAAAGGCACTTTTCATGGCTCTTATATCATTATTGGGATAATGCAATATACTTTTATAAGGAATTTTAAGGAAGTTGGGAATGTGAGGAGAGCATATGCATTGGCCACTCTACCCCATAGGGATTGGGATGCCCATGGGAGAGTACAACAAAATATCCACAACCCAGGCATCACATATAAACATGAGTCATTTGACCATGACTTCTTATTTCTTAATGATAAGGAATTAAAATAAATAGCAATAAAAATGGGCTTGATCAAATATTTATTGAGGGTAATACAAGATGACCCCTCCCTTACACTTATCCAAGATAAATTTAGGATTCCACTATCAAGGGATGGAGTTCCTCTAACTTTTTCGAGTGTTAGGCCTTATCAATAGCCAGTAGACCAAGGTCAAGATCCCCAACATCCATCTATTGTGATGACATCTCAACAAGAACAAGATCAAGTGATTGGGGAAACACCAGCTACTAAAGAACAAGAAAAATAATAGGAAGAGATACCATCTACCACATAGGAGAAATAAGAATAGACTCCTTTTGTTCAATCATTCACTATTGAACTAAGGATAGTTAAATAAGAATTAGTAGAGGAGTTGACACAAGAAAAGGATAACACAAGTATGGAGAGGTAGAGATCATTTTCTTGGATTATTCTAATGAGGAATAAATTTCACCTATTATGGTAGTTTGAATAACCCTAACATCAAGTATGAATTTCCCTCCTCTTACCCAACAGGTGAGTACTCCATAAGTTGGGAAACCAACACTGTGCTACCAAAGGAAACCAAGGGGGGAGAAACCTTATAACCCATCCATAGAATTAACTAGCAGAGAGGCACAACCTTATTTGAAGGTGAGATGAGTTAAGAGGTGGATGAGGAAGAACTAAAATAAGTCAATGTTTTAAGCTTGTAAGCACTAAAAGTAAATGCACCCCTCAGTAGTGATCAATATGGTAAGGGTGCTCTCTTTACTACCCCCTTAAGACATTTTCCTCTAATGTCATTACTAGTCACTTATACCATGCCTTTTCTAATTATTTCCATTTTCATTCCTTTGCAATCACTCTTTGTTGGTCTTCTTTTCATGAACCCCACCTCTACTCTTCTAATTGTCACTTATACTTCTTCAACCATTGACCCTGTAGTCTCTACCACTACAGTATCCATTCCTTTGGTATTCATCCCTTTAAACATAATAATTTCCATCCCAATCATCTCTACTCCCACTCTTTTAGTCTCTACTTCTATTTCCATAACCACCAACCAACCCATAACTTAAATTTTTGCCTCTTCTACCCAATCGGGTTCACCACTGCCTTATTCAAGACTAGTTTAGACCAAAATAGTAGTAACAACTGAGAGGTCCCCAAAAAATAAACCAGTCTATATTGTGTACCCATGTCATAATTCAAGAACATGGACTGGTCTAAAATAATTTAGCCCTTAATGCCTAAACCCTCCTCTGAGCCTGAACCTGAACTTGAGGAGTTAACACAAATATAAGCTCAACCATCAAATCTTTTAAATCTCACTCTTCCAAATTAGGATAAGGATTTAGGAGATTTAACTTTTAAGAGGCCCAATCTGAAGATTATTGAGCTACCCACTATAAGCTCACTTGTTGACAAAGCCACAACCTCGGTCTAGAGGGTTAGAAAAAAAATATTGATGATAGTACAAGGAGAGGGTTGATTTTGGAGGAAAGAGAATAAATTTATTCCATTTCAAAAAGGTAGAATAGTAATAAAGGTTAGTCCCCATACATTGAGGACCTCAAGTCCTAAATAGAGACCCATACTAAGGAAGTACTAGACCATGAGGGAATGAAGCTGGCCAAAAAAGAAATAAAAGAAGAATTTAAAACTCTTAGAGAGAAGTAATAGGTGATACAAGTTCCCCCCGATATAGACTAGGATGTGAAAAATATGGTACTTAGGTTGTATGAAATTTTGGATATAATTCATTCTTTGAAATTTTAATTGTCTCTGCATATAAATTCAATAACAAAATTGTTTAAGATTCTTAGAGAAGATGAAAATAAATTGAATTTCTTGGTATTATAAACCCCTAATAATGCATTCATCCACTTATATCTAATGACCCCTCTAAAGGTAGCTAATTCATTGAATTTAGCTATCATTAGGACATAGGATGCCTGGGATTGGGTGTTATCTTTTGAAGCTTTGGTGAATAAGATTACAGAACAAGAAAAGCAAGCAACACAAATTTTGGGTGAGCTTGAATTACCAAGAGTCTAGGATAACACGAGGAAGATAATATCTCAAACCAATTTTGATCAATTAATTTGATAAGTTTAATATAGTTTCAAATCAATTTTACAAGGACTAATTTTGGAAGATATTGAAGTAAACTTGAGCATAGTAAGGAGGAAGGCAACAGAGGTAGAGGTATTTTGGGTTGGCTTTTGAGCCACCAAGATAAAGGATACAAGGCTGATGGAATGAGTATGTAGGGTAACTAGATCTCATCTTCTTGATATGAAATTAATTCACATGCAACATGCCAAGGCATACAATTATTATCGAGTTAGATACAAATAATAAATTAGTGTTAGTGCCACCTTCCAATTTTACTCCATAGACCCTACCTATAGTGCCAATTATAACATTGTCATTAACTTCAACCCATTTTGGTTTAAAAACTACATCAATTCCACCTCATATTTCATCTCCAACTATAAATCTAGTCCAAAAAATGAGTGAATCACCAAGTACATCTCTAGTCACCATGTTCACAAAAATAAGCACAATGATAATTCCAATAATAGTTTTAAAAAGTGTTAAGCATGGGTCGATTTAGCCTAAAGTCAAAGGCTATTTTTGTATAATTTTGAATGTAACAATTACAAATGAACAATTAAGTTTTAGTTACATACATTTTGTAATTAAATAACCTATTTTTTCTAGCATGCACACATTGCATGTCTGATGTATCTATAAGTTATGACATGTAACTAGGACTTATGACCTATTCATTTTGGATGTAATCAAAGTTTTCTATACTAGGAAAATAAGGTAACCCCTTCCCCAAGATCTTTATATACATGTATAACCCTTTTTTTTAAGGGGTTTAAGTTTTGGATCAATATACAAGAAGATATCAAGAGATTGATTGTCATACAATTATGTTATTTCTTCTTCCTTCTTTGTGTTAATGAAGTTTAAAGTTTTTTTTGTCTATATTAATTTAATAATTTTGAAGTGTGCAAATGCTATAGATGAATCTAATTATTTTAATTAATGAATATTAATATTATATTTGTAATATTAATTGAGGTTTGGTGTATTTCATTAATTTAAATGATTATTCAAAGTTGAATTGATAAGCTAAGAGGTGCAGAGGAATCTCTTTTGATATAGTCTTCTAGGTGTGAGTCATAACTATCCTAAACAATTTTTTGGTCTGAGCTATAATCTCTCATATAAGGGTGTGCAACAACATCCCTAAGGAGATTAATCTTTAGTTGAGATCATTAAACATCCTATATTTGTTATCCCAGACTACTAATCATGTTTGTTTATGAGTGTGAAATATATGCAAATGACAAATATCAGTCTTGGAGATACTTGTCCACCAAAGAAACAGTCTTAAAAGTCACCTTTCAAGAATGTAGAATCTTCTCTTTTGCATTACCCTTCTTCCCTTTTATATTTTATTTGAGATCTACCCACATTAGAATAATTCTCCATCCATCCAACTCACTTAATGATTACTATCTATTAGATTCCATGCATCCATCCACAAAACTTTGTTAAACAACCCACAAGCTTAACCTATTAAACTTAACCTATTATTCCATCACCTAGTTGTTTTAACTGCATACCTACAACTCATGACCTGGAGTGGAACCTTGTTCCATAGATATACCAAAATGTTAGAGGATACCTCATTAAAACTTTTTGAGGTGTGCATAAAACCCACATCAACAATATATACAAGGTATTTTCATTGCACTTACATGAAGCTTTTTGGAGATATATTATATGATATTGCTCTTTATTCTAAATGTTAATTTACAAGTCTATGCTTTCAAACTCTCTTTGTGATGTTTTGTTGTTAAACTTGAGATCTTTGTGGCTTGGAACACTTTGTTCTTCATTATTTTCGTGGATTAGAGTAATAGGTGTTACAGCCATCCATTTATGAGGTTTATAAAAATATGTATATATATGACAAATGGATAATTCCATTAGATTTAGAATATTTCAATACTCTAGGATCAGCTATAAACATGACCCAGTTATGTGATAATCATTTTTTAGATTTCACGCATATCTATACCATCTGGTGGTAGAAGAGCAAACTATTTTTTAGGTTTTACTAGGTTTTTCAAAAAACTTACTGGGTATTTTTTATTTTGGATCAATCTATATTATTTTTTCTATATTTGAGGTTTTGTGTGCACATTTGACATTTTTGGCATGTTATGTAGGTTTGGCATTTTGACATGTTATTTACTTGGGTATTAGATTGTACCTAATTTTGAGGCATGACCTACTTGTTGATTATACCCATATCCAATTACACCTATAGTTGTATTGGACTATACCTATAGTGGTTAATTGTACCTAATTTATAGTTGCATCATCATACCCATGTCCACCTGTATTTGTGGTTGTAACTCTGGTCAATTGTACCTATTACCTGCATCTATGTTATTTCTATGTTAGCCCCTTGGTCACATGGTATGGTCACATGAGGGGATTAATTTTTTATTCCTACTAGTGGTGGCTTAGGTTCCAATTTCATTTTTTTTTAAATTTCTCTAAGAATTGAAAAAAATCCAAGCATTTTAATTTTGTGTATTTTAATTTGACCCATTTATGACAATAAATTTTTAATAAAAATAAATTTTGATTGGGTACTTGAAACTGAGTGTTATTTTTTTAAAAGTGTATGTTTTTTATGCCCAATTTATTGTTATCATTTATCTTATAAAATTCACCCAATTATAAAGTTCCAAATTTTGGGGGCCTAATAAAATAATCTTTCGGGGGGTTGTCTCAATGCCAATTTGAGAAACCTTTTTGCATTTTCTTGCTCTTTGGTGTTTTTAGAATGGCTTGTTTTTATATATTAGATTAATGTGTTCCATTAAAAACACATTTTTACCACACATGGAGATCAATAATGGAAATAAACATTAAACACAAAGGATTATGGGCCTTAATGACTAAAACACAACCCATGTTCACTAAAGAATATGAGAAATTTCAATACTAGTGCAAATTTGATCAGTTTATGGATTTGGTAGTAATTTATGTAAGTGATAGTATTTTATTTCATTTGGAAGGATGTGACTCTCCTTTAAAAATATGGTAAAAAATTAAGGGTTTAATTGGTAAGGTGGATCACATGAGAACCATGCATCTTGAAGTAGAAATCACTTCTCTCAATCTTAAATATTTTCTATCCATTGTAGACTATCTTACTCAGTTCAAGTACTTATTGAAATAATTAAATGGGAATGGAAGAGATATTAAATATGAATAATATGTTCACATAATTCTATCCAATTTGAAAGGTTCATTCAAAATCTTTGCTTCTACCTTTTTCTCTAGCATGGATGCCTTGGGTGCCACATTCAAAATGCCTAATTTAGAGTTATTCTATGAAATACTTACTAGGAAATAATTAAATTTGTCTTACCTTGAGTCTTCCACCTCTCAAAAGGCATTATTATAATCTAAACCTAAGGTCAAGGTAAAATTAAAAATTAAACCCTAAACTACTCCTCCATCTCAAATTTCCACTAAACCCAAAGATAATAATATTAAACCCAAGGAGTCTTCTAAATCAAAGAATAAGTCTAACCTTCTATGCTCCTTTTTTCAGGGGACTGATCATGTAGAAACTAGGTGTTAAAATAAAATGCAAACCTTAAAGGATACAGTCAAAAAACACAAGATATTTATTTCCACTCCACCTCCTTCTAATGAGCATGGAAAATCACTTAATGTTGTTGAGAGATCTTAGTCACTTGTTACAAATAGTTGGGTTATAAATTTTGGTGCTTCTCACAAAATAAATTCTTCTAAGGAGTCTTTTATATCTCTTATTTTGAGTTATACTTCAAAAATGAGGTTGGAGATTATTACTTTATTTTTATTAAGGGAAAAGGTAACATACAACTTTCTAATGGTCACATCAATGATGAACTATATATTCCTAATATCACTACAAATTTGTCATTCTGGTCAGGGTAAGACAATAACTTTTAGACCACAAGGGTCTAAAATTTGAACCTTGTTGGAGCCTCATTCACTTGTTTCACAAGGTGTTTATGATCATAGTTCCTGACTATACCACTTTGATGTTTTGATAACACTTCTTATATGGGGATGTGCTCAGTTTCTCATGTTGATTCTAGATGTAAGCTTTGACATGAGAGATTTGGACATCTTAATTATAGATATTTGAAGGAGTTGAGAACTTGTGGTATGGTTGATGGTATTCCTGGAGCTTCTTGTATTGATGGATTTTTCCCTAGTTGTGTATGAGGTAAACAACGCCAATATCTATTTCCTAAGGGTATGTCTAAGAGAGCTTCTTCACTACTTGAGCTTATGCATAATGACTTGATGGTTTTTTTTGCTCCTTTATTTAATGGAGCAAAGTATGCACTTACATTTATTGATAATTTACCAAGGCATACTTGGGTTTATTTTATCAATTACAAGAGTAAATGTTTTACCTACTTCAAAGTATTCAAAGCTTTGGTCAAGAATCAATCTTCTAGTTGCATAAAGAATGTTCTAATTGATAATTGGGGGAGTACTTCAGCAAAACTTTTCTAATTTTTTGTAGATCATGATATTGTTCATCAATATTTTGTTCCTCATACTCCAAAAGATAATGGCCTATCAAAAAAGAAGAACTAAACTTTATATGAGATGGCTAATTGTATGATTCATTATTAGGATTTAACTCTTATATACTGGGAAGTAGTTAATTGTGCAAACTACATACAAATTTGCACACCACACAAAACACTTAAGAATTTTACTTTAGATGAGGCTTGGTTCTTAACTAAGTTTAATATCTCATTTTTTTTAGTTTTTGGGAGCCATGCTTGGGATTTTGTACCAAATAAGAAAAATAAATCCTTGGATAAGAAGAGAAAACCATTTATCTTTGTAGGGTATTATGAGGACATAAGAGCTTATCAACTTTTAGATCCTGATACTCATGATTTTCCTTTTAGAATAGGTGTTCAATTTTATGAGTGCTTCTCTTCTCAAGATTCTTCATCTTCTTTCATGTCTTATTCTTCTTTACTCCCATCCATTAATAATTCTTCACTTCATCTTGAGGATCCATTATTGAGGATCTAATTCAAGATGTCACTGAGGAGGTTATGGATGTAGACTTAGATGAGGATATTGTTCCTACTATGCCTACGTGGGTTCATACTACAATTTTTGATATAACACCTTTCATATAGGATCTTCCACCCATTATACATCATCATGCACATTTTATAGGTTATAGACTTTTATGTTAGGCATTTTCTAGGGATGCATAGCCTTTCTCACATATTCATGGGATATAAGAGTGGGATGATGCAATGACAAATGAGTATTCTTCTTTGATGAAAAATCATACTTGGGATCTCATATCTCTTCCTAAGGGAAGAATGTTGGTTAGATGAAAGTGGATATACCAAACCAAATATGTAAATTATGGGTCCATTGATAAGTATAAGGCTCATCTTGTTGAAAAGGGTTTCTCACAAGTCAAAGGTATTGATTATTCTAAAAATTTTGACCCTATTTCCAATATGGATTATGTGCACCTTGTACTTTATCTTGCTACATCACAGGGTTGGCTAGTGTACCAGATAAACATAAAGAGTGCCTTCTTACATGGATATTTGCAAGAGGAAATCTACATGAAGCAATATACTAGGTTTTCTCATGATTCTTCTCTTGTTTATATACTTTTAAGGTCTCTTTATGGTCTCAAATAGGCCCCTTGGGCATGCTATGATATATGGATTATTTTTTTCTATCTAATATCTTTGTTCACTACATGTTGGAGAATATATTTTTCTACTTATCTTGTATGTTGATGATCTACTTCTTACTAGGAGTTCTTCCCATATTTATGTTTTTCAACAAGCTCTATCCATGTAGTTTGATATGATAGATCTTGATGTTTTTCATTTTTTCCTTAGTTTGCATATTCTTATGTCAGATTTAGGGATTCATTTAAGTCAACAAAAGTACACCCATGATCTTCTTTATCATTTTGGTATGATTGATTTTAAGCCAAGTCCCTATCCTTTATAGTCTAGAGTCACTCTTACTTCCACATGTTCCACTCCTATTTATGATCCTACATTATATAAGTAGTTGGTTATAAGTCTCATGCACTTAACCCATAATTGCCCCAATATTTCCTTTACAATTGGGCTTGTATCTTGGTTTACACATACTCTTCATGATAGTCACTGGCAAGCTAATAAAATTATTTTATGATATATGTAGGGAACCTCCCACTTTGGATTGCATTACACCAGAATTTTTACTCATTTGATTGGCTATAGTGATTTAGATTGGGTAGGTTATATTGATGATAGGCATTCCACTTCTGACTACCTTTTTTATCTTGATTCTTCTCCAATTACTTGGGCATGCAAGAATTAGTAGGCTATTTCACTCTCATTTAAAGAGGTATAGTATTGGGCAGTAGTCACAAAGAGTTAGAAGTTTATTTATCTTTGATAGTTATTTATTGAGTTTAGATTCACATAAGATTCACGTATTTTACTTTAGTGTGACAACCAAAGTACAATTCACATTTCTTACAACCCAATTGAGTACCAAAAGACCAAGCATATTAAAATTTGTATGCACTTCATTCATCATCACATTTAGGATGGATTTATTTGCTTGGATGGTTGTTAACATATTATGAAGTCTTTGGCATCACCTCATTACCTTGAGTTACATGACATGCTTGGGGTTTTGAAAAAAATTCTTAGGGGGTATTTGTGAGGACATCTTCCTTCTTCATTTCCTCATGGATATATATTATACATGAGTACTTGATCAATCCTTATTTTTGGGACTCATACAATGGATATACCACTTTATTTTTGGAACCTAGCTTCACTTGAGGGGGGGTGTTAGAGTAGGTTATTTCTCTTATCTCATGTTCCCTAAGTGCCTTGATTAGTTAAGAATTATTTTTGTTTTCCCACCCACTTAGGTGTAGATATTAAATATTTTTATATTTAGTTGTAGTGGATTTCTATCCCTAGGTTATCTTTGAGTTATATCTTATGTCTATGATTGATCTTATTTTCCTATATATGCAAGGCACTTTCATTGTACTTACATGAAGCTTTATGGAGATATATTATATGATATTTCTCATTGTTTTACACATAAATTTATAATTATATGCTTTGATATTCTCTTTATGATGTTTTATTATTAACACATAAGCTCTTTATGGCTTGAAACTTTTGGTTACATTTGGTAGATTTTCACTATTGCAGTATTCCCTCTCTAGATTGACTTTCAGAAAATAATAGTGAAAGGGCAAATTAGAGGCAATTTTTTGTGGTAGAAAGGGTTTCTAAAAAAAATGATCCATGTGGAAATATCAAAGTCTAATTTCATGTGAAAAATCCTATAATTTTTTAATGTCAGGCATAGGGCAAATGCACCATTGTAATTTTATCATTGAGACAACCACTTTAACCGGTATTTCTATTTTTCAAAAAAAATCACATGTAGTCCCAAACACTTTTTAATAAAGTTTCCCTATAGGTATATTGCATCATTGTGATTTTATTATTAAAAAAATCATTTTTATGTTTATTTTAAATTAAAAAAACAAAAAAAAATCATACAAAAACAATTAAGCTATTTTTACTCAACTTTCTATGCTAGAAATAGTGAAGAAAAAGATAACCCTCTCAAGTTCTAACTACTTCAAATAGAAAGGATACATTAGTTATGTTATCCTTATCAAGGGACTCTATCACATTATAATGAATGAAGATGATACACCTTTAGATCTTGCCAAAAATAAAAAATGGAAAAAATTTTATGATGAAGCTAGAGGTATCTATTTTATATAAATTCGAGATTAAGGAAAATAGATATAATCTAATTTAGATAAAAAGAACTGAGTAAAAATACATTGTAATTAAAATAGGCATTCACACATTTATTTTTTTATTTTATAGGGTAAATGATTTTGACCAAAGTAATGAATTAGATCTAGGTCATAATGAGGGGCGTAATCCCTATAATAACCAAGACACAAAAAGACACAAAACAACCAAAAAGTATAAAGTTTAGCTAAATATTAGAGATAGGAAATTTAGATCTACCAAAGTGGGAAATTATATATATATATATATATATATATATATATATATATATATATATATATATATATATATCCTAACAAATCATGACAAAGAATTTACCAAATAACTAACAACAAGAGCAATAGAAAATAGATGGAGGAAACACAACCAATGGTAAAGTCCTTAACCTCGTGCTTAGGCTTGTCTCCTCTCACGCTTTCAAAGAAAGTATTTCACTGTCTATTGAGAGTCATTATGCACCAAGTATTCCACATATAATATAATTAATTATACCTTAGAATCCCTTACTTTATTATTTGTAGTGGTGTCAACATTAGATTTGAGTTTACCAAGCCACAAAGTAGGGGAAACAACAATCAAATCAAGAGTAAATAAAGGGGGGATGACAAAGGAGGAGGGTTAGCTAGAAAAGAGGTAAAATGTGAGGTAGGAACAAGGGGATCCTCAAGTAGGGGGTGTGAAGGATTAGAGATCAAATCCTAGTAAAAATCCTCATGATTGTACCACCTAAATTCTCAGTATGGATATCCCTCTTTCTTCCTCCAAACCTATTGAGAGAGAGAAGAGGGTGATGAGTGAACCACTAAAGAATATGATTCTATGTTGTGGCCAAGGAGATTATACTAAACCACTTTCCCCTAGAATAAAATGAGTAAACTAAATGAAAAAAAGGCTTATAAATGTCAATGACAGTGCAAAATCTCAAAAATCTACCATCCATCAAATTATTGTAAAATTTCACAAAAGATCCCACTTTATTAACCATCTACATGAGAAGATCTAATTTCTAAAATATATGGGGCAAGCGGTATAATCTAATCCAATGGGGTGATAAATAAATATTCACTTTTGTTGGGTTTAAGAATGGAGACCATGAACACAAGAAAATCCCAGAGTTGTAGAAGAACCATGACCCAAAAAACTATAAAAATTATGTCCGAAGGGTTCTTAAAAATAATAAGGAATAAATTAAAGTTGATCTGGGAGAAGGAATGGGTATTCAAATCCCTTCAATAATACTTTTCCCAAAGAGAGAGGTTGTTAATAGATGGGTGAGGACCCATGCTTTGAGAAATAGAGCTTTACTACCCATATTATCCTCTAAATTTGTAATGCATGAATCAAGGATATCTAGGATAGGAGCATCAATAGAGAAGTTAATCAGAGCATCCCCAAGATAAAGGGAAGGAGTGGAAAAACAAGCAAAATAGAGACAATAGGGGGGAGATTCCTTTTACAAAGTGAGTCAGGGAAGGTAGGGGACTAGGTCTAGGAGAAAAACTAAAGAGGATGAGGTAGAAAGACATATAAGGTCTCAAAATAAATTTTCATATTCATGGAATGGATTGTTGACATTCTTGCAGTTAGTGAAGACCCATCTAAACTCAGACTTAGGATAAATAGATATGTTATGAGGGGAGATACCACTACCATGATGTAATAAGGAGCCCGAGAAGAAGGAAAAAGGTATTTGTTTGCAATGGGAAATACAACATATTCTACAAATCAATCCTAAATTAGAGAAGATAGATCCTACTTACACTTCTAACTAGGGATACCTTAGATAATCAGGGTCATGACCAATATGGATATACTAGACCTAGCCAAGGGATATCTTACCATAATAATATCACTAAGGAGGGTTCCAAAGCCTCTAGTTAAGCAAACCTACACAATAACCCTAACTAGGTCTTATGTTTTCATATTCACTAAACTAATTACCAGTAAATCAAAATCTAATATAATTATCACCAAATCTTGTGGCACAAATTGGGGGTTATTAACTATAAAAGTAAACATGCATAAGATAATCCTATTTAAGCTATGTATAGGTAAGACCCTAATGCATGGAGAGAGATAATATTATTCAAAATCCATTAGTTATGTTATTTCTATCTAATAAAGAGAGGAGAAAAGTTAGAGATACTTACCTAGAAGATGAACCTGTCGAGACTCAATCTCTCTAGTGGCCAAAGGTGTTTTACAAGAAGTTGTTATGGTTTGTAAGGATCACTAAGAAAGGCCAAAACATCCAAGACTTCTCCATAATACTATATTATTATCCAAGTATAAACCCTAAGATAATACTCCTCAAGTAGAATGGTGGAAGAGCAGATTATAAAGAAGCAAAAATGAATAATAACTCTTGCCTACTCTCTAATAATGGTAAAATTGATGTGTTTATATAGGTGGATCTAACCCTAAACCCTTTTGAAATTTTTAGCTGACAAGGTTGACCCATCAACCTAATATTTTAATTGACAAAAATGAACTAGGTGGCCGACTTAGTCCCTAATAAGTTTTGTCAATAAGAATACAAGGTTCATATGGCCAACATAGTCATGTAAACTTCCAAAAAAGGATTTAGGTTAGGGAAAGGGCTAATGAAGGTGGTAAATTAATAGAAGAGGGTTCAAAATGGGAGGAAAAATTTAGGGGAATGTTTTTAAGATATGGTTGAATTAGTAATAAGGGGAAACAATCCTACAAAAACTAATGGTTGCCCATGCCTTTCCCAATACACCCCTTAAGTCATGCACTCAGAGAGATTGAGACTCGATGGGTTATTGCAAGATATAAAACATAAATAATTGATAAAGTTTGAAAATATTATGTGTATATATGTTCTCCACTCAAATTTCATCACGTGTCACTTAGGTGAAATAGGGGATAGTATTTCAAGAAAGAACATAGTAACACATAATGTTGAGGCTGAAAAATAGTTATAGTATTTTAAAACATAAAATAACAAAAATTAAATGATTGAAATGGAAATAAATAAAAATTAACTGTAATGTGTACCTTGACTTACCTTTAACATAGGATGGTTGTCTACTATGTTTGTAGTTTTGATCATGGAGGGTGTAGAGACTGCTTTTGAAGAACCCAAGGATATAAAACTAAAGAGCAAAAACAAGTAAACATAGGAAAGCCAAGATTTTTTGTGCTATGTGTATGGGAGGTATTTGTAAATTTAGAAAGATGGGGTGACAAGTGGTATGTTAGACCAAATGATGAAGTCAAAATTTAGAGTGAATTGGGTAATAAAAAAACCAAGGCTACTAAAGACCGAAAAAACTCAAACAAATAAACCTTAAGAAAGGAAAACTCACCAAGTCAAACCAAAGATACATGTAAAAAATGATGGTAATCAAACTTCAATTTGAAATAAATAACAATCCTTACTTAAATAAATAACAATCCTTACTTAAATAAATATGGGCAAGCAAACAATGGTAAAATAACATTTATGAATAAATAGTAACAATCCTTACTCAATCATCAATGGAAAAAGGTGCATAAAAGGGAAAATAACATTGGTAAGTTAGAAGTAAAAATCTAACCTCACTTAACAATGGAAAAATTACATGAAAGTAGAAATGAACTTAGTTGTCTACCAAAAGGGGAGTACAACAATGATAAATGGTAAAATAAATCAAGGCATATCTAGAAATGTTGATCCATGGTGTAAAGAAAAAAAATGAATCCTAGTCACTCAAACATATTATTTTGTTCTAAGGATAGTTACAACTAAAACAAAGTGTTGCTAGCATGTGTTTAAGATGTGAAGAATAAAGAAGTAGAGAAAAGGGAAAACAGATTTGGAATCACACTTTGCTTGTCAAGGGGGAAATGAAATGGGTAGAGGGGAGATTGAAGGAAAAACCAAGGTAAAGGAACTCTTTATCGAAGTCAAAACACTCAAATTAGGTTTGTCAAAATAAGAGGAATTTCAACCTTAAGGACTCTAAAAAACTTCTCTTAGCCACACAAGTCTTAGATCAACAAATGAACTATGTAAATCATCCCATGAAGGCTATATACATGAAAATTAAAAATGGACCTACCATCTCACAACATGTTCCCCATTCCTTAGGACCCCTTAAAGAGTCATCAGTCTACTATGAAGATTGGGTACTTGCATGAAAAATTAGGTAGCACCATAAAGTTTTTTGCATTTTCCTATTCTAATCTACTGCCCTACCATACCCTAATGGACCTTGACTCTATTATGAGGCCAACTGTGGAGTTTGAGCTTTGATTGGAGATAGGATATGTGCTTGTAATCATGTCTTTTTGTGTGATTTTGAATTTTAATATTCGTATGTTGCCTTTTATATATCATTAAATTTTGTTTTAAATGATTTGTCTTTTAACTTTCTTGATGGATTTTTCTATTCCTCCTCCATAAAAATTTGGAAAACCAAACATGGGTGTTAAAAATGACTTGAATTTGAATACTTGGGACTTGGTTTATAAGAGAGATAACTTAGAGAGTATGTTGTGTAAGAGTCTCATAAATTTAGGTGAAATAAATGTGTTATCTTGACTTTGACCTTGTTTTATCTAATGTGGCATGAAAAGAAAATGAAATCAAGAGGAAAGAAACATGAAACAATTTGAATTATTTTAAATTAAGAAAAAATGTGATAGAGGGTGAAAAAGGGATAAAATGATAGTGAAATGTGATTCCTTATCATAAGAATGAGAGAAATTTAAGAAAACATGCTAACATAGGTTGTTATGTAAATTTCATCTATCAAAAGAAGAAAAATCCAAATTTAAGAACAAGGATCACAAACTTGGAACCATTGCAAAACACATTTTAGAAAATAAATGAAAAGATGGTGACTTTATGAGGAAGGTCAGGTCCTATCCATGGTCTTACACTGCAAATCATAAAAGAGAAACCTAAGGGAGTGTGAAAATCATGTGAAAAATAAATGAGATAAGAATGGTATTTGTGGGGAAGGCTAGGTCATATCCAAGGTCTTACACTACAAATCAAAAAGAGAAACTCATGGGATGCCAAAAAGTGTGTATAAAGTATGAAAGTAAAACTAAGGAAATCATGAGGAATATTGGGTCCTATCCACAATTTTACAATGCAACTCATGAGAAAAAGAGAAATCAAAAGACCAAAAGGAAGGACTAAGGTTTATGAAAATAGAGAACTATTGTAGAGGGTGAGACCTATGTAAGTATCATGTAAAAAGTGTTATATAGATAGCACATAGAAAAAATGAAAACAAGGGAAGGATTAGGCAAAATACTTCTTGAGTAATTATGCATAGGTGGGATCTTTGAAAATATGACCTTCATTGGTTTGAATGTGATAGGTACTTGGACCAAGAATATCTTTGATTAAATAGGGGGCCCAAAAATTTTGGGCATATTTACCCTCTTTGTCATGAGTGTAGTCTAATTTAAGGATAAGATCACCAACATTAAACGTGAAAATTTTGACTCGTTTGTTATATTATTTCAAAATATGGGCCTTATATTGGTGATTGTGTTGTAAATCAAAAAGATGGTGTTCGTCAAGGAGATAAAGAGCATGAACGAAAGATTCACATAATTATTCATTGGGTATTATACCATGAAGAGATATACAGAGAGAGGGAAGCTCAATTTCTAATAGAAGGACTAATTCAAAACTATAGACTAGAGAGAATGATGTTGCCCCAATGGCAGTACATAAGCTAGTACAATAGGCCCAAAGAGTAGGATAGAGATGAAGGTACCAATCCGTGAATGTTTCATGAATTATCTTTTGGAGAATTTTGTTGGTGGCCTCAACTTCGCCATTACATCATGGATGATAAGGTGTAGAGAATTTGTGATGGATTTTAAATTTAGCACATAGTTGTTTGACATATTTATTTTTTAAATTACCATCATATTTGAAATGATAGTATGAGGGAAATTAAATAGAAAAATTATGTGATTAAGGATGAATTTGGATATGGTGGTTTTGATGACATTAACAAGAGGCATGGATTTGACTTACTTGGTGAAATATTTGATGGTTGTGATTATAAATACATGCCCATCTTGAGATTGAGGTAATTTTCCTATGAAATCTAATCCCCACATGGAGAATGGCTAGGGATATTCTACTATTTGTAGCTCGACTAGAGGTGAATGAATTAAATCATAATGAAGCTATAAAGGAGTACACTTTTTATCAAATTTGATGGCATCCTTTTTAGGAGTGGGCCAAAATTATCCCATACATAAGAATTTATGGGATGTAGCATGTTTGCTATAGTGGCCACTAAAAATTCCCCCATGTGTTTGTTCAAGAAGAGGAGGAAACTAATATTTCATAACACAACAGAGCAAGGTACCTTCAACATTGAAATAATACAAGATGTTGTATCAAAATACATACTTAAAAGATTATTTTTAAATTAAAATATTTTTATAGGAATCTAATTTGGGAGTATAAGTTTGGTGTTCTAAAAATTTAATGACATATTTATACCACGGGCTTTATCGAGTGGTGACAGTCTCAATGTTGTATAAAAGTGAATCTTGTGTTTGAATAGAAGATGGATATTTTCTTATTTGGATAAGAAAATTAGGATTAGTAATAACTTGGTATAAATGAAAAATAGATGCTAAATAAGCGAGGAAATTGGCTATAAAATTTTATTCTTAAGGGATAGGATCGATGGTGAAAGAAATCAAATTTTTGGTGAGAGAGGTTGTAATTTGATGATAAGAAATGAGATTCTTAGTTTTACACTGGTAATCACCATTGAGTTGGTGGTAAATGAGTTGGGAATAATCTAAATCATGTAGGTATTGGATATATAAATCAAGGATAGCTCTCATGTCATAGATTAAAGCTTCGTACTTGGTCATGTTGTTAGTGACATCAAATGTTAAGTGAAAATCTAAAGGGATGACTTTTCCAAGAGGGATCATAAGAATACAACCTGTCCCAACTCCTTGAAGGCACTTAGCACCATAAAATTGAATGGTTTAAGTATCTTTGTGTAAATTAACATTAATTTCAAGAAGTTCTTCGATAATTACTTTTGTTTGAGTAGTATCAAGAAGATAGCATATTCATTGATATTACTTGCTTCAAGGTCAGCATTGAATTATAGAATTAATCTTTAAGGGATATGGCTTGGTTGAGACCTTTAATATATATAATATTTTCATCTAAAATACTATATTGAAGGTGGTCAATAGCAGGCATAAGATCTATGGTAATTTGATTAGTGATGATTTGTCCTTTGATAGATTTTTGAGTAATAATTTGGAGATCAAATTCTATGAGAAGGACCATCTACTTTCCAATTCTATCACTAGGAATAAAGGATTTAAATAAGAAGTGATGAAGGGGATTGGAATGGATGATAACATAAGTGGTATAATAAAGCATATAATGTCAAAGTTTTATTGTTGCAAAATATATGGCAAGGCAATCACATTCAATTTTTTTGTAACATTTTCCATAATCAATAAGGCCTTAATTGATATAGTAGATGGCATATTCTCTTCTAGTATCATCTTTTTGTGTAAGCATTGCCCCAACTAATATGGGTGTGGAAGAGGTATATAGGATCAAAGTTCAATCATTTGAAGGGGGACGAAGAGTAGGTGGGTAAATCAATGATTCTTTCATATTATCAAATGATTATTAATAGGGATCTGTCCATTCTAAAGCTTTACATTTTTTAAGAAGAGATTTGATAGAGTGGATATGCTAAGCCATTTTAGAGATAAATCATCTGAATACCTAAATTTTACTGAGATAAGTGCAAATGTTTAGAATGGAATGAGGGATGGGCATGTTGACAATAGTGTTAATCTTGGTAGGGTAAATATTGATGCTACAGAGAGAAAGTAATAATCCTAATAGTTTTCTAGATGTGACATCAAAAATACGTTTGTAAGTATTTATTCTAATTTTGTATTCAAGAAGATAGTCGAAGATGATGGCAAGATCAAAAAGATGAGTCTTGTGATATTTAGATTAGCAATTAGGTCATCCACATAGGTTTCTACAATTTTTTGAATAAGATCATGAAATATATGAGGCATTGCCCATTGATAGGTAGATCTAACATTTTTGAGTCTGAAACCCCATTTTGTGGTGAAAGTGATCTTATGTTGGTCTTCAAGGATAATGTTAATTTGGTTATAGCCCAAGAAACCATCCATAAGAGACAACATTTCATAACCAACTGTGAAATTGATAATGGCATCTATTAAAGGTAGAGGGAGATTGTCCTTGGGATAAGAAAGATTAAGATTATGGAAATCAATGTAGATGTAAATGACCAAGGTGACATTTTTTTTAATAGGAACTATGTTAGAAACCCATTCAAAATAGTCCACTAGTTTGATAAACTTAGCATCAATAAGTTTGATAATTTCTTTGTGACATAAGATGGAAACTTTGGGTAGAAATTTTTGTTGCTTTTGGCACACATGTTTGGCATTGGGATAAGTGATGATATTGTGCACCATAATCCTAGGGTCAATACCAATCATGTCCTCATAGGACCAGGTGAAGATCTCAAGATATTTATCAAAAAATAAACTAAATTTATCATGTTTAGTAGGTATGAGCTCACAATAAATTATAATAGGGTGAGGGAAGAATGGAGTACCATATTCAATGCGAGTAGTTTTTTTGATAATCATAGCATTATCATATTGGAAGTGGTATGGTGTATTAGGTAAAGAATAAATTGGATTAACTTTAGGATCAATGTTGGTGATGACTTTGTTTAAACAAGGGTTTTTTTTTTTTTGAAATTATTGAGTTTTGATGTTGTCGAGGAAGTTGAGGTTCTCAAGAATGAAGTAATTTAAGAATAGATTCATTACTAGGCAAAGTGGGAAGCAAACCATAATACTCAACATCTTCTTGAGATTGATAATTTGAATACCATGGTGATCATATTTTGAATGTATTTGATGGACATTTGTGGCCTTGACATCTAATGTAATCTTGGGAGTAAGATAAGTAGATTGATCAGATGAGATTGGTGTATCATTAGTTTATTTAACAAGGGAAAATTGGATGTAATAATGGGATCCATAGGTGATAAAGAATATACAATAATTTTTGGAGGTTCAGAAGATAGGATTTGTTCTACCACCCAAGGAGTATCAAGAAGTGGAGAATTAATAAGAGGTATATTACCTTTGGGAGTTAATTTAAAATCTATGGAAATGGTGTGAACATCATGGTTAAAAGCATGTATTTGATCTAAAGTTTTTTGATAATGTTGAACATCCAAGTCTTGATATTGATGTTGTGCCATGATGTAATTATCATCATAGGTTAGATAAATGGTACATGTTTGAGATTCAAGGGGAGTTTTAGAAGGTGAAATTTTGAGGTTCCTAAACTTACATGGAGACATGATTAGAGGATCTTGGAATAATTTTTACACTCCATAGTCATTACAGGTGAAGACATCTTCTAGGTAAGAAGGTTCATGAGCATTGCATGGATGGGGAGAATCAATGATCTCATCAATGATATGAATAGTGAGATCACGAGGTAAAAAAGAGGGAGGAAGCCACTCTAAGATATAAATAGGTAGCTTAGTAGTCTTACAAGAATGTTTCAAGTCATTAGGTTCATCATCATCCAAATCAGCAAGAGTGACCTATAAGTCTAGATTGATGTTGATAAATTCAAGAAAGGGAGCACTTTAATGGTAAGAATGGTAGGGATATAATACTGATATTTTGATTTAGTAATTTGAATACTCTAGGGGTTGGGATTAGCCTCATTATTATACCATTTGTCATGATGTAATAATTTGATTCATTATCTACTGAAAGAGGCGATGGCCCTCATTCTATGAGTCAAAGGGTGATAGAAGAGTATGTTATAAGATAGGGTCAAATCAAGGACCATAAGTTTAGTTCAAATGCTCTTGGGTCTGATTATTAGGGGAATCCAAATACAACCAAGTGGATTTTGATTATTTTTATCAAATCCATGACAAGTAAGGTGGGTTTGCTTTAGATGATCCTTATTATAGCCAAATTGTTGTATGAGCCATAAAGATGTCACATTAATATCAGAGCCTTCATCAACTAAAACTTTATGAATAAATATATAGTACCAATGGTTATTTTAAATAATAGTGGTAGATCATCAGCGTGAAAAAAGATTTCATCATTAATCATGTCCTCTTCAAAAAATTCAATAGACGGTTTGGAAAAAAGACACATGGATTCAATGGTATGCACATTGGTAGGTTGAGGATCAATAGAGGGTGGTTATTCATCTATTGAAGATGGATCTTAAATTTCTTATAAATATTACATAAGGAACTTTAGATGATAATGGGAAGTATGAACTAACTCCATAAATGGAATCTTGTAAGGCATGGAGTTAAGTTCTTAAAGAAAGTTCCAATGGGATTTAGAAGAAGAAATAGTGTGAGGTTTAGAAGGCAAGGTATATTTTTAAGAATATAAGTTATTTGGGGTTTGAAAGAAGGATGTGGTTACTCATGGGCTTCTAAAGATAAATGAGTGGTTGTAGTATCTTTAAGAATTTGTTCTTCCAAAGATAGTTTCTTAGGTTTTATGATAGGATATTTGTAAGCTAGTGTGCGATGATAATTGACCTTAGCTTCATTAACATATTGAGAATTTTTTCAATATTTGTCATAGTCGACATCAATAGCATAAAAATCCTTAGTATGTTTTTGATTATTAGATGTGGGAAAATATTTTTAGTTATTAGAAGAAGAAGCTTTGGGAGCTTGTCATTTTCGTGAAGTAGTGTTGTACTCTTGACAACGGAGTTGGATCATGGCTTAATGATTGAAGGAATCACCAAACATGTAAGAGACAAAAATTTAGTAATCCCTTGACAAGTTTCATGGTAATGACCAATGTTGGCATGGAACCAAAAAAATTGATTAGGATCATACCTTTTAAGAGGATTATTAGCATAAGTAAAGGGTTTAGATGGTGGTAAGAATTGTTTCATATACTACACAATTAGTCGTATGTGAGAAGATGGGGGAGCCTTGGCTTTGGTAACTCCTAAATTGGTTTGAGGAGTATTTTTATATGGAATTATTATAAGTTTGAAAATATCCTTTAAGGAATCTAGTATTAGGTTCAAATTGCTTCATGAGGAAGTCTTGACGTTTGGCTTGGTCAAAAGCTTTGTTAATCATTTGAGGAAAAAAAGTTTGAACCTTATATTAAAGATAAGGAATTAAATTAATCAAAAAGAGTTTAAATAAATTTTTATTAGTCATGTTATGGTTGGACTTATGGGCCAGAGATTTTTTTTGTTTGATAAAATCATGAGTTGATTCGATGGGAGATTCCTTAGCATTGATAAAATGGCTAAGGCAATTTTTGGTAAGGTCATTATGTTGAAATTATTTAAATAAAGGATTGACTAAATCCTTATGTTTCCAAATGGAATGTTGGGTAAGTTGGTTTTACCATTTCAACACATCACCGATAAAATTTTTAACTAGAATTTTAGTTGTGGTGAAAGTATTAGTTTAGATCCATTCTTTATAAAGATTCTCAAATGCTTTGAGAAATGATGTAGGGTCTGTAGTCCCATCATTCTTGATAGTTGGAGATATATTACCAATATTAATGGACATGATGAAAGGAGATAAAGGATTATTTTGGATATTTTGAAGTATTTTTTAATTCATAATAGGTTGAGGAATAACATTTCCTAAGGCATATATAAGAGGTGGAGGAATAAAATTAGGATTAGCTTGAGGTTTAAAAACCAAAGGTTGATTAGCCATATTTATCAAATGATGTTGTAATTGCATCATTTAAGAGATGTTAAAAATTTTCATTATATTCATTTGTTGTATGACTTGTGCAATAAGTTGAGCCATATCAATTGGTGGGTTGGTGTTTGTAGGATATCTTTCCGAAGTGGTATTAGGGGGAGTGTTATTGGAAGGTAGATTACCAGTGGGATTATTGGATAGACCTGTGTCAATTATTCCCACATTATGTTAAAAATATTGAAGATAATAATTATCTTGATAGGTATAAAAAGGATCAGATTCACCTACTTCATCTTGAGGTGTGATTTAAACCATGTTACATGCCATAGATGAAGGAAGGGAAGAGGTGTTGTAAGAGTGAGGGTTTTCTTAGGAGGTAAAGAGAGGGAGAAAGGAATACACCATATAGTGTATAAATGGATTTAAGTTTTCCAATAAAATTCTAATAGGGGACTTCATGTTGTTTTTAGGAAATGAACAAAATTCTTAAGGAATGAGAAATAGAGAACTAGGTCATCAAAATAGGAGAGCAGGATCAATAATAAGAGCATAGAGTTGAGTGGGTGGATTGTGTATTACTAAAAAGGGGGATGAAAAGAGTATAAAACCAAGTGGGTTGATTAAGTGCTTAAAATATGAAAAACATAGTCTAATAAGGATACAGAGTTGACCAGTTCAACTTAGTACTGTAACCTTATTAAAAAAAGAGATACAGAGTTGACCAAGTCAACTTAATATTGCATGCAAGAAAAAAGACAATCTATAAGAAACTATGCCAAACATAATGATAGTGTTCTAAAAATAGGGAAATATTTTTCAATGTAACTAAATCAAAAATTGAAAGAAAACACACAAACAATTAGATCAATGAGAATGATCCAATTGGCACACAACACAAAACCTTGCACCAATAATAGTCAATGCAATTTTTTGCAATACAACATATAATGAGCAGAGAGAAAGAAGTCAACTAAAAATTAAATGCTAACTAAATGGTCATCCTAAGTGTTTGTATATTTAATATAAAGTTTTATTTTAAGTGTGATAAAGAAGTTGGCTAAAAATAGGGAACTAGAAAGCAATCTATATATGGTTTCAAGACATTTAGGTTGAAAGAGATCTGTGTTGGCAATGATATTGGCTTGGTATTGGGGCCTACCCCCTCAATTCACAATCCCATAATGATAAGGGTGTTGGGTACTTTTCCAAATATACCATTAACCATGTGTTTATACTTGGCCAAAAAACCAATTCGGTTTCCCCATTGGTGATGAAATCCAAGAAGGTAGGCCTTGAAAAGATAAATGTTAAATACATTTTGAATATTATGTGATTTGGTAGTGTGTGCAAAAATAATAATCATGAAACTAACTGGTATTTTGAAAAACCACCTAATTAGACTATGTGAGCTACTCTAAACATGTAAATAATTGAAAATAAAAGTGTGAATTAATTGCTAGCATATATTTTTTAATTCCCAAATTAAGAATGGTATAATTTTAGTTCAGATGACACTATATGTAAACATTAAAAAATAAATTCGACAAGGTCACTAATTTTCTATAGAAGTAAGAGTCCTTAAGAACTAAGTTTACTAAGTCAACTTCATCTTTTAGATAGAAGATAGGCTATAAAAATAAGTCGACCATGTTGACTTAGTTTATTGTAGGATTGTAGTTTTGAAGACTGCAAACTTGCACAAAATAGAACTATAATGAAGTACCAAATTGAAAGAGGGAGAAAGAAAGGAAATTTTGTGGGTTGGAAGATGCTTAGGATTTCAAATTTTCTATTGAAGTGCCTTGATATTTGCTGGCAAGTTCTACCAACTATGTTGATTGGGTTGACCTAGTTTTGTGAAACCTTATTTGTTGAAGCCTGTTAAGATGACTAAGTCAACCTAGTCGACTTAGTTTATTATCTAGATGATGAATATAAGACTAAGTTGACCTATTCAACCTAGTTTTTTATTTATAACTAAAGAAGAATACTGTGTCAACCTATTCAACCTAGTAACCTGAATCTGATGAAGATTGGCATAGAAATAATAGAGTCATTTTGATGTGATTGTATGTTAAACCTACACACAAAAGTTATAGCTATATCAGCTTGGTTGACCTAGTATTATAATAATATAAAAATAATAAAATGATATAAATGAAAATCATGAAATAAAACCTTCAAGTGTTATATTCATGTTCAATTCACTAGAATGTATGTAATGGGAAATGCAATAGATTCTACAAATCAATTTTAGCTCAGAGAAAATAGATCTTACTTACACTTCTGATTGGGGATACATTAGATACCCTAAGCTAAGACTACTCAAGTAGAATGGTGGAAGAGTAGATTGTAAAGAAACATAAATGAATAAAAATTCTTCCCTACTCTCTAATAATGCCAAAATGGATGTGTTTATATTGTTGGATCTAACCCTAAACCCTTTCAAAAAAATTGGTCGACAAGGTTGACCCAGTAGACCTAGTATTGTAATTGACAAAAACTAACTAGGTCACGGACTAGGTCGGCCATGGGCTGACCTAGTCCCTAATAAGTTTTGTCAATAAGAATACAAGGTTGATTGGTTGACATAGTCATGTAAACTACCAAAAATGGATTTAGGTTAGGGAAAGGGCTAATGAAGGTGGTAAATGACTGGAGGAGGGTGAAAAATGGGAAGCAAATCTTAGAGGAATTTTTTTAGGAGCTAGTTAGAATGGTAACAATTGGTAATAAGGCATAATAATCCTACAAATCACTAATCTTCTACCCACCCCTTTCCCAGTACATCTCTTAAGGCATACACTCAGAGAGATTGAGAGTTGATGGGTTCCTACAAGATAGAAAACATCAATAATTGATAAAGTTTGAAAATATTATGTGTGCACATGATCTACGATCAAAAACCACCCCTAGGATAAGGTGTGATAAATTTACCAAAGTTGAGGAGCAGAAATTGGGACCATCACCAATCTACACACTTTTAGAGATGTCCACTAAAGCACTAGTATATCCATTGACAAAACCATTAGCATGAGACAAAAAACCCTACATAGATCTTATCCATTTTTAATCTAGAATATACCTTCAAACTAAATGGGGGATCTTATGCAAAGTGCTTGGGGATGAATCTAGGATATGATTTTAATAGTCATTATCCTCCAAAAATGTAATAAAATTAGATTCAGAGAGAGGGGAGTAGATACCATCTATCAAGCAATTGTCACGTTAGACATGACCCAATGATTTCAATTTGAGTTTGTGTTTCCCTCTCTAACCTCTATTCTATAAGGGAGAGAGTGAATATAAATGTCGATATCAGACATGTTAAAATATTTGCATATTATTATTTATTTTTAGTATGCAAATATTTAGGGATTTAATCAAAAACATAAATAATAATGAGAAATTATCTATAATTTGAATATGAAGACCTTTAGATGATTATGAATTGATAGTGATATCGACTGAGATGCCTCTTAATCTATAGGTTTTTACTATTTGACTAATTTGGACATGACCAAAGAATTTTGGACAATAGTGGTTTTCACCTTGGTCCAGATAGAGTAGTCTTGATTGAGTTGACTATGAAATAGACTACAAATTAGAAAACTATGTGAATTAATATGTAGATGTGTCTTTACCTTTTGGGATCATGTGATCATATACCACAACCTATATATTTCCTTATTTTCTTCCAAAACCCCTTTCAAGGTCTTACACATGAAACCAAATGGTAATCAAGTATAAAATAGGGACCTATAGGTAAGGGGAATAATCAAGCTGGCCTCAAAAACCCCTTTGTAACTGAGTTTTTCCTACATAGTCCCAAAAGGGACCTTAGGCTGATGCAGTTATCCATCTACTATGTGTGAGTGACTAGATCATATGTAATGTGAATCTAAATTATATCTTCCTATACCCTTATCTTGGTCTAAGCATGTAATCTAGATATACAGTATAAACATAAGATATATAGAAATGCAAGTTTGAGCTTTTTGTATCATGATTTTATTTAATTATGCCTTTTGATAGGTAGATTAGTGTTAAATGTAAAATGCCTCGTATAACCCTTTAAATATAATATTCCCAAATTTAAATTTCAAAACCCCATTAGTGCCCTCAACCAACTCAAAAAGGACTAAAATAGTCATAAAGGGGACCCAAAATGAAATGTGACTTGAAAACATTAGTAAGTGTGATGGAACAATACCACTCTTTTAGGACAATCACGTAGAGTGTGATAGTCCAAAAGGAGAATTTTTGTTTGAAAGTGAGAAGACAATAAGAAATAAGAGAATAAGGACTAGGTATCACTGTGAATCAGATAAGAATTAAAATGGAAGAATAATGTAATGAGAACATTAGTGTAAGATATAAAAGGAAAAGACATAAGACTAAAACTAAGATGCACTAATGGAGTCTTGATTCAACATTAGTAACCTCTAACTAAAAACTCTCAAAAATACATAGTACGTGTGTTCACTTGACCAAATTTGGGTGTCTATGTTTTCCCCCCATTTATTCTAGTAATGTAATGAAAAGAAAATACTAGAGTTAAAGGAATAAATTAATAAATGAACTTACATGTGTCGTATGTACTTATTTGTAAGTGGATATTTCCATGGGTCCAATATAATCAACCCACATAGATAAAGGATGGTCTCTAATCTTGTTCTCTTCTTGGCTAGAGAATTGAACAAAAATTCAAGTGATGCCTATGGAGATGAACTCTTGATGTGGAGTTCATTTGATGAATCTGATCAAATCACTGTAATATGAATATCCAAGCTATATTTTCCCCCAAATATTTTTTGGTTAGATATGTGTCTATAATTCAAAACAAATTTAAAATATATCCCCACAAAACTAAATATATTAGGTACTAGTTTAAATATTGGTGCAATCAACCACTTCAGATGACTATTATGATTCATTCTTATGCAAAAATGGTGAGATGCCTAGTTTAAACTAGTGTATATATCATTTTTAACTAAATATATTGTATAAAATGTAGATAATGACATATATTTCCATTCCTTCTATGTAATCTGGTGCAAAATTTGAGAGATTAGACCATGTGTTACACACATATCCCCAATTTGGTAACTGGACATACTAAGTCATATAATCTGAGTAAGAAATATAAATTCTAAGCAATAGTTTTGTATTTATGTAGACATGTGGTGTGTCCGTGCCCCATCATTATCATACTCTATTCAAAAATTAAGTCATATTATGTCAAATGCAAACATATTCCATGCACATGCCTTATTCCTTGTGATTTATGTCAAATCTGAGTAAACCATCTGATCTTATCTGATAAAATATTGTATTAAACTATGATATTTTATAATAATCTAAAATAATTATTTCTAAAAAAAATTTGGCAACACCAATCTATTTTGATAATATGACATCTACCCTACTATCTTTAGGGTGTGGACCTTTTTCAGTATAACAAACCTGTGAAAATTTTGAAATCAACTAAGCATTTTCTTAGTAACTATGTCAATATTTCAAAACCCTATGTCATACTATGCAAAATTATTTATAACTAAGTATAGTTTGTAATGTACCATGTATAGTCTGAGCAAAATTGTAATGTACTAAGCCAAACCTGTATAAATTGAAGCATTATGAACCACATACTAAAAATGTACTAATCAATCTAAAGTATAATCTAAGAAAAAATATGACATGTAGTGAGTATGTATTGTGTCAATTTCCCCCTATGTATTTATTTTTTTAGAAATAAAAATTATTTATGCCCCCATTTTGGTGAGAGGAATCAAACTAGTGTGAATAGATAGAACCAAAATTAAAAGTTGAGGTATCTTGAGTTATGAACTTATTTTATGATTTTATAATGTTTATTATCAATTTTGGTGTGAGTGATAGATTGACGTTAGATTAATATTTTATATGGGTTCCTATAAAAATGGAAGAATTATTGTGGAAAAATAAAGTAAGCATTGTTGAGGTAACGGAAAGGTAGGAAAGAGATTAAAACTTTGGCAATAGGGAAGGTGATGTGATCGTCTTCCTCATGGAAGAAATAGTGTTCGAAAAGGATATATGGATTACAAGATGTTAGTTATTTAATGTGTAAATCCATGGATTTGATAATGTTTCCCCTTACCATAATACTATGGCATAGGTAGGAATATATATATATATATATATATATATATATATATATATATATATATATAATTTTTAATTTATTAAAATTTTGAAATAGTGAAATTTGAGCTCTGAATTGAAAATATGCCTCAAAAGTGAGATATTTCATGTAATCAGTTTGAGGTGGAGGATTTTAGTTAGGATGAGGAAGATGTGGGACTAATTTAAAATATGCCTCAAAAGTGAGCTATTTTAAAATTTTATTTAGTTTAAATTTATTTACTTTATTTTGAATTTTATGTTTTTTTTATTTTTTGGGCATGGCCCCATCCTCGACAAGCCAGTAGTGTCTTGACCTATTGCAATTCTATATAACATGTTGTGGTATCATCTGGTGTTTATCTCATAAGTATTAGATATATCCAAACTATCTCATATTTTAAAATAGACCTCTATATATTGAATGTTGTTACTTTTATACTTATATCCAATCATTTCTTAAGTAAATTTTGGTGTTTTTCATTTAGTGTAGGAGGACATACATTGTAGAGAGTTTTGAAGGGGTTGAGTGATAGAGATTATTTATTCCTTACCCTTTTCTAATGATGAGAGGATTATTATTGATATGTTAGGCCTTAGTTACATAGATGGTTGGATTTGATGATGCCTTATGATGTCCACATGATGACAGCATTAGCCAAGAGATGGGACCCTAATATTTGCACTTTTTGGTTTCTCACCAGTGAGATGACAATGAATTTAGAAGATGTATGGTGGATATTAAGACTATTAGTTACTGTTAATATGGTTTTATTTTAGTTTGATATGATGGTGGTCTCTAATGATCTTGCTTATAGGTACTTGATAAGGAGACCTTATGGATGTATACATTGTACTAGACATTTGGATGTTTTATTATCTGAGAATTTTTTATCTGGTGTTCCATGTGTGCATAATTTTATTACTACAAGGATGAAATTTTTACCAATTGTATTTGATTATGTAATTATATCAAAATACCCAAATTTTCATTCTACCATTAAGATCTAGAGACATTAGGATAAAAATGCAAACACAAATGAATATTCATAGCAACACTTAAATCTTAAAGCTAATTGCTCCAAACCAAGATTAAAAAATAAAAATACTAAAGGATTTGGATTATGATTTCTTACCATAGACTTATTTTTGTAACATTATGATAGCTTGATTCATCAACTTGGATAGACTAGTTGATCATATGGACATGAAGACTTTATGGATTCAATAGTTGGTTTCTAGTTGGTTTCAATGGAGGATTGGTTTGTTTATATATAAGAGAGAGGGAAGATTAAAAAGGAATTAAAATTTTCTTGAAAACCTCTAAAATAGAGGCTTCTAGAGAAGAAGGGCCAAGTTAGAGAGGATTTTATAATCAGAGAGTTCTAGAATCCATTTAGGGGCTAAGTAAGATTAGTAGTGGATTAAGATAGGTGATTAGATAGGTGATTAGGAACTAGGGATGTAGGATATCTTAATAATAGTCTAAGGTAGGTGGATATGTGGGTCATGGGAATTTTTAATTCCCAAATAATAGACAAGTGGGATTACTTAGTGGATAATAAGGGACTAAGTGAATTAACTAATTTTTGGGTAGGAATAATGTTAATAGATGAATAATATTAAAGGGGTATGAGATTTAATTATTTAATTAGGACTATGGTTACAAGATTAATTAGGATAAATAAAGAGATTATTAAAATGGTTAGGGCAAGTATATTTAGGTGCATACATTTCACCCATATTTAAAAGGGCATTGTGAGTGGATGAAGAAGGAGTAATGGTCTTTCAAAGAAAAACCATTTCATGGATGCATGATAGTACATGATATTAGTGGATATGATTCCCCCTCGAGGGGACATGCAAGGAAGAATGAGATGGATGCCACTCGAAAGAGGAAATGAGGGTTGGGATACAATGGATAGACAAGGGGATGAAATGTTATATGTGAGAGAGCTGATGAAGAAAATAAAGTTGACCTGAGTAGTGAGCTACAAATGGAATATGCCCCTATCAAAGACATATGCATATGAAATAGAAATGATGATGATGATGATGATGATGATGATGATGATGATGATGATGATGATGGTGATGATGATCATGATCATGATGATGATGATCATGATGATGATGATCATGATGATCATGATGATCATGATGATGATGAGATAAAAGGTTGAAATATTTCAACATCTCCCATGCAAAGATGCATGCAAGGGAGAGATGTATACCAAGAGGATAAATGCCACAAACTATCAACATATCCCAATTAAAGACACATGTTGGGAGAGTATCGAGCCAAAGATAAAACAATTATTTGATAAGATTAATGAGGGGTGTATCTCAAAGATAAAATTGAGTGATATGGTGATGGAAATGAGAGAGAATAAATTATATGATTGAGTGACTAAAATATGAAGGGGACGAATTAGTTATTGTGATTCATCAAATCAATGAGCCATAATATGATGATATCCCTATCAAGGACATATGCCAAGGAGCAAGAGTTGAGAATAAATTTATGGTTCTAATTATATCCAAATCAAAGGAGGAAACTATGATCTCTAAATGATTCATTGATCAATCAATGATAATGAATGATGGATGGAAGAAAATATGTATGTTGTGATTTATCAGGCCCAATCAATAGGTGTGGGTGATCGACAAAAATATTAAGGATATGACTGTGGGGATGGTGATTGATTAATAGACCAATTTATTAATGATTTATATTATAGCTCAAGTATTTGACTAATGAAATACTTGGGTATGAAGAGGGGCATATGATGGGAAAAGGAAAAAGGGGTCAAGTTATCCCTAGGCAATAAAAAGTGGCCAAGTGTTGCCTACATAATCTAAAAATACCTCAAGTTGATGTAGTTATGATTAAATTATAGATGATGGTGATTGAGTAAAATATTAAGATGATTATGATTGTTAGACATCTTAGTTATTAGATATCGGATGTGACTCAGATGTTAGATGTGATGATAGTTGACTAGGATAGATGTGGATGATTAGAGATATGAGATATGATTGATGAGAGAATACAAACATGATGATAAAGGACTTGGAGGAATGATTGAATAATAAATGAGTGGACTATGATGATGGAATTGAGTATGGGATAAGGATGATGTAGGAGAAATGATCAAGCCATCATCGATGTAACAAGGCTCATCATACTCTAAGCACTCCAATAAAATGTAGCACTTGGTAGGATGCCCCATGATATAAGTATGACCAAGAGGACATTATTCCATAGTACATGGAAGGGGAAAATAGTTAAATCTACATCATTTACGTAACTTAAACCATCATTGTAACTTTTGGTGTCATCATAGCATCCTTGTTCATTGCCTAATAGACAAAAAGACATATGATGCAAGGCTAAAAAGAAACATAGACAAAGAAATGAAACATTAGATAATCATACATGATAAACAACACAAAGCAAACAAGTAATACACACAAGTATCTACATCAATATGCATTTTGATATGTGTCTTATTGATTTCCTTGATTAGAGTCGATGGAAGAATATCTTGGGTGATGAGTTTGACTAGGATGATCATGCTATGAATGTGGATTAAGAATAGGAACTTGGACAAGGTATGGACTTGGAGTAGACTAAGGAATTGGATTAGGATAAGGCTAATTAAGACATAGGACAATATGACTAGGGTATTGAGATACAGAAAATAACAAGAGGATAAGATGGATAAGACTTTAGCTAGGATGACTAGGATAGTTAGGACATAGGACAAGATGACATAAAACAAGAAAACTTAGATGTTTTTGGATTTTTTAGATTTTATAATTGTTAGGGTTTTTTAAATATTTTGATTTTTAGTGGCTTGGAATATGTATGTACACTATAAAAATTGGGTTACTAACAAGGGGAATACAAATCCTAGCAACTACAATAAATATGGATGGAATAATGGATGGGATGAAAAATGGATGAGGGTCATGCTAAAAAAATATGAGGACCAAGGTAGAATGGACTAGGGATCACCAATGTCCAAATCATGAAAGAATCATATATTTGGTTTCCTAAGTCTCCATTGGAATATATGCCAAGATGATTCTAGAACATTTCTTAAGATAGCTTCTATTCCCTTATGAAGGTCAAGACTGGAAGAAAGGAGGGACACAATAAGATGCACAATTTTTGGTAGATGATGGGTAATAACAAGGGATATGTCATAAATGGGATGGACAAGGGATGGATTGAGAAAGGAAACGAAATGCACAGATTTTGCCCCCAAGTTTTGAGGTATAATGCAAATAATAGATTATTTTACCATGAAGTTAGAAACTAGTTTTCATCATGGTACTTGCCCAAGGTGCTAGAAGAATGGTTTTCACAATTGGATGAATGATTTTTTTATTTTCTTATTTTTATTACTTTATTTATTTTAAATTTTTGAATTTTATAATTTTTTGACTTTTTTTTTTTATTTTTTAACTTTTGGGCATCTCACTTTATTAGACATGGGTACAAGATGCAAGAAGTGTTGTCACTTTCATGATATTTATCCAACACCTATTCTAGAAAGATGTGATGTTGGGATCATGTTATCACCATTAGATTTATTAATGTCTTTGTGACTTTTGTTGATTCTTGATTTAGACCCCTCTAAACATCTAGACCAGGTGTCCTCGTCACCCCTATAAGAGATGATGATGCCCAAAAATGTGATGTGAGTTATGGATTGATTGAGATCTTGATGTTGATGGGAGAGTAATGGACTAGAATAGATGGTAGGACTTGATGGTATCATAGGAGAAAGATAGGAATATGTGATGGGTGTTTGAGGATTAGGACTAGCAGTCACACACATTATTGGAGATGTTTGATAATTCACATTTGATTGGTGTTATATGACAAAAGATTTTAAGAGATCCAAGACTTTTGGATTGTGCAATTCTTCTTTGAGATGATTATTTGAAGGATTATCAGCCATCTTGATATTTATTTTGACATTATTTTGATTCTTTGATTGGATTTGACTTTGACTACCCTGTGGTACATGATTTTGGGATTCATTAGAAAAATTGAATTTTTGACTTCATAAATGATTATTATTTTGACTTTGATGGTCCCCTAGTGCCTCAGAGAGGGTTTCACTACTGGAAGATAATTTTTTATTAGGTCGATGATGTAAATTTTATTTATTTATATTTATTAGATCAATGATGATTTGATCATTATGTATTACTTTTTGAATATGGTCTTGGACCTTTGTATTTATGACACATGTTATATTACTCAAGGAAGAGTCCAATGATGTATGTTTTTATTAATTCTTAGGGAGGGATGTGATTAAATGATTATTGACATGAATAAAGGGGTTATAATGGATGAAGGTGGTGAATATGGTAAGACAATGTTAATAAGTAGTGATTGGGTAGCATGATCCTCATAAGGGTTCCTAGGAGACCTGATTTTGACAACAAATAAAATCTCCTCAAGATTAGTAAAAGGATCACTTGGACTATTTGTAGGATACGTATTCAAATTAGGATCAGATTCACTCAGACTATCTTGGACAGATGAAGCTTTCAAGAACTCTATTACAACTTCATCATCCTAATTAAGATCAAAATATATGCCTAATGACTAATTTTTATCTAAATTGGGGGTATCTTCAAAAGAGAAATAATATTCATCATTTGTTATAATATCTATAAATGATGATGTTTTTGATGAGGAATCTAATTCAAATATTGGTGTTGAACATGATCTGATATAGATAACACTTATATAGAATTTGATGTTGACTCTAATGTATAGGATGCAATGTTGTTAATAGAAGATTCATTATCCAAAAGTGACCTCTCAACATGGGGTCTTTGATATGATGGGTGAGAGGAAGATGATGGAAGAATAATGGGCCCATGAAAGGAATCATGAGGACTAGGTTTATGGGGAATGGACTCATCTTCGATGAAAGATTTATCAAATATGGGGGGACCATAGAAGATGGATGTGGTGTCTTGACCTTTATTTGGAGAGGGAAGGTTTTGATCATGATCGAGAATGAGATCTTGACATTCCTCTTCTTGTTTACCCATGGATGTATACTCATCTTATTCATTTTCAATTTCAATGTCACAATCGATGAGGTCTTCAACATAGTTTTGGAAATTATGACATCGATTAAGGTAGGCTCCCAAGTTTGTTGATATATACAATAGTGATTGGCATTATACCAAGAGGTCTTAGGATTAGTAGGATTAAGATGTTGTATGGGTGGATAGACCATCATATCAATAGCAACAAGTTTTTGGAAGAGTGCTTCTAAAGATATAGGAATAGGAGTATAGGGGATCTCTTGACTTTGTGACTTAGATGTGGAAGCATTAGACTTTAGAATAGATGGTTATTGGTGTGATTGGGTTGGTAAATTAATAATAGATGATGTGACTAGGATTGGATTCCCTTTTATTTTGTAGGAAGGATTAGATGACTAACTATGACTAGTGGAAGGAGGATTTAAATGAGACTGGGTGGTGTGAAGACTAGGAGTTGTTTGATGTAAATGGGTGTAGACTAGAGGTAATGTTGATTGGATGTGGTCCAATTCTATAGGATGTTGAGTACTCATCTCAAAGAGACAAGAAATTAGCATATCCCTATTAGCCATGAGGCATTACTCAATCAGGGTATTAACCAAATATGGGATGTGTGGAATAAATTAGACAAAGGCTTGCTTTAGTCTAATCTTAATTTTGATTTGATGTGATGTGATGTTTGATAAGGTAAGATAAGATCAAGTAGACTAAATTATTACATGAGCTATACCTTGATGATTTTGATTAGATTTGACTAGGTGAGCTATGATAAACTCTAAGATTTGATGTGGGGGATAGATTGGCCTGGGAGACTGATTTTGACTAGGGATTGATTGGATTAACACTATCTCAATACTAATATTATCAACACAAGGAGGATGAGATGATAGGATTATGATTATGACTCAAACATGATTAAACACAAGTAAGCTAGTGATGAGGACCTTAATGAACATAATTGTTTGCCAAAGTGGATGAGGGCCAAAGTATGTCTACATTCTTGATAGGTAGACTAGTATAGACAAGGGGATGAATCAGGTTGGATTGTGATTATGACTAAGTTAACAAGATGGTGGAGAAGGTGACTAGACAAGATAAGGTCAATACAAAAGATTCGTTATGTATAAGGG
Organism: Torreya grandis; assembly: GCA_037957365.1. Taxonomy (NCBI): domain Eukaryota; kingdom Viridiplantae; phylum Streptophyta; class Pinopsida; order Cupressales; family Taxaceae; genus Torreya; species Torreya grandis. The sequence goes on along the minus strand of JARHVA010000933.1, from coordinate 978,191 downwards.
TAATTCAAGGGGAGTTGTGATTGGTTATGGATAAGGTAAACTTAGTCTTATTAGATTATGATAAGACTTGATTAGGATATGCAAGTGATGGGGGTATGACTAGAGCTATATGGATGAGTTTGGTATAAGATGTGACTTAGGATGATAGCAGTGATGAAAGATAGGACTGAACGCAAGATGAAATAAGTTTAAAAGGATGTACACAAATGTATAAAGAAATATATACAAGAGGACATTGATAAGGATGTATAAAATGATATAATGATGAGACAAGGATATACAAGATGATGATATGTGAAGACATATATAAGTTTATATAGGTTTGGATAAAAATATGATTAGGGTCACAAAAAACATGGATCTAGCATGATACTCACCAAATAAAACAAACTACAAACCTAATATTATTAAATCAATGGGTGTGTAACTCGATGATTGCACCATCTAATGGCTTCATGGGTGAGGATTTAGGTTGGTGACCCATTATATAATCTAATAAATACTCTCAACCCCATCTACACTTGACAGTCACATGGGAATTGATACTACCTCTAGCAAAAAGTCACCTATTATGGTCGATGGTCCTATGCTAGGCTGAATGAGCTTTATAGGAACATCCTCGATATATACTAGGTATGGTGGGTATTTATTCCATGTAGGGTGTTTTCTAATTCTTGTATCATATAATTAACTCTTCCCCTTTATGGATGACCTATATAGGGTCAATTGCTTATCCTAATGATAACTTTCTCTGATATTTATACTTCACCAAAACATGAAGTGTGCATTAGTGCATGGTTGTCAAAGCCATGGTCATTATCCCCCCAAGACTATGGTAAGTGTGTGGGTGTCAATTCCACATCATGTTTACCATAAAAATAAAAATGGGAGGGTTTTTTATTGGTTTTTGATCCTCTAAGAATCACCACAAGGATGCAAGAAAGAGAGCATACACCACTATATCCCTTGGGTGACACACAAGCAAACAAAAAGATTTATTAACTGATTAATTTAGATGTGAGAAATATAAAACATATATAAGATATTTATAAGATGATTCTAAAATACTAAAATATCTTTGATAGGTGACCTGTAAATAAATTGATTAGTAGTTTCAATTGGCAATCTTTAGGGGTAACCTGCAAGACAAGACATTAGACAAAATATATGACCTAAAAGAGAAGATGTTAGCAAGTCAAAATCACTACTTAATTTACCCATACAATAAAAAAAAATTAGTCGAATAAGCCTTAATAAAAACCACTAAAAAATCATGATTTGGCTCTATAAATTCTTTAGGAGAGGGGGCCATGATGCAAAGTTCTGGGGGTGATAGCCCCCAATGGGGTTATGGGGTAGCTCTTATGGCAAGGTTAAGGGGCAATGCCCCTTGTGGGTTATGAGGGTAGCACCTCAAGCATGCTTCCTTGGCACTTGAAAGATGTTTGGAATGACTCAAAAATCAATAAAAATTATCCTAAAAATCACACTCAAAAAGGACAAATTGAATACAAAAAATGAGTGTAAAAATACAAATGTAGAAGGCAAACTTATAGATACACAATGTATTAAAAAATCATGTCTAAAAAGAACACTATCATAGATGCAAGATAAAAATACAACTATGGGATTTATGGTTTTGTAGATGGTGAGTTGACCATCAGCTGATTGACCATGCATTTTGGTCAAAACCATGAATGTTAAGGAAAAATTACAATTGGAAATGCAATATCATGTAGTTTACAATAAACAATTTTATTAGAGGTTAAAAAACCATGTGAGTTATTAGCTGGATAAAAACAAAACTATGAGTGGCTTGGCAAAACTATAATTTTTCAAGGAAAAATGCAATTCACAATAAGCAATATTGTAAGGGTTATAAAAACCATGTCTTAAACCAAAAGAGGTCAAATCTCTAACATGCTGATACAAGACAACAAAAAATATTTACAATGATCAGTCTAGTTACAAGATAACTATACAAGATGAAGAAAAATCGCTAGTCAACTCTACAAAATCATGGCTCTTGGGTCAATAACATGACTAAGGGTTTTTGGTTTTCCTTTAAGTGTTTGAAAGAGGTTCTTTTTTAAATATGGATCTAATTAATAATTCTCCTCCCACTTGTAAACAAAGAACATATAGACACATAGAACTTGTCAAAAATCCCAATTAGTGATTTGATTTTTATGGTTTTAACACATAGGACAAAATCACTTATTCCAGGGCAAAATCTCAACTTTCATAGAAAATTTCAATTTTTGAATCATGATTTTGCAAAATGTTTAAAAACCTACCAGGTCAAAAAATAGTTAGTGGTTAGGTTAAGCAGTTAAATGCAAAATCATAATTTGAAGGGATAAAACCATGAATTCTAAGTCAAAAATGCAATTCATAAATTATGATATTGTTGGGGTTCTCAAACTGTCAAAATAGAAAATAGTTAGTTGATCAAGTCTTAGTAAAATCATGATTCATGGGGAAAAATCACCACTGCAAAGTCACAACTTGGAAGGTAAAATCATTGGTCATATAGGCATGAAAACTTGGTCAAAATCTAGAACATGTTCCTGTCTAGTCACCCCTGTGTGCTACCAAAAATACCATGAACAAACAAAATAGTTAAAATGGGAGAGCCTCTCCCACTGTGTTCACTAATGTAACGATGAAATTTTGAGCAATTGGATTTTATTGTGTAATTATATCAAAATGCCAAAATGTCATTCTACCATTAAGATCTAGATCCATTAGGATAAAAATGAAAACACAAATGAATATTCATAGCAACACTTAAATCCTAAAGCTAATTACTCTAAACCAAGATTAAAAAATAAAAATACTAAAGGATTTGGATTGGGATTGCTTACCATAAACTCAATTTTTTAGCATTATGATAGCTTGATTCATTGACTTGGATGGACTAGTTGATCATATGGACATGAAGACCTTATGGATTTAATAGTTGGTTTATAGTTAGTTTCAATGGAGGATTGGTTTATTTATATATAAGAGAGAGGGAGGATTAAAAAGGAATTAAAAATTCCTTATAATCCTCTAGAATAGAGGCTTCTAGAGAAGAAGGGCCAAGTCAGAGAGGATTCTAGAATTGGAGAATTATATAATCCATTTAGGGGATAAATAAGATTAGTAAAGGATTAGGATAGGTGATTAGATTAGTGATTAGGACTAGGGATGTAGGAGAGCCTAGGAATAGGCTAGGGTAGGTGGGTTGGTGGGTCATCGGAATTTTGATTTCCTAAATATTAGACAAATGAGATTAGTAAGTGGATAATAGGGGATTAAGTAAATTAATTGATATTTGGGTAGGAATAAGGTTAGTTGATGAATAATAATGAAGGGGGATGGGATTTAAATATTTAATTAGGACTACAGTTATGGGATTAATTAGGATAAATAGCAGGATTAGTAAAATAGTTAGGGCAAGTAGATTTAGGTGCATATAATTACCATGTAGTTAGCATATTTTGTTGTTATGGATGGTGGTGGTGTTTACATTTATTATAATATACATGACATCATTTATTACAATGAATAACATGGTACAATATATTCTTAGGGCCATACAATGTTTACCCATTTATATTAAGATATTTACAGGTTTACACATGAGAAGCTCAATAGCAAGATTGGATCAAACACACATCTGCATTATTGGACCTATGATCACATTTTGGCCACCTAATCAGTTGGAATTCATCATGCCAATTAGGTACACCTCAATTATTTTCACATAGATGGGTTAGTAGAGGGAAGGTGTGAGATCAGAGTACCATGCATTGTAGGAGATTGATTGATAAATTGACCTTGGATTTGATTATTTGGAGGCCTTATAGAGGATTTTATTATTAGCTTGAGGATGGGCACAGTGGCATTAGATATGTGTTAATTATTGGTATCATGATTGGTGTTTTATTATTTTTGGGAAACTAGGGTTTAGTTCATAAATAATAAAGAGTCTGGATTATGGGGAAAATGCAATTAAATGCAGTAAAACATATATTTACATTAATTTTATTAAATAAATTACATGGGTAGAAGAAAAGACTTATCTATAAAAATAGGCTAAAATGAAGTATTCAAAGGCTAAAAACTATCATGCAGGACTAGGAAGATGTCAAAAACCTAAATGTAGATTTCATTTAATAAAAGGACAAGAGTTATGAAAAGTAGACACTTTGGTGTCTAGCACTATAGTCTAATTTTGGCACTGTTGTCCAAATCAAATTCTATTTCTAGATTCCTGTGTGATCTAGTTCCTAGGCCCTATAGATGTCTTTGTTTCTCTGTGATCATCTTGATGTGCCACTATAAAACCTATTTTATTTTAAAACCCTAGGTCTACCTACACACACAAAACAACAAACATATCAAAAGAAAATGGAGGAAAATTTAGGTTAGGGGAGGTATGATCACATGATATAGAACCCCTACTATCCTAATCACTACCTACATTAACCCTCAAGCTAGGGTCCTAGATCAAATGTAATTCTCCCTTAGAAAATGTGCATAATCAACATGCACGATAGATGCAAAAATTAACTTTAACCTTGGCCCTTCTTTGATCAAGCATGCAAATCTATGTGATGTAGATTGTTGAGCTATACTATTGACTAATTTTAATTATTTATTGTGCCAAAGTAGTAAGTGCTAGATATAAAATTCCTTGTGAAGTCCTTTATATAAGAAACTCTTTGTTTTGAATTTGGGATCTTTATTCACATTAGCCAACATTCAAAAGACAAACAAAACTTAAGGGAGGGGATAAGAAAGGTTTAGGACCTCTTGAGCAAAGAGAAATGATTGTTGGGACTCAAAATGTAAAAAGACTGGAGCACTAAAAATGGGACACCCTAGGGTCCAACACTATAGTCCAAGTTTGGCACTCATGTCCTATAGGCTAAGGACCTAGGGAATTAGGATGGGCATAGAGAACACTACCTAACTAAGGTGAAATTAGGGTCCAAAAAGTTTTGGATTATTGGTAATGGGTGAAGAGGTGTAAAAATCAAGAAATAAGACCAAGATAGGTAAAACAAAGGCATGGCTAGTGCAAATAAGGCTCATATTCTCTAGTCAGAGTCTCCTATGAATAAGACTATGAAAAGACATGATATGTGTGGTTTGCCCCAATTTTATTCTAGTGATGTAATTAAATGAAATACTAAAGTAAAATAAAGAAGAATAAAATGCATAACTAAACCTACCTATATGGAGATTAATGTTCTACAAAGATCCAAATCATTTCCTAGCTAGGAAAGTGGATGGAGAGCTAAATAGTGCTTAGAGAGAGAAAGAATCCATGGAGTGGATGCTTCATGTATTGAATCTAAATGTGTAATCCATGTAACATGGATAAGGAGGGCAATGTTTACCCCCATGTTGAATCTGATTGAAGATGAGAAATGTTTGGAGGCCCAAAACCAATGTTTGTCCTATATCCCATATAAATGCATGTAATCTAGAATGTGTGTATAAAATCTATATGTTGTGAAGAGAAAAATCTATCATGCCCCCACTCTGAATATCTAAACTAAAATTGAGAGATGCTTGGAGGTCTAAAACTAATGTTTGTCCTTTATCTTGCATAAATTCGTGTAGTCTAGGTCTGAGTAATATAATGGACCAACCACTACAGATGACCATGCGATCTAATTTGGTGACAACTTGGGTATAGTTTGGTGTAATTTGAAACTCTAGTTAATGTGCAAGAATAGAATGGACTATCTAGTCATTCCATCTATATAATCCTAAATGATGAAGAACATGAACATATGTGTCATGCCCCCAAATTTGATATGTGAATGATGTGTCTATACAATTTGGTAATGTATAATGATATGACATATCTTGTCATGCCTCATGTGCAAAATTGGAGACCCAAAACACTGTGCTCTACACTATGTCTATAGTATGTTATCTAATTCTATAAACTATGTCATGTTGTATGAAGCTATATGTGTGAGATGTGTAGTATGTCCATGCCCCCAAATCTAGTATCTAAATTTGTATCTATACTAAAATCATTTTGAATCCATCTAATCTAAACCATTGTATCTGAATAGTCTATGTGCCTATAAGTTAAAATCACTATGGATCCATATGATTTGAACCACTGTATCTAAATAGTTTATGTGCTTGTACGTTGAAATCACTATGGATACATATGAAATCATTGTGTATCTAAATAGTCTATGTGTATGTAAGCATTGAATAGGTTGAGATTTTGAGCTCTGGAGTAATAAAAATGTTGAGGAGATGAGCACCTCTTATGACCTAGTTCAAGCAGTTGGTAGCCTATGTTCAAGCTGGTGGTGATGTGACCCTGGTAAGTAGCTCAAATTCTTGATTCTTATCAAGTTTTTGGCTTTTTTTGGTATTTTTTAGGGGTTTAAGAGTATCTTATAAAAAAATTCAAGTTTTAGTGCTCATATCTTATATCTAGCACTTATATCTAGGTTTCATTTCTCATATCCAGGTTCTAGCACTATTATCATGTATCCATTGCTATTGTATTGGAGGCATAATTTTTTAATGATTTTGTTTTGTTATTTACTGTTATTCTATTTTAGATTTAGATTTGGCATTGTTGATTAATATATGTGATGTTTTGGCTTTGGATTTGGAATTTTTTATTGATATATGTGATGTTTTTGGTGTTTTACAAGGTGAGGTATGGATGAGAGAGTTCCACAGGGGTTAGGTGATCGAGACATTGAGGTTGTTACCATTATATAATACGGAGAGAGCAATTATGGATAGGGTGGGGTTGGGTCATGTGTGTGACCTAAGTATAGTGTAGTGGGATTGATATCTGATGACTTGCTTATGTGAGAAGTGGAATGTAGATACATGTAATTTTTGGCTTCATATAAGGGACATGACTATGACTTTGGAGGATGTGTATCACATATTGCATTTACCAGTTAGTGGGTGATGAGTGATGGTATAGGATGATACGGGTTTTGATGCCATTGATTGTGAATCTTTATACTTTACTAGTATGTCCTTAGGTATACATTAGAGAGGTAGTGATAGTCATGTGTTACTATCATTTATTTTGCAATCTAGTATTCCATTCTTGTAGAATTGGTTGGATATTTTGTTGGTATATTTTATTGTTATGGATGGGAGTGGAGTATCTATTACATATAGGATGCATAGGATTATGTATGGTGTGGAGGTGTATGGTATTGTATTCTCATGGTGGAGGACTATGCTATCCCACCTATATAGGGATCTCTATAGGTTTACATAGGAGTCATTCAGTGGTGGGGTGAGTGTAGTGACTTTATTGCATTGTTGGGACTATGAGAACATAGTACTTGTACACCCAATTATATTACCAAGGGAAAAGTGGGCACCTCCACATCTATTTGGATAGTGGTGGATGAGTAAATTAGATATATTATCTCTTAGGATGGACCATTATAGGTAGGTTTTAGATGGATTAGTGGTTCGTGACATCATATAGAGGCCTTACAAAGGATTTCTTGGATGGGTAAAGGATGGAGTACAATTGTGATACATGAAGGTTAGCTATTTGATACATGACCACTAAGTTAGTGTATATGAGCACTTTCATTATGAATGCATGATGAGATAGTTTGGGGTATCATAGGATGTGCCCCTAGTAGCATGGGTGTGGGTGATTAGTGCACGAACATCCACAAGGGTAAGATCACATGTGAGGCATACTAAGGTTGAGCTTACACCATTAATTTTAGATATAAGGGATGAGACCATTAATATTATGGATATGGATGACATTAGATGTATAAATGAGTATATTACATGGTGGGCTAGGAATCAATGGGCTCTATTATATCTTGTTGAAGTCAGGGATGCTCTCAAGTATGAAGATCTTGAGTCAATCTAGATGATGGGAGGTAAGTAGTGATTATATTTTAATTGTGTATAAATTTATGATTTTTAGTTTGGTTTTAAATTATATAGCTAACATAGTGTCATATTTTATGTGAAAGTGAAGTGGAAGGTCTCGGGATGGAACAAAGGTTGAGGTAGGAGGTGGAGATGATGATTACTAAGAGACCATAATTGATTCAACACTTTAATAGCTCACATGACATGTACCTAATGATGTTATGGAGAAGGTATTGATAGAGTGAGTGACAGTCATGGCTAGTATCCATGCCCATCTATTTGATAGGGATACTATAGAGATAGCTACATATGTGTTGACCCAATTTTGCCCCTCAGGGAAAATTCCGGTCACCTCCTACACCTGCTTTGCATGGCTAGTCATTTCGGGTCGCAAGGTCTGTCTTCAGGGTTCGATAGCTCCGTTTTAGAGCATTGGCTCATTGGCCTAGTTCGTTGGCATTCATAGTAGCAAGAGGTAGAGCCCTCAAACATTCACAAGAGAAGAGAAGAAAAAATGGGGTGTTTAACACTTAGGCAAAAAAGAGGGTAGACAAAAGTAGAGGGTGGCAAAATCACTGCCCACAACACAGGCAGGTAAAAAGAGACTGCCTACACACATGCAAAGGGTGGCAAAATCACCACATGAAGCAATCAGTAGAGAAAAAGAGGCCACTAACATCAATCGACGTCGGCAAAACTGTCGCCATCGGCATCTTACATCGGTCGACGTCGGCAAAACTGTCGCGGTCGATAGCTTATCGGCCGATGTTGGCAGAAGTCCTACATGCAGTCCACAGTAGCGGGTGGCAAATTTGCCGCCCACAACATGAGGCAACAAAAAACACTTGCAGAACATAGGAAAAAGCCCACCCAGCCACCGGAGGAGAAGACCAGCACACAAAATGAGGCAACAAGCATGGTCCCAATAGACTTGTGACATCATCAATAGTATTTTTTCACTCTTTCCAATGAGACTCCTCTTGGCTTTTCCCTATAAATGGGTAGACTTGTTCATTTATCAGGGGATCTTCTCACACTTTTTGTAAAGAGCACTACTCTCCAAATTTTCCACCTAAATCAATAAAAGACAGTTTTTACCTCTATTTGGATGGATCTTTCTGTGTATGCATTGAATGTTAATCTGTGTCCAGTCATTGTCTCTTGATGCTCTCACAGGTTCAACACTAGCAAACCTGTGGTCTACAAAGTGCCATTGTCTACTGCTGTCAAGAGTAGAGTTCTATTTTGGAGGTATAGAACAGGTGAGGTCACTTACAGTGTGTATTTCTCAGCACCTTGGTGAGTCCTTGTTTCTCATGCTTTCCATAAGAACCTCCCTGTCATCCCAGAGACCTGGTCTTTTCTGTCAGATCTGAGTGTATGTATGTTTTGTTTGGTCCTGAGTGTGGATGTGGGAAGGTCACTTTCATTTTTGGTGTATCACCTCTTTTAGAGTAGGCTGTTTGTTTTCATGCTTTTCTCTCTCTCTTTTCATCTCCCCCAATATATAGCTGTATATCTATATTTTTGAACTGCCTGAAACAAGCAAGATACATCAGAGGGAACTAGCCCATACATAGAGACTCTCCTCTCCTACTTCGCCGTCCCACAGGCGAGAGAGGGGTTTTCATGTTGCGGGGAGAGGGCAGGAATCTATTTTCCTGCTGCAGGGTGCACTTTCCAGCGTCAACAATATGTTAGGGTAGTAGGAGAGAGAGATGAGCTAAGAGCTAAGCTATATAGGCATAGGATACCTCCACCTTATTTTGGATCTATTAGCATGAGGATCATGGATGAGTATATAAATCTTTAGAGGTGATATGAGAACTTGCGTGAGGAGCATGGTTGGATACCAGAGTGAGAGAGTCATCGTAAGAGGCATGAAATAGCTCAAGGAGGTATGGGTCCATCGAGTGCTAGGGTAGATTATGGGACTACCACCGATGGAGAGAGTGAGATTTAGAGTGAAGGATTGATTCCCATTCATGATTGATTGTACTTGATACTAGTTTATATGTATTGAAAACTTATATATATATATATATATATATATATATAAATGGATACTTGTTTGATTTTGACTTAGGCATATTGTCTTATGTATTTTTGAATATATTGGTATATTTATTGTAAATGGTTGATTATAAATAGTTGATTTGGTATTGATGTTGAGGTTGCATATCTTTGGTAAAATGCTATTTGAGATGTGATTTGATTTTTGTTGATAAGTGTGATGTTAATGTCTGATTTTGAATTATATGTGAGTAAAAAAAATTGTTATTTTATAGTTTATAAATTGATTTGATAAAGTGAGTTGGTTTAAGATTGGTAAAATAGGATATTGGTAAGATCGAGATTTGGCTAATTTGGTTTGGATAGGTATGGTTATTTGGAACTAGGAATGTTAGTTGTTAGTAGAAGGAGATGTAAGATATCACTCTATGTGTATCAACCCCCTAGCTATTGTATCACTATCTGAACCTTAATGGACAACTAAATAAGTGTCCATACTACTCATGTTGTGTAGGAACATTCCCTATATTTGATACTATCTACAGTGCATTAAGTGTAGCTATATGTGGAGACTTTGTAAGATGAAACCTCAATGGATGTGCAACTAAAACTATGTGCTATGAAAGAGGCTCATCTATCCACAATCGTAGTGGATTACTATGTGAAATTAAATCCTATGGCCTTTATTGTGATGCATATGATTGAGAAATAGATCAAGATGGAATTGTAACCTAAGATGGGTGCTCATCTAATCTCAATCTTAGTGGGTTTTTATGTGAGATAGGTCCCTAAAAAGTTGACGGTATTGAATATCTATTTGAAGCCATACTCTATATTGTGGGTTCATCTAATCTTAACCATAGAAATTTTATACATGAGATAGGACCCTAAAAACTCTATTGTAGTGTCTATGACTATGCTATATATGTGTTTACCAAATTTTGGTCCTTCAAGCCAACATTGGGTACCCCTATTTGTAAAAAATCATCTAAGTCTATATCTTTAGCCAGGTCCAGTACTTGGTTTTTCTTTAGAAGTGTTCTTTGTCAAGCCCCAACAAATATACAAGTCTAATTCTTTTAGAGGGATTTTTTTGGTATTTTTCTAAGTGTTTATTCTTTTGGGTTTTTATTTAAGTTTTGAATTCTTTTAGACAATTTATCCAAGATATATTTTTTGAAGGGCAACTTGCAACTTTTTTGAAGGAAATATTTCAGACATTTTGTCTGAAACGACTTTCCCAAAGGATATCTTTCTCACAATATATGGTCCACTTTAACTTTTTCAAAGGGTATGTCTAAACTTTTTTGAAGGACTTTTTCAAGCAAAATGGCACTTCAACTTTCTCAAAGGGTCATTTGCAAGAAAGCTAAAAGTTACTTTTCAGAAAGTCTGAAGGGCATTTCAACTTTCTCAAAGGGTATTTTCTTTGGAAAGTGCACACTTACAAATATTCCAAAGGGTCACTTGTAGTTTTTCTGAAGGGGCACTTGCATTTTCAAAGGATCATTTCATTTTTTTTAAGGACACTTTCATTTTTATCGAAGGATACTTTTCAAATTTTCCAAAGGGCATTTCAACTTTTTTGAAGGGTAGGTGACAACTTTTTTGAAGGACTTTTTCAAGTTAAGTGGACACTTTCAAATTTATCAAAGGGCATTTCAACTTTCTCAAAGGGATATTTTCAAAACCTTGAAATATTGGTTATAAATGAGATTGGACCATTTCAAAAAATCCAAAGTGGATTTTCCTTTCGGAAGAGACACTTACAATTTTTCTAAAGGGTCACTTGCAAGAAGCTGAAAGGTATGTTTCCTTTCAAAAAGGATCTTTTTCAATTTTTCAAAGGGTCATTTAAAAGAACTAAAAAGGGCCAAATAGAAAGTCTAAATTAATTATTTTAGAGAAATTATTTGAGGAATTCTTTTGAAAAACTTGAAAAGGTGCCAAAATCCAATTCTTTCAGACATTTTGTTCGATACGAAGAAAACATGATTTCCTTCAAAAAAATTATCTACAAAAATCATTTAAGGAATAAAGGACAGAAAAAATATGAATGAAAATAAAAAAGGAAACAAAAGACCCAAATAAATTCTTTCAAGAAAAGTGTCAAGACAAGAAATTTGAGGAAATAAAAATTTGAAGAACTACCCAAAAGGTGATGGCCCATAGAATGTCAATTTCAGACTGCAAAAATTAATCATTAGAGTTTAAAAGAAAGGATCAGTGGGAACCTAAAGTTGAGGATAAAGGTAATAAGTGGAAATTTTAATTGAGGTTTTAGTTTAGTTGTAACAAATGTAACTAATACTTTTAGTTCAGTTGTAACTAGTTGTAACTGACTCATTTGATGATATGGCATAGCTTGCCCACTTCTCTCCCATGTAAATGTAACTAATTATTTCAAGATGACACATGTCCAAGTGACCCTTGAACTTCCTTTGATTTCTCTACCTCTCAAAGGCTATATTTATGCATTCATTTGGCTTGTTTAGCATCCTCCGTTGGTTATTGGGGAAACTTTGGCTAGATTTGTACTTGAAGAATTATTGAAGAGATACACAAGTGTGATTACCTCTCATATGTTGTAATATTTAGTAATGATTGAATCATTGTTGGTCTATACTAGTGAAATATTATCTTTTATAGCTTCTACTCTTGATGGTCTACCAATTTTTAGAAAGAAGATTATTGCAGGTCTTTGCTAATATTCTTTTCTAAGTGTAGAGATATCTTAAGAGTGATTCATGACTGCATCTTTCTTTATATTATTCATTTACTTCTTAATAATCATATACCTTCTCAAATATATCATATGAAATATTGATGTAGCAATGGATCCTAAGTTGTGAGTCTTATGTAAGAAAACATTGTGTTTTGTCTTTAAAGTAGTGGTTTCAATCAATTGGGAGGATACCAAATATTTGTGCTTCACCATTTGTTTTCCTAAACTCTTTTCATACACACTTGATATATTAGAGAGATTTTTAAAGGTGCAATAAGGGGAGCTAGCCCCTAATCTAGAGATTCATCTCAATAAAATTGTCACCCATAGCAAGAGAGATGATTCCATTTTATTTCTTGGATGAAGAGAACTAAGCATCTCCTCAAGGGTGTAAATCCAAGCATCAAAATTTTTTGGCATGCCCAATGGGACCTCTAAGTCCTACAAGATTGTTCAAGATTGGTGTTAGTCTTGGCATTGTTTAAGAGAAAGAAACATCTACATTTAGTACCTGGTGACTCCATTGAAGAATTCAAGTCTTTGGTTGATGATCAATCCTATTTTCCATGCCAAATGTTACCACTACATTTTTTTTCTAAAGGTGTACCCTTTGAGTTTGTGAAATTACCTCCATATTCCACCAAAAGGTTCAGGTTTGTCAATACTCATCCTTACAAAAGAGATTTTTTGTTTAAAGCTTCCAAGTTTGTGTTACATTCCATTCCTAATACCTATAGTGATCATTACAAAATTTCTATAAGATAACCTTTTATGCATTTCACTGGGGCATCTCCCTTGCATCTTGCCCAATATGATCAAATTCTAAGAGCTACTCTCAAAAGCGTCCCATATTTTAGTGGAGATGGTCTAATTATTGATATTGAGCACATCAAGAATATATTAAAAAAATTAATATCCATAATATTACCCAATGAAATATATTTATTAGGTTTTTTGCCTTGTCTTTCAAAGGAAAAGTCTTGGACTGGTTTGGGACCCTGCCTATAGATTCTATTGGCTCATGGGATGAGTTGTGGACTCTATTGACTGATAGGTTCAGCGAAAAAAGTGATCACCCATATTTAGGTAATAAATTGACCACAATAAAGAGGGAACCATATAAATTCATGCAATATTTTAATACTAGGTTCCAAAAAACTTGGGATAAAATCCCAATTCTTGTGAGGCCAATCACAAACTATGCATTTTTATACTACTTGAAAGCATTGAATAGTGACATTGCCATGATGATTCAATATATAAGTGAAAACACACTACCTACCACCTATGAAATAGACATAAATTATTATAATTTTCCTTTTCAAGTGGGAAAGATAGCTCCTAGACCTATAATGCCACTATTCCCTAATTTGCATTCTCCTAGTCAAAGTGCATTGCCCACTTTAGCTCCTTTGTCAGGTCAAGAAAAATATACCATTACTCCTACCAATGAAATAAATGAAGTAAAAATTTTGATCCAAAGTGTTAAAAATTATTTAGTTTCCCTCAAAATACAATAATCTCAAGGTTATAGTCCATATCAATCCTACAATCAGTTTGGACAAACAAACAGACCTCCTTTTCAAGGCAATAATCAGGGACAAGGCCAAATTACCCATGTCAAGCCTTATCAAAGATATAATCCTAGTGTTCCTTCATCCTCAAAATAAATTTTCCCCACTCAAAATAATTTTGTCTAAGAATATCCCAACTATCCATCTTTTGAACATGGTCAAGAACAAGTTGCTTATGCAAATGAAATGCACAATCAAAGTATGGTAATGCAAAGTAGTAAATCTTTCCAAGATTAAAATTTTGAAGGATCCATGTAAGGTGGGGTGTAAAATGGAAAACATTAGACTGATTTTACCCTCATAAATAATTTTGAGGGTGATTTTTGTGCCATTAATTTCATGGGAAATATAAATAATCAGAATACTAGTGTTGCCTACAATACTAGGTCCAAAAAAAGGTTGGCAATGAAGCTCAAGGAGATAATCAAGGACCTATTTTGAATTTTAAATCATCTCCTATGGTAATTTTTTATAACATATCTCCTAAAATATAATAAAATTAGAGGATTCTAAACTTTGGGCCAGCTGCTACAACTCTACCTCCACAAGCTACATCACAAGGTACAAATGTTTAGAAAGAGAACCCCAAGGTAAGTAATCCTTCCATTAGTATAGTGGACCAGATGAAGAAGATTAATATGAAAATATGATTATGGGATTATATATAATTATCAAGGTATAAATATATACTCCAAAAGGAATTGCATGGATTGGGTAAACAAGTTGGCCCATCTAGAAGTGATAATGTGGTTTTGGTCAATGGAGCTCAATCCATAAATGGTCAGGTAAAGAAAGATGAGAAGAATAATTTTTACCTATCTCTAATTATTGGTGATTTATTGGTTCATAATTTCATCATATATATTAGAACAAAGACATCAATGGTTTGTAAATGCATAGCAGATTAACTAGGCCTCAAGTATGAGCCAATGACTAAAGGAGTTTTACAATTGGATGGATCACCAGCCAAGACTTTGGGGATAGTGAAAGCTTTGAATTTGACCCTTCATGCTTGTCATAATTTTTAAATTCCCCATGATGTGATATTAGTATATTTACCTCTATATTTTTCTCTTTTCTTGTCAAGGGACTTTAAATCCAAGATAGGTGGATATTTGGCAGCCAATTGGTCCTACATGGTGTTTAGGACAAAATATGGCACTAAGGTGAAAATTGAATCAGAACCTATCCATAGATATAAATTGGAACCATACTCACCTAAGGTATCAAATGTTAACTATGTTATCATTGATGAAGAGGACCTTCATATTGACCAATCTCCATCTTCCCTTGAAAGAATTTTTGATTTGTTCCTAGATGATTGGGGAAATGACAACTATGAGCATGATCATTACAAGTTTATTAAATAATCTAGTCTTGGATTTTATTATATGCATGAGAAGGGATCTTTCATGCCTAATTTTATGAATCCAAGTCATGATGTGAATGGATCATGGTAGCTTTTCTTTGATGGGTCTAGAAGTAAGATGGGTTTATGTGGTGGAGCTATGCTAGTTTCACCTTCAAAGAAAATGTATTTTTTAGCCTTCAAATTTCAATTCTCATGCACCTTTAATGTGGCATAGTATGAGGCCCTCATTCATGGCCTTGAATGGGCAAGGAAAAAAGGCGTTAAGGAATTACAAGTGTTTGGTGATAGCGAGCTTGTTGTGAATCAAGTTAGAGGGCAGAATTTGACCAAGAAATCCTTCCTCAAATCCTATAAGCATAGAGTTTGGGACCTTGTAGAAGATTTCATGGATTTTAACATCAGATATATTCCAAGGGAAGACAATAAGCATTCTGATAGGTTGGAATCTATTGGTGCTGAATTTGATGTTCCAAAGGGCATAAAGGAAGATAAAAACCAACCCCATCTAAAGGTGATTGT
The DNA here is from genome assembly GCA_037957365.1 of Torreya grandis. Taxonomy (NCBI): domain Eukaryota; kingdom Viridiplantae; phylum Streptophyta; class Pinopsida; order Cupressales; family Taxaceae; genus Torreya; species Torreya grandis. The sequence goes on along the minus strand of JARHVA010000933.1, from coordinate 962,086 downwards.
GAGACCATCCATACTAGATAATGTCACCAATTGGCAAGTCTTTGATAGTGACCATAAAATAGAACTTTTTCTACAAGAAGAGTCTGATTTTTCTTCAAAGAATTAGTCTAAATTATAGCAACAATATGGAGGGTTGATTGTCTAACTAAAGTCTAACAAGCTTCTTAAAGGCCTAGTGACTCTTGAAAGCATATTTAATGAGGATGACTAGATCAAAAAGGAGAAGGTAAGCATGCAAACAAAGAAAGATAAATATGAAAGGATATAAATATTTAAATATAAGCTACTTAAACTTGGAAAGGTATGCACTAGTCAAGAAAATCAAGATTTCATTGAACTATGCAAAGAGTTTAGTAATATTTTCGCATGGGATTATAGTGATTTGAAGGGTTTTGACCCAAGATTGGCTCAACACACCATATATCTATTTAAAAATTCTAAACCCATCAAGAAAAGACAAATTCCAATCAATCCCAAGATTGAGCCTCTCATGAGGAAAGAACTCACCAAACTGATTGAGTCTAAAATCATCTTTCCCATCAAGCATTCTTCTTGGCTAGACAACTTAGTCCCTATTAGAAATAATAATGGGGAGATCAAGTTTTGTGTAGATTCTAGGGACTTTAATAGAGTGTCTTTGAGAGATAATTATCCCCTCCCTTCCATGGAGCAAATTTTTTAAGTGGTGGTAGGTAGTGAGAGGTTTTCCCTCCTAGATGGTTATTCTAGGTACAATCAAATTTTGGTGAAAGAAAGTGACCAATACAAAATATCCTTCACCACCAAATGGGTCATGTATGCCTATAGGAGGATTCCATTTGGATTTTAAAATGTTGGAGATAATTTTCAACATGTAATGGATATGGATTTTCAAGGATTAATCAATGACATTGTATTGGTATATCTTGATGATGTGACAGTTTTCTCCAAGGAAGCAAAAGATCATTTGAATCACCTAAGATAGATTTTTGAGAGGTGTAGAGAGTTTGGGATCTCTATAAACCCAAATAAGTGTGTGTTTGTTATTCATAAAGGCAAACTCTTATGACACATTATTTCCAAGAAACGTTTGTTCATTGATCCAGAAAGGGTAAGTGTCATCATGGCATTGTCCTTACCTAAACATAAGAAGGGTCTACAAAGCTAATTTGTTAAGATAAATTTCATTAAGAGGTTTATTATTGATTTTGTTAACCTGGTCAAGCCCTTGACCTCCATGCTAAGGAAGGATGAGATATTCACTTGGATAGGAAGGAGGAAAGAAATTTTTGAGGAGACCAAGCAAGGCATTGCCCAAGCTCCTACTCTTGAAATTCCAAACTTCTCCAAGGAATTTAATTTGTACACTTTTGGGAATGATGAGGTAATCTCTAAAATGCTTAATAAATCTAATGATGAAAATTTTAAACATCTTATTACCTTATTTATTCAATGTTTGTAAGGCTATGAGATAAGGCACACATATGTTGAGAAACAAGTCCTTTCAATCATAAAGAGTTTAAATAAATATAGGCATATGTTGTCTAATAATAAGATTCACATTTTTTTGCCTCATATTAGTGTGAAATACTTTATATTGAGTAGATATTTGAATGAGAAAATGGTAGGTTGGATCACCAAAGTGATGGACTATGATGTGGAGATCAAAACCACCAAGCTAGTGAAGGGAAAAGGATTATGTAAGCATCTTGCTTTAGACTTGAAAGAGTAAAGAGAGGTTTTTTTGGCACTCCATGATAACCATACACCAGATATAGCTTCATACATGAAGAGTTTAACATAATACATGATTCATTTCCTTAAATCGATGAGTGTCCATAAGGTCTTGATAGGGCCAAGCGAAGGTACTTTAGGCTACAATTCATTCCTTATGTACTTGTTGATGGAGTGTTATTTAGAAATTAATTTTTAGGTGTGTTGTTAAGATGTATTCATTTGGATTAGATTGATAAAGTGTTGCATGAGTTTCATGATGGACCAGATGGTGGTCACTTTACTCCAAGAACCACAACTACTAAGATTATGAGAGTTGGTTACTTTTAGCCTAGCTTATTTTAAGGCACTCACACTTGGCTAAGGAAATGCCAAAAGTGTGATCTTTTTTATGGAAAAAAATTTCTATCTACCTTGCCTCTTCATCCAATCTAGGTTGAGAAACCCTTCATGTAATGGGGTTTGGATTTCATAGGTCTGATCAATCCTCCTTCTAGTGCTGGTCACAAGTGGGTGTTGACAGCCATTGATTATTTTAAAAGATGGGTGGAGGTTGTAGCTATTAAAGAGGTAAATGAAAACTTAGTCTTGGAATTCTATGAAGCTATAGTAACTAGTTTTATAGCTCTTTCAAAAATCATTTCAAATAATGCATTAGCCTTCTTAGGAATAAGGACAAGTGAATGAGCTTTGAAACATGGCATTTGTCATAGCACCTCCTCTAACTACTATCCCTAAGAGAATGGACTAGTTGAATCCACAAACAAGAACTTAATCAAGATCATAAAGAGAACTATAGAGGAGAATAAAAGGACTTGGCATACCAAGTTGAAGATAACCCTTCGAGTTGATAGAATCACTCCAAAGAGAGCAATTGGGAACTCACCATACACACTTGTGTATGGAAGGGAGGTTAGGCTTCCTATCTCACTTGAGTTACCAACTTTAGACCTCACCTATCAGCTATAATTGATGGAGAATGAGAACATGGGAGTCAAATTATGTGATTTGAAGGAGCTTGAGGAGATAAGAGATAAAGCTATGTAAACCATGACAACTCACCAAGAGAAAACAAATAAGTATTTTGACAAGAAGTCCATGCCAAGGATTTTTAGAGAAGGAGACATTGTGGATTGGCCCATATGTAATCATACAGTGTAAACAACACAATGACTTCCAACTTTCAAAGTTGGATGGAGAGGAGCTACATATCCCAGTCAATGGGATATATCTAAAGCATTGTTACTGAAGTTCTTTTTCTTTTTTTACATAGTTTCCTATTTTCCTTGTATTCCCTAAGTGTTGATGCACATGTGTGAGTCTGTCTTTGTCTTGTTTTGTTTTTACTTGGTCTTCTTGTTGTTGTGTGGTGTGTTTCCTTGTGTTTTATTTTGGCATAATCCTTGTTAGTCATATTCAAGAATTCATTGACTCCATTGGCCCTGAGTTTGATAAGGTTACTAGTCTAGTTAGTATAGCAAGCATACTACCCCTACAAGTCACTATTTTTTTGACTAAATTTTGGTCCTTCAAGCTAAAATTAGGCATCCCTATTTGAAAAAAATCATCTAAGTCTATATCTTTGGCCAAGTCCAATACTTAGTTTTTCTTCAGAAGAAGTGTTCTTTGTTAAGCCACAACAAATGTACAAGTCTAATTCTTTTAGAGGGATTATTTTGGTCTTTTTTTAAGAGTTTATTCTTTTAGGTTTTTGTCTTTGGGTTTTTATTTAAGTGCCAAATTCTTTCAAATAATTTTTCTGAGATAGATTTTCTAAAGGGAAACTTGTAACTTTTCTGAAGGAATTCTTTCAAACATTTTGTCTGAAAAAACTTTCCCAAAAGGTATCTTTCTCATAAGAAATGGTCCACTTCAGATTTTTTGAAGGGCATTTTTCAAAATTTCCAAAGGACTTTTTCAAGTGAAAGGGAACTTCAACTTTCCCTAAGGGTCATTTGCAAGAAAGCTGAATGGTACTTTTCAGAAAGTGGACACTTATAAATCTTTTGAAGGGTCACTTTTAGTTTTTCTAAAGGGGCACTTACATTTTTGATGGATCATTTCATTTTTATAAATGACACTTTCATTTTTGCCGAAGGATACTTTTCAAATTTTTTGAAGGGCATTTCAACTTTTTATAAGGGTAGATGACAACTTTTATGGAGGACTTTTTCAAGCTAAGTGGACACTTTCAACTTTCTCAAAGGGCATTTCAACTTTCCTAAAGGGGCATTTTCAAAAGCTTGAAAGATTATTTTCATGGGAGAGTGGACCATTTCAAAAAAATTGAAGGGTATTTTCCTTTTGGAAGAGACACTTACAATTTTTCCAAAGGGTCACTTGCAAGAAACTAAAGGGTATGTTTCCTTTCAAAAAGGGTATTTTTCACTTTTTTGAAGGGTCATTTCAAAGAACCAAAAAGGGCCAAATAGAAATTCCAAAGGAATTCTTTCAGATAAATTGTCTGAGGAATTCTTTTGGAAAACTTGAAAATGTGCCAAGGTCTAATTCTTTCAAACATTTTTTCCAATACAAAGAAAACATGATTTCCTTCAGATTTTTTGTTTGTAAAAATTTTTTAAGGCATAAAGGACCAAGTGAAAATCTAAAATAAAAGAACAAAGGAAACAAAAGAATTGAATAAATTCTTTCAAGAAAAGTGTCGAGACAAGAAGTATAAGGAAATATAATTCCAAAGAAATACCTGAAAGGTGATGGCCCACAGAATGTCAATTTTAGACTATGAAAACTAGACATTGGAGTTTAAAAAAAAGGATCAATGGGAACCTGAAGGCAAGGATAAAGGTAACAAGTGGAAATTGTAACTGACATTGTGGTTTAGTTATAACAAATGTAACTAATGTTTTTTGGTTTAGTTATAACTCATTGTAACTTACTCATTTGATGACATGGCATAGCTCACCCACTTCTCTCCTATGCAAATGTAACTAATTCTTTCAGGATGACACATGTCCAAGTGACCCTTGAACTTCCTTTGATCACTCTACCTCTCAAAGGCTATATATATGCATTCTTTTGGCTTGTTTAGCATCATCCACTGGGTATTGGGGAAACTTTGGCTAGATTTGTATTCGAATAACTCTTGAAGAGATGCACAAGTGTGATTGCCTCTCATATGTTATAATATTTAGTAATGATTGAATCATTTTTGGTCTAGTCTATTGAAAGATTATCTTTTTTATCTTGTACTCTTGATGTTCTAGAAATTTGCAAAAAGAAGATTGTTTCAAGTCTTTGTTAGTATTCTTTTCTAAGTGTAGAGATATCTTAACAGTGATTCATGACTATATATTTCTTTGGATTATTAATTTCATTTTTAATAATCATATACCTTCTCAAATCTATCAAATTAAATATCGATCTAGTAATGGATCTTGAGTTGTGAATCTTGTGCAAGAAAACACCTTATTTTGTCTTTAAATTAGTGGTTTCAGTCAATTAGGAGGATACCAAATATTGGTGCATCACCATTTATTTTCTTCATTATTTTCCTAAACTCTTTTCATACAAAATTGATAGATTATAGATATTTTTAAAGGTGTATCAAGGGAAGCTAGCCCCTAATCTAGAGATTCATCTCAATGAAATTGTCACCTAAAGCAAGAGAGATGATTCCATTTTGCCACTTGGATGAGGAGAACCAAGCATATCTTCAAGGGTGTAAATCCAATCATCAAAAATATGTATATTGAACAACACTGTGTACTCCTCATACTACACTGTTATATGTAGGTTGATCTCATTGTACTAGTCTCCAAATCCTCTAAGTAGGTGGGATAGGAGATCTCCTATGAGGCTCTATCCTATAAACCACATTACTCTCATGATGAGTAATCGATGATTCCTATGAAAGAATGTCTTGTGATGAATCAATCATGGAGGAATCAGGTCTAGGAATCCATGATGTAGGAGGTCTCAATACCCCTTATGTGAATGTTATGATGTCATTATAAACACATCTATTAATGTAATCCCTCAGTCCATAACAATCATTATCTCTATGTCCTCAGATACGATGATAGTTATAAAAGGGTCAATGTGGTTGTCTATGTAAGAGATTTGGATCTGAAAAATGAGTAGAATGAAATGTGATTAACCTCCTATTTAGTAGTGTTGATAATATAACATATGGGCTATCCCACTCTGAATCAAACTATAGTGGTGCCCTACTACTATTATTTGTAGTGCATACTATAAGTGGTGCTCTAGAAACTAACTCTCTAATCGGGACTAGTTGTTTTTCTAGTTGTGGTCTCCTATCTTTTTTAGGACATGGTGGATGTTGTGTGCTAGGAGCTATAGATGGAGGTAATTTTGTTAAATCCATAGTAAGCCAATCAACTGAATTTGCCTCAATCAATCCCAATTTTTTCTCCGAGGCTAAAATTATATAACATAAGTTCTTGAAAGAGGACTCTATTTGATATAATATATGCTCCAAGAGAGGTTGGATAATCCCTTTAATAAATATATGTTGAACCTATAAATCGATTGGTTTATATATTAAGCATAACATGGAAGTCTTAAATCATAAGATATAATCACTAACTGGCTCTGAAGGATTCTGATGCAATGTGGTAAGTTTCTCATAAGTAATAAAGAGCATGACTAATAGAATTTTTTATATGTAAGTAAGGATGCCCACTACCATTGAAATTATCAAATTTTGGTATCTTCAAACCAAGTGGTAATGGTGCATATAAGATAATGTGCATTGTAGTATTAACATATATAACATTCAAATCAACCAAAGAATGATATGCATTGTTTTTCAAGGTGATTTGATGTACCTTTTATTATTAAGAACCAACAACATGCATTAAGGAAAGAACCTCTTGTGAAGGCATATTAATATCATTAAGGGGTTCATTTAATAATTGAATTTTATTATTAATTTTAGCCATTAGTATGCTATTTTGAATATAAAAAATATTATGAATGAATTATTCTTTATAAATGGTAGGTTTTGGAGTTCATTGGTATTTAATGTATCATTAGTTTGCAAAGGAATAATACAGTCTGCAGAAATAAAATAAATAGCATTATTTTTTCATCATTAGAAGCAACATGTTCAATCACTTTATTTTTTTAAAGAGGACAAGGAGCATCGTCATGATTGGTAATAATATTATCATTAAGAAAACTATCATTTGATTTATCATGCAACATACAATCATCATCAACATGAGGTAATGGTAGAGAAAAATTTATACTAGGGTTATTAGAGACATTTTTCTCTTCACTATACACATAGTAATAATCAACATTGTAATTTTCATCATGATCACTATATGTTTCACTTATAGAATAAACATTTGAGATAATGACACTTTCATTTTCACTAGAAAAGCGTGTAAAAGATGCATTTGTATTTTCTAATTTTATCAAAGTATTATCATATGTAAAATGAATATGAGTTTCATTTTCATTATAAACATTAGAAATTAAAACATTTTCATTTTAAGAAGGGGAGAAAGGAGGAGAAACTATTACATTTTCTACCTTGCTTAAAGTACTATCACGTTTAAAAGGAACACTATTTTATTATTCATTATCAACATTTTGAAATAACATGTTCATTGTTAGGACAAAGAGGATAGGAGATGCATTATCATATGTAAAAGGAACATTACCACAACTCGAATGTAAATGTTGAGATACACAATTGTATTTTCATTATGCAATGGAATTTTGAGTTTCTTTTCTTTATATTGAGAAATGTTGAAAAGACACATAGCAAAAAAAATTGATGACCTAGGAGTGTTATTAAATAATACATCACTAATGAGGGGATCTTTTGAAATTAAATTGTTAGTTTTTTGACATGACTTGGAAAAAATACAATAGAATAAGTAGGAGAGGAGCCTTCATCTACATTACTATATTTTTCACATTGATCATCACTAGAATAGTATTTTTCTTATCATCATGATAAAATTAATCATTATCATCATTATAGGTATAGCCATGCTCTTTATTAGTATCTAGCAAACACTCTAACATGATAAAAATATAGGTGGAGAGAGAGACATGAATATTAGCAAACACTCTAACATGAGAAGGAAATAAAAAATTATTTGAAACCCTAGGTTAAAATTTTAGAAGGAAATCCTAAACAAAACTATGACTTGAAATGTTCAACAAATAAATTAGGTTCACCAATATGTTTTATGTAAAATTGAGATTAGGAAAATAGATCTAATCTCGTTTAGATAACAATAACTAAGTAAAAATATATTATAATTTAAATAGGAATTCACGCACATTCATTTATAATATGAAAATAATTAGGGTTTCTATCAAAATACATAAATAAGAATGAGCACTTATTTGTAATTTGAATACACAGGCCTTTATATGATTATGACTTGACAGTGATACTGATTGAGATGCCTCCTGATGTGTTGGTTTTGACGATTTAACTAATTTGGATGTAGCCATTATATTTAGATAGCAGAGATCTATATCTTTGTCTAAATGGAGTGATTTTGTCTAAGTTAACTATAAAATAGACTTACAAATTAGAAAAATGTGTGAATTAATTGTTAGTGTGAGATTTTTCCCACTATGTGGATTTACCTACACAATCTAATTAGCTTGCTTAGGTCAATAATAAGTCGTTAGAGTAAATGTACTTTAAGTCATTTTACAATTGTGAATTGAGTTAATTACCTTTTTGGGTGACCTAATTCCTCACTATATAATGTACCTTCTTATGTACTTTTTGGATAATGAATGAATGCTTATTAATGTAACATTTTGTTTTGAAGACAAGATTATTCCTATTGTGAGTTATTCTTCAAATTCACTACTCTAAATAGATTTAGCCTCATGTATTCAACCTTATATAGTATATCCTCAATTTTGGTCCACTCTTACATGGTATCATAGCTATGCTAGAAGATGAATCCATTGATTCTATTGTGAGATTTTGCATCATTATTAGTTTGAGATTTTCATTGATTTTGGGGATCTAGGGTTTGGTGGGTTTCTCATAAATCCATGTAAATTTGCATACCCAGAGTCTATAAGTGAAAAAAGGATAATTTCATTGGATTTAAAATGTGTAAAAACCCTAGGAATAATTATAATCATGATCTAGTTTTGTGACAGTCTATTTTTGACCATTTTTGGAGGGTATTAAGGTTATTTTTTGAATTTACAAAAAATTGTACTTTTTAATGAATTTGAGGAAAAACAATTTATATTTTTTTTTAGGTTTGTTAAAATATCAAGTGGGTCTCTTTAAGTTTTGGAGAAGTTGCTCAGAATCCATAATTGTTAGAAGTTTTCTAGTTTGACAGGAATTTGACCCCTCACAGGCAATTTTAACAGTTATCAAACTTTTATTGTTAGGAAAATAAGAATTGATAGACATTTCCACCTTGGTAGGCATTTGGGTGGTAGTGTGCATGTTCATTAGGTTCTATCCCTTGTAAAAACCCTTATCAGGTTCCAACCCCTACATTTGCATCTATCAAGTTTTGACCCCTACATTTGAACATATCAGGTTCTGACCCATGCATTTATACCTATTAGGTTCTGATTCCTACTCAAACACATCATTGGTTATAATAATTTCTCAAAAACCTATTAGGTTTTGATACATTGTCAACCCCTATCAGGTTATGATGCTTGTTAGAACATAAGTTAGGTTATGATTCCTGCTCAAACACCCATCAAACTCTGATGCCTACTCAAACACACTCTATACTTTAACACCTACTCAATCACATCTTAGACTCCACCAACTACTCAAGTACCCTCCATATTTTTCCACTTGTAAAAACACATTGTGGGTTTTGCCCACTCTATTTGCACACACAGTAAATTTCTAGAGATTGTTAAATTTAAGATAGTGAAGAGTGACACTAATCATTTTAAAATGGTGGAATTTTTGGATGATGTCACTTGACCATCAATCAAATTAAGAGAGGGGTACCACCCAAAATTTCTTAATTTTTTCTCAAAAAGGGCATAATTTTTTTAGCAGGAAGTTGATTCCAAAATAATTCACAAACTTTTGCACCCCCAAATTTTTCTAATTTTGTAAAGTGGAGATTTCCCTTGCCATCCATAAATTCAAACACACATAAATTTTAGCATGTTAATACTTTTCAAGCACATTTTTTTTAAAGTGTGAGTTATTTCAATCTCTAAACATTGGTAATATTATCATACCTTGATATTTTGAACCTCTATAGATTCAGGGGGGTTACATATTCCTAATCTTACAACACATACTTCCTTTTTGCACCATGGATATGAGTTCTATTCTGATTCTTACACCCTCAACTATCATGAGTGGAAATTCAAATTTCAAATCCTCTTGAGGATAAAATACTTACACTAAATCATAATGGGTACATAAAAATAACTAACACCTACGCTAGAGAAGGTGAAGTGGCACAATAGAAGTGATAAAGCCTATGGTCTTTTATGCCTGTCTATGTTTCTCGACCTGCTCTTTCATATTTAATCTACCACTACTCTAAATGAGGTCTAAACCATATTGAAAAAAATATTTGGGAAGCATGACATAATGAGAAGTCATGAGCTGGATAAGGAGCTCATCAATTTGAGCCCAAGTTATTTTGATACCATACAAGACTTATTCACAAATTTCAAATTGCTCAGGTTGTAGTTGAAACTATGTGACATTGATAAAAATTATAATCAATTGATTCTTTCCATCCTTTCCAAGTTGGGATATAACTTTTTTGTCTTAGTTTCTACCTTTTATGCCACCAAGCATGCCATTGGAGCTACATGGACTATGCCTTCCTTGGATTACTTTTTTGTTGACTTAACTCAGGATCAAGATAAGCTTATTTAAATGGGTACACTGAAGTCATCTATATTACATGTATTAATTGTGAGCCATGATAAATAGAAGGCTTTTAATATTAAGGAGAAGAAATAGAACAAGAAGATCCTAGAGTAAATAAAGGGTTAAAAATTTTATGCTAAGGCCAAAATATTAAAAGAGTTCTCCTCTTTAGAAGGGAAACCCAAGAAAGAGTGAATCATATGTGGATATTGTAAGAAATCTAGACATGATGAATCTAAATACATGAATAATCACATTGACCAATGGATAAAAATGCTCAAGAAGCACAACATTAGTATCCCTAAGTCTTCCAATCAAAGTTCATTAGAATAGGAGTCTTCTAAAGCCAAAGAGAGTAAGAAGGGAAAATATGAGGGCAAATCATTTGTTGTAGTTTCATCTCATCCTTCCACATGGGTTATTGATTATGGTGCATCACACCATATGGATTCATCACAAGACATGTTCTCATCTTTGGAACCTTGTTATATGCCTTCCATCTTGTTGGGTGATGATACTTTCACAAAATTTAGTGAAAGTAGATATATTAAAGTGAATGATGGGAAATTTTATAATGTTTATGTGTTCCCTCTTTATCCATATATCTCATATATGTGTATTAGGTCACTCACATCAATTTGATCAAGATAATTGAGTTTACACCTAATTTCATAGTCATTAAAGAAGCAAACAATGACTCCATTATTGAGTTTGGGAAAGCATATCACCAGTCACAATTGTATACTTTCTCATATTTTTCTCCTAATTAACCCTCTACTGCACTTCTCACTTATTATGATGGGGTAATTAAATTATGGCATGATCAACTTGACCATCTCAACTATCGCTACATAGAATTACTCAGTCAACAAGACATGGCTTCAAGTTGCCATGAGTTAAGTTTTTCAATTGAGTTTTCCAAAGGTTTCATACTTTTTAAGCATCCTTAGGAGAATTATGACAAGGGAAAATCATGAAGAGCTAAATAGATATTAGATATTATCCATAGTGACATTTTTGGCCCATTTCCAAAACCTTCATTCAAAAAGATAAAGTACATGCTTACTTTCATCAATGAATTTTCAAGGCATACTTTGGTGTATTTTCTTAAGTATAAATCATATGTGTTTGATCATTTTTAAGACTTCAATGCACTTGTAGAAAAATAATCCGGTAAGTCCATCAAGATTTTGTGCACTGATAAAGGTGGTGAGAGTGTCCATAACCATTTTGAGTAATTATTTAAATCATAGGGGATTGAACTAAAATATACATTTCTATATATTCCTTAGAAAAATGGTATTTTGGGGTGTAAGAACAAGTCTTTGAAGTAAATGTCCAATTGTATGTTACACTCCAAGTCTCTTGCACCTCAATATTGGGCTGAGGTAATCAACTATGCATGTTATATCTAGAGCTAAGTTCCTTATAAATAATTAAAAGGAGTCATTCATTTTTAATCTTAGAGTAGTCAAAAACACATAATAAATCACTTCCAAGTGTTTGGATCTCTTTATGTCCTGCATTCCCAAAAAGAAATGTAAGGTAATAGAATTCAAATTTAACCTTGTATCTTTGTTGGATATCCTAAGGGTGTTAAGGGATACAGGATTCTCCATCCCGCCACTCATGAGTTATCCATTGAGAGGAGTTTTTGCTTTAAATATGGTCCTAAAGACTCTTCACATGGCACTCCTCCCTCTTCCTTGGATGCACTAGGATTTGATGGTAGTTATGATTATTCAAATCTACCTAAATAACTTCTTGATGATATAGATTCTTCTTCTAGTTTTAATCATGAGAGAGTGATGAGGATTCCCCTCCTCTTCCTAAAATTAATTTAGAGGATGAGTAATATCCTCCTAACTCTCTGAGCATTATTCCTATTTAGGCTAGACAAACACTACAAAGTGTTGGCCAATGGGTTGGAGATCCATCAAACACCAGGCAAACCCATTCACAATTTTAGAATACCCCACATGCTTTCATTACATCTAATTCTAATCCAAAGTTATTTTATGAGGCATCAAGCAATCCTTAGTGGGATAATAATATGGAAGAGGAATATGGTTCCATGTATAAGAATAATACTTGGAATTTATTCCCTCTTCCTATGGGAAGAAAACTTGTTCGATGTAGGCGAATATACTAAATAAAATTTGTACTAGATGGGTCTATAAACAATTTTTAATCATGTTTGGTAGAAAAGGGTTTTTTCTTAGGTACCTGGGATTCAATATACTAATATGTTCACCCCAGTTTCCAAAATGAACTCAATTTGACTCATTCTCACTATTGCCATAACACATCATTGGGATGTTCATCAAATGGATGTGAAGAGTGTCTTTCTTCATGGTGACCTCAAAGAGGAAATATACATGGATAAATCAAAAGAATTTATGAAAGATTCCTTAGTTTAAAATTTTTTAAAATCTATGGCCTCAAAAAATCTCTTCAAGCTTGGTTGTCAAGATGGACTCCTTTATTTTTTTAGTTGGGTTCACTAAATGCTATTATAATCCAAATATCTACATTTTATGGTAGGTGGATTCACTATGGATTCTAGTTCTCTATTTGGATGACCTATTGATCATAAGGAGTTCTTAATCCACCATTATATTAGTGAAAATTACTTTGTATGATAGGTTCTTAATGATTGACTTAGAGGTGTCACATTACTTCCGTAGGATTGAAATTTCTTAGTCTAACTCCAAGATCACTATTATATAATCTAAGTTTTCTCTTAATTTCCTTACATAGTTTAACATGGTTTACTATAAGCTAATTTTGACTCCTTTTCTATCTGGTGTGAATCTTGAGGCTGATTGTCTATCATCTTTGGTTGATGCTACCTCATATCAGCAACTTGTTGGTAGTCTCATCTACCTTCCACACACTAGACTTGATATTTCATATGTAGTGGGCATGGTCTCTAGATTCATTTAGGAACCACATGAGCTGCACTAAAAAGTAACTAAGTGGATTTTCCACTATAGTTAGGGTACTCATAGTTTCAAGATTCACTATGGAGTTGGCATCAACATGACCTTGATTGGTTATATAAATTCAGATTGGGCTAGCAATATTTAGAATCATAAGTATACTTTAGGATATAATTTATCCCTCAGTTCATATCTGATTAGATGGTCAAACAATAATTAGAATGATATCTATTTATCTTCTACTAAGGTAGAATACAGAGGAATTATTAAGGCTACCATTGAGGCTATTTAGCTTATAGGGATTATCATTGAGTTTAGCATCCAGTTTTGATGACCAACAGTCATCTTCTACAATAACCAAAGCAAAATCTAGATTCGTAAGAATTCGGTCCTCTATCAAAGTACCAAAAATATTGATATTCACATACATTTCATTTTAGAGCTCATCCATGATCAAGTCATTGATCTCTACTACATGTAGATAAAAGAGCAAATTGTTGATATATTCACCAAACCTTTCACTAAAATCAAGTATCTTTATTTGCAGGTTCTTCTTGGGGTTCAAGTAGCTCTATCTTCTTCCTCCTCTAGGGGATCATCTCTATGTACTTGGGTACCTCATCATGACTTTATTTCAAGACCCAATTCTTATACCCACCTAAGCTACACTTAAAGGGGTTGTCATTCTAGGCTTTTTCCCACTATGTGGTTTTACCTACATAGTATAATTAGCTTGTTTAGGTTAGCAATAGGTCATTAAGTGAATTTTACTTTAAGTCATTTTCTAATTGTGAGCTGTGTTAATTACCTTTTTAGGTGACCTAATTCCTCACTATATAATATACCTTCCTATGTACTTTTTGCTTAATGAATAAATGCTCATTAATGGAAATTTTTATTATTAAGATGAGCTTCTTCTTATTATGAGTTGTTCTTTAGATTTCAATACTCCATACAAATTCAACATCATGTATCTGACACTATCCAGTAGATCCTCATTTTTGGCCCACTTTGACAATAACCTATAATGTGTATTTATCTATTGGGATCATGTAATCATGTGTTATAGCCTATATTCTACCTTCTTTCTTTCAAAAAACCATATCAAGGTATTTCAAACGAAACCAAATGGTAATCAAATAGAAAAAGGGGATAATAAACAAGGGGAATAGTTGAGCTAGCCTTAAAAAACCCTCTACAAGTGAGCACTACATACATAGTCCCAAATGGGACATCAGGTTGATTTAGTTGTCCCTCTCCTATGTGTGTATAACTCAATCATGTGCAATATGAATCTAAATTCTCTTTATCTAGGGCCTCCTCATGGTCTAATCATGTAATCTATATGTACAATAAAAACTTAAGATATACAAAAATATAGGTTTGAGCTTGTTGTATAGTTTTTTATTTAATTGTGCCTTTTGATAGGTAGATAAGTGCTAGATGTAAAATGCCTATTAAAACCCTTTAAATAGAATACTCCCAAATTCTAATTTCAAAAACATTTTGGCACACAACTAAATCAAAAGTGAATAAAATGGTCATAAAAGAGACTCAAAATGAAACGTGACCTGAAACAAGTACCAAAAAGTGTGTTGGGATAATACCACTCTTTCGGATAATCACGTAAAGTGTGATAGTCCAAAAAGATTGGTTTTGTCTAAAATTAATAATAAAATAATAAATAAGGGGAAAAGTACCAAGGATCCATGTGACTCAAATAATAATTTATAATGGAATAATAATGCAATGAAAAAATCAATATAAGAGATCAAAGTAATATACATAGGAATAAAATGAAGATGCATCAATGGAGTCTCAATTCAACATTAGGAACCTATAAATTAAAATTCATAAAAATACATAATACTTGTGTTCATTTGACCAAATTTGGGTGTCTATAGTATCCTTGGTTACTCAGTATGCCCTGAATTGAAGTTTAATTTTTAGGTCATCATGGAACATTATAATTTTTTTAATACCTTGGAAGATATTTTTTAATATCACAATAATCTAAGGGCATCCATATTATAAAATGAGCTCACTACTCTTAGTCTAGATAACTATCCTCGCATTGAGTATTTCATCACTCAATTCTAGTGCTTGAGGCTTCTAGTTAAGATTGGCGAAACCAATATTGACTAAAAACTCATTATGACTATTTTGTCTAAATTGGGTTATCCTTAATTTTTATACTAAATTACTACACACATCAATACTCTATAGGATTTGCATATGTGACATTGACTTTTGATAAGTTTTATGACCAAATTTAGAGAGAATAGAAAAACTAATTTTTATTGGTGAAATCTAACATGAAAATACTATAAATAGTCATTATTGGTCAATGATAATAATGCATCATCCCAACCAAACTCTAGAAAATGTAAGGGCCCTACTAAGAAAAAATGGAAAACAAATCCCAACCCTTCAAGAAACATCATCTCAATAGAATGCTTCTCCAAGTCAAAATAAAAGTAAAGGGAAATTAAATTTCAATGTTGACTAAGAGTGTTATAATCGATGTAAAAAATAGACCATGATAAAAATCGATAATTCAATAAAATGGCATACTTATAAGCAAATATGAAAAAAATGTAGCTCCCCCCTCATAAGATAGGAGCATCACTTTTTACAATAATATTACCTATTTTTTAATGGATTCTAGATTCAAGAGCCTCCCATCATATGGTGCATGATGGATCACTATTTTAAAATATTAACCATTTCCACACAATTGAATTTTTTGTGGGTAACTCTAGTCCTCTAGTTGTTGAGGGTGAAGGGATAATTGAGATGGATAATGGCATATTCAACAAATTTATCCACATTTCAGACTTGTCTACAAACTTCCTCTCCATATATCACATCACACATTCAACTAAAATCAAAACCATTGAGTTTATAGCTACCAATGTTTTAATCATAAATATCAAAGACTAGTCTACTATTATAGCCACTATAAAGGTTGATCGTCTAGTATGATTGTATAAATTTCAAAATCATGTTAACTCAACCTTCACAAGTCATGATTGCACATGTTAATAGCTTGAGTAAACTTTGTCATGATAATTTTATTAATCTCAACCATACTAATTCTATGACCTTAGTAAGTACCACATGGTTATCATTTTTCCATAATTTTAATCAAATATGTTGTTTTTCTAGGTTGTGCACTTGAAAAACAACACAAGGATCCATTTCCCAAAGATAAATCCTTAAGGGAAAGTGACACATTATAGTTGGCTCACATTTATATTATGTCTTTTCCCAATGATTCTTTTCAATAACATAAATATGTGCTTGTATTCATTAATGATTTATCTTGTATAACTTGGGTCTACTATTTAAAAAATAAAAATGAAGTCTTTGAGCACTTAAAATTTTTCAAACCCCTTATTGTAAACCTATTAGAGATATAAATATAGCATCCTAAAATGGATAATGGAGGAGAATTTGTCAAAAAAAAAAATCTTAGATTTTGTGAACAGTTAGGCATTTAAATTCAACATATTTTACCCTACATCCCTCAATGAAATGGTGTAGTTGATCATAAAAATTGCATACTACAGGAAATGTCCAATTGTATGGCACATTCCAAAGACTTTCCTCTATTGTTTTGGGCTTAGTTAATTTAGTGAGAAACCTAATATCCAAAATCACACTTCTCACTTTGTAGTGCGAAATATGACTCTCAAAGAAAAATGGTTTGGTGCCAAGCTAGAGGTTATTAATTTTTGAGTTTTTGGATGTAATGCATGGGTGTAAATTCTAGATGAAATGTGAAAATAAATGTAAAGTAAGTTTGTCATTGTATCCTTGTCAGCTATTTTGAAGATGTGAATGTATACCATCTTCTTATTTTTGGCACCACTAAAGTGACTTACTATCAAGATGTGTTATTTGATGAATAATCCCAAGATTTCATCCTAACCTGTCCTACTACTCCTAATTACTTTCTATCAAGATGGAAAAAAAATTGAGGTATCTTATGAAGAACAAGATATTTTATATGAATCCCATTCTAAGATTTATTAAAATTTAAATCATGATCCATATGGGGGATAACCATCACCTCCACCATACTAGAAAACATTAAAAATACGCCTAAAAAACAAACACAGTCTCTTCCAAAATGTGTCTAAATTTTTCACCATGAGGTTGGGTCATTGGTAAGTGATATAAGATATCCAAGCAAAACTATATCACATATATATTTTGTTTCACATTTATCATAGTTGAAGTTGACATAGGATCCAAATACTTATCAACAAGCTTCTAAGCATCCTAAATGGTAGCTAGCTATGAAAAAAGAACTTCTTTCACTGAAGAAGAAAAAAACTTGGGACTTGGTTCCACTTATGAAAGGAATAAATATAGTGACTTGAAAGTGGGTTTAATGCACTAAGTATGCAATATATGGTTCCATTGACAGATACAAATCTTGAATTGCAGTAAAATCCTTTTCACAAGTTGAAGGTGTTGATTACCATGAAACATTTGCTTCAGTTACCAAGATGAATTCCATCAGGGTAGTAATCTCCTTGGTTGAAACACAAGGATGAGAGGTCCATAAAAATAAATTCAAAAGTGCCTTATTAAATGAAATATTGTAATAATAAATCCAAAAATCCCAACCTCTCAAGTCTGTAAGTAATGATAACTTTGACTTTGTGTGTAAGTTGAAAAGTCCTTGTATGGTTTTAAATAGGCTTCTCAAGCTTGGAATGAAAATATCAACATGTTGTTAATAAAATATAATTTACATGGATTCCATATGACCCCATGGTCTACACTAATAAATTAGATGGGAAACTTTTGATTTTGGTCATCTTTGTTAATAATTTAACATCACATGGATTTCTACCAAGAAAATTCATGATTTGAAACCCTAGATAATGAAGTATTTTGAGATATATAACTTAGTGTTATCAATCAAATTTGCACCCTTGAGAATTTAATTAAATTATTAAAATTTTGATGTAACATGGAAACACCTCAAGGTTTTGGGTACCCTATTATAGAGGTTAATCTCTATGTTAAAGGGCTATCTCCCCTTGATGAATCACGTAGGCTAAAACACTAATCTACTACTTGCTAGGAAAAGGGAGGGAAATGTACTCTAATGGAGGTGATGCACCAAATATGATTTAGAAACTACCAACCAATTGTAATTCTACTTAAAATAAGAGACTAAACTACACATGAAACTAATCCAAATCTATCTCTCTACATCAATGTTTCTCATGAAGTTTTATGAAGCAAGCTTAAGCTAGGAAGACTAGTCAAGAGGTCATGTAATGACACTAATGAAAATACTACTCATTAAAACTCTACACACTCCATTTAGACACTTTAAGAGACATAAAAAAAGGATTTTAAATTGAACATGAATGTTAAATAAGTACAAAAATTCCAAGGAAGCAAGACTATCACTTAGCAAGATCAACTAGTCAATCATGCATATTGAAACCAATCCATAGAGAAGGTAAAACCAGATTATTCTCATTGATCAAAGGCTAAAAATGGTCAGGGATTCACCATACCCATGTGGAGGATACAAACTTATCCTATCAAGGCTCAATATATAAATAAATTTAGAGAAGGAGAGAAGGGTGTAGGAGAGAAAGTGACAAGTGTTTCATGAAAGAGTTACAAAAATAAAAGAGTTTGAAACTATCTCAATAGGTATTAGAAGACAAGTGTACTATTTTGAAGATTTTATACTCCTACAAGTGGCATGGAAGTTTTAAACTTGTCTCAACTTTAATTTTCTTTTAAAAATTACCCCTTCTTTGGCTTGTGAGAGTACAAATGGCATTCTTGACCATCAAGTCATGTTAAGTTACATCTTTGCTCTACTCTTGACACTTTCAACTGATCTCTATAGGTTTCCTTTGAAACATCACCTTATTCTCTTATTATGTGTCTATAAGTCTCTTCATTTCACTATGACAATCAATTTATCACATTATTCTCTTGTCACATTTCTTTTCCAACCTTGTTATATCCTTCATCAACTCATGTTAAGGTGTGGAGTTAAAAGCTTCAACTATTTACAGACACAAGAAGAGGATGCTGAAGAACCAGAAGCACCAGCGTCAGCAGCATGACCGATGTCGGTCAGATGCAGTGCAGAAGGAGACCGGTGATGGCAGATAGTTAGTCGACGTCGGCAGCACTAGACAAGCAGGGACCGGCGTCGGTCGCCTGTGTATTTCCAGAACTGCTGTTGATGAATAGTCAGTTAAGTGAAGCGAGTGTTTGCATGTCAAATGACTAATTATAGTCACGAGTTGCGTTTCTAATTATTGTAACTAGAGTTCTATTTTTGTAAGCATGGGATCCTATTTAAAGACCCATAAGGCATGTATTGTAATTATTAAGAAGGCAAGTAAAAGCATTGAAGCAAGCAAGGTCAAGGAGATCTACAGGGGTAAGATCAAGGAGATCAGCTGAAGCATTCAAGGAGGGATAGCAACTCAGGTTGTGGAGTTGGTTTTGTGTTGAGCAAGAGAGAGAGGGAAGATGGTCTTGAGGTGTGGCAAGCCTTTGAGGTGGAGGAAGAAGTGGCATCTTCCTTATTGTATTTTCTTCTAGTAATATTTAGTACAAGAGTGTGTATTGTCTCTCAAATTCTTTGTTGTCTCAAGTTTCTAGTTACTTTATCATTCTGGTATAATTCTGTGTTTAATTGATTATAAGAAAGTAATCAATTGTGCTTCCGTTGGATAAGGGGTCACCTAACAGTTAGTATCAGAGCATATTGATTGTTGTAGGTTTACCTGACAAGTGGTATCAGAGCTACGATTTGCAGGAAGCAGGGTATTGTTTTTGATTACAGGTCATTCACAGGGTTTTCTGATTGAGTGGGAGTTCAGCAATGGCAGAAGAAAGTAAGCTACGAATGGAGAAGTTTAACGGCAAGAATTATTAACATTGGAGGATGCAGATTGAGGACTATCTGTATTAGAAGGATTTGTACTTACCGTTGGGTGGGGTTGCATGCAAGCCCACAGATATGAAGGATGAAGAATGGAGTGTTCTTGATCGAAAGGCTCTCAGTTCCATAAGGTTGAGCCTTGCATCGTCTATGATTTCTAGCTTATCACAGTGCAAGACAACGGAAGAGTTGATAAAGTCCTTGGTGAATTTATACGAAAAGCCCTCAGCTTCTAATAAGGTATATCTTATGAAGTAGCTATTTACTTTGCAAATGCAGGAAGGTGGATTGGTACATACTCATCTCAGTGATTTCCATGGTTTGGTAAACCAACAAGCTTTAGTCAATATTGTTTTTGATGATGAGGTAAAGGCTCTCTTGATTTTATGTTCTTTGCCTGAAAGTTGGGACGGTTTGGTTATGGCAGTAAGTAATTTTGCATCTGCTTCTAAAATCTTAAAAGTTGATGATGTTGTGAGTGTGATCTTGAAAGAAAAAATACGCAGGAGAAGCACTAGATAGAGGGATGGATTCCCGTTTTAGAGAAGAGAGTGGATGGACACATGAGACAAAAGGCTATGGTATATGGTCTTGATTAGGCTACAGAAAAATGGAGTTTTGACCATTGTATTTTATCTTTACCAGGTTGGATAATATTAGCTACATTATCCTGTTACTGTATTGTGTTACTTGTTGCAGGGTTTCATATACAAGGAGTTTTCTGAGCTAAGGGTAGAGTTGGTTCAGAAGTGTGTCATGGAGAATTTGGGAGCAGCAAAATTCTTGTGGCATAAGAGACAGGTATAGCATCACAGGTTTGCATGGTGGTTGGTCTTCAAGAGTGACTTTGAAGAGGGATACAGAGCCTAAGGAACAAAATAGATGGTGTATAGGTACAGGTACAAGTTGTAGCTATTTATCTCTAAGTGGGAGATTGTTAAGGTGTGGAGTTAAAAGCTTCAACTATTTGTAGACACAAGAAGAGGATGCTGAAGAATCAGAAGCACCGGTGTTGGCAGCATGACCAACGTCGGTCAAATGCAGTACAGAAGGAGACTGGTGAGGGCAGATAGTCGGCTGACGTCGGCAGCACCAGACAAGCAAGGACCGGTGTCGGTCACCTGTGTATTTCCAAAACTACTGTTGATGAACAGTCAGTTAACTGAAGTGAGTGTTTGCATGTCAAATGACTAATTATAGTCACGAGTTGTGTGTCTAATTATTGTAATTAGAGTTCAATTTTTGTAAGCATGGGATCCTATTTAAAGACCCATAAGGCATGTATTGTAATTATCAAGAAGGCAAGTAAAATCATTGAAGCAAGCAAGGTCAAGGAGATCTACAGGGGTAAGGTCAAGGAGATTAGCTGAAGCATTCAAGGAGGGATAGCAACTCAGGTTGTGGAGTTGGTTTTATGTTGAGCAAGAGAGAGAGGGAAGAAGGTCTTGAGGTGTGGCAAGCCTTTGAGGTGGAGGAAGAAGTGTCATCTTCCTTATTGTATTTTTTTCTAGTAATATTTAATACAAGAGTGTGTATTGTCTCTCAAATTCTTTGTTGTCTCAAGTTTCTAGTTACTTTATCATTCTGGTATAATTCCGTGTTTAATTGCTTATAAGAAAGTAATCAATTGTGCTTCTGTTGGATAAGGGGTCACCTAATAGTTAGTATCAGAGCATATTGATTGTTGTAGGTTTACATGACATTTATCACATTATTCTCTTGTCACATTTCTTTTCCAACCTTGTTATATCCTTCATCAACTCATGTTAGGGTTCTTGAGCAAGTCAATACTAGTGACCCTAGCTAACTATGTTTGAGATTTTTATCATCTATTTTAGGATCTATGACTTCATGTAATGATTATTTTATACTAATTACACCTCCTTATATTTCTCAATGTTCTCATCTCAACTCTAACTAACTATTTTCTCATGAAAGCCCTTGTAGGTCTTTGTGTAGTCCTAGACTTGTCTAGCCTAAAACAAAGCTTATTAGCAGTGGTCTCACTTTTTTATGGGTCTAAGGGATAATGGAGTTTCATTATCCATATTAATCCAGTCTAAAAATATTTACCATCTTTCACATTTCTCATAGACCTCCAACTCTTTTTAAACAAGCAAATGTCTCTCAAAAGTAAGTAAGCTCGTAGCTTGTATTGGCTATGTAAACATGGTTTTAGAGAGATTTCTAGGTAGTAAATTATATTGAATATTATTTAGGTACCTTTTGATTTTAATTATTATTAATAATTATATATTATTCACCTCAAATTCCCATATCACTAATTGTAGGTGACCTTTTTTCCTTAAGCTTATAATCAGCCTTCCTGCTTTAGCAACTTGTAGGTACTCATAAACTGTGTATGTAGAGTTTTGGTGAGCTTGATAAGTCATTTTATCTTTGAAAATATCTATTAGGTCAATTTTATTTTCAATGACCTCTTTAATATATTTTATAATTCAATTTAGACTCTAATGCTCCTTCATGTAATCTGCATTCACATGAGTTTGCACATAGAATTATTTGTTTGGTCTGAGTTTAACAATCCTAAATAGGCATGTCTACATTTATTTATTTTATTAATTTTATCTTTAATTCCATTTCAAATAAATATTATCTTATAAAATAAATCCAAATTAGATTTTATGTCTTAATTTTTCAATCAAAGCTACACCCCATTGTCTTATATCAAAGAATTCACATTTTCACAAACCTCAATACTCTACTTTATGCCATGACTATACGTGGTTTAGGTTGAGTAAGAGTTTTGAATATAAAACCTAGAAACATGGCTTATTAAATAATCTAATTACCATCCTGATAGTGCTTTGGATTCATTTAACACTCTTTTCATGCTTGAATCAATTTTGAAACTTCAAGTAGACCTATACATTGTCATTTGGGTCTTAACTGGGTCTTAAGTCCTTCCTAAGATCTCATAAAAAGGTTAGAGGTTTATAAAATTATTTATACCCTATGAATACTTATTTAGGACTTGAATCCACCTTTATATTCATTCCATCCTCAAATATTATATGAAACTTTCACCTCTCTAAATAGGCATGGTTGTGTGTTAAGAATCTCTTGGTTGTAGGTAGTGGTTTAGGTGGTAAATTAAAATCTTGGGATGAGGAAATTTTTAATGAAACCCTAAAAAATATTTGAATTTTACCATAATTAAAATGTATTCATAAACCTCTCAATCTATTTTCTAACAATATTTCATGGCTCGCATATGTCATTTATTCCTTCATGGTTGTAGGTGACTAAACTGTGTGGCTATAAGTATAACTTGGTATCTTGAGCACTAAATTGGTGAGTAAATCCTTCACTCTAAGTTTTAAATTTATAAAATGTGAAAAAAACCAAACTTATTTATCCACTCAGGCCCCTTACATGGCATTCTTGACATATATTACACCAAAGCTCTCACAAAAAGTAGACCTACAGGTCTGCAGACCTGTAGGTCTGCATTCCTATCCTTTAGGCCTCATATTGGTGAAAAAATGATTTTTTGGGATTTATATCACCCTTCCATAATGTTTAATTTATTTAATAATAGGTTCAATACTCTTATAAAACATTAAACAAGGTAAAAATAAGACTTTTCAACCATGTTACATAGGCAGTCATGTATGCAAAATCCTCAAGCTAGAAGCACAATGAAACTTAGAGACTAGTACAGATAGTACTCAAATTATTGGATAACTTTGGCTGAAGTGGAAATATGGGAAACATGTTTAACAAAAATTGAATGCATATGAACCTGTGGAAACCCTAAAATAATGGAGAAACACTGACAGTCACTTGCACACTATGTAGAAGATTAACTTTCTTGTTTGACCAGTGCATTTATGGGATATATGGTGATGGATAATGATGTATTAGGGGTGTGTAAACCTCTTATGATCCTCTAAAATTTTCACCTTGACTCCATAAATTCACACCTGTAACTATGATGCCCAAAAATTGAGACATTGGGGTTTTGTGTCTCAAAAAATCACCTTAACTCCTTAGAGATTATTCATAAATATAAAGAGCTCAATAAAATTACCAATGCCACTAATAGTAATACCATATGGGTCCCTCACTTTGGTCAAAATATTAGCCTCCAACTCTACCTGTATGGCCTGTACTGTGCATTTGAATTTGGCCTTCATTAGCTTATGAAGAGAGTTATGGGAGAGAGGAAGAGTTTTCTACATATGTGAGACCTAAAACCTCCTTCCATACCTGATTCTAACTTGTAGAAGCTAAAATGACACTAATAAACTATTTTTCCCTTGAAGTGAGTTCAATAAGTCTGTATAAGTGCCAAAACTCCCCTTTAAAGCATTGAAATTCAAGAATCTCACTTTTATCTAGCATCCTGACATTTAGGGAATTTGTATAACTTATATAAGGACCTTTTAAAAAAATTGTATGGATTTTTGGCATTTGAAATATTGGGCATACATGAAATTTAGCAAAAATCATCTTTTTCTCTATAAAACAATACCTTAAAGTCCATAAAAGAACCCTAACTTCTCCAAAACATCATGAAATGCTTGTATAAGTTGATTAAGGCTTGAAATGACCTTTAAAGACACCTAAGGACCTATGAAATCACTTTACCAATTTTCATTGTACCATGACAATACTAGACCACTACAAGACCAATATAAGACATTAACTTAATTTCTCCAAAATTACCTTAAACACTATTAATAAGGCTTTATGAAGACTTTTTGAAGGCTATTAAGGCATGTTAAATCTATGGATAAAGGTTATCAAAACATGGCACTCAATTTTTCACATATAGGGGTTGACATATTGAATTTGGAGGTCAAAATTGGTCAATAAATTGATGATTCATAGGGGTAGCATGCCTATTATGCTAAATATACTAGTGGCTTTGTCCTTCTATTGGGTAATGGAGTCATTTGCACTCAGTTTAGAACCTGGACAAACTTTGACCATGAAAATACAAGCTTTTTTGACCACCAAACACATGAAACAAAGACAACACTCACAAAGTAGAAAAGTAAGAGCCACACATGTGTTAGCAAGCACTTAGGGAACATAACAAAAAAGAAAACAAACTAACTATATACAATTGACTTGATAACAAGTCCTTCCTCCTAGATCAAAGGGGAAGCTTGTACTAAATTTTTTTTCATAAGATGAATAATGGCATGAAGCAAGTTGCCTCTTGAGCCTTGGTCTTATTATCTTCATATTCTTCTTGAATGCCACTCCTCTTATCATATTCTCAAATGGAATGATAGCTACAAACCAATCACCTATGAAGATGAATTCCTCTTATGATTCAATATCCTTCTCATGATGCTCCTTAGTTTCAACTTCATCAAATGATACTCCATCTAAACAAGCTTTTGGGGCCTTAATGACTGTTAGGGATTTAGTTTTTAAATTGTGTAAGTCTGAGTATTTACCAAGAGGTAAATAGTAATTTGGTTAGTAATTAGTAATTAGTTAATCAAAATATTGTTGTTTAATAATATTATGATAATATGTTTTAATATATTATATTGTTGAGATATATTATTATAGGTTATAACAATATATCATAAATATAGTTTGTATAATCATGAGAGATTTTGAGAGATAAAAAGACGGAGAGAATATAGGAATAACATTCCTATAAATATGTAACTCTCGTATTGTTTATTAATTAGAGTGTGAAGAAATAATAGGAAAATAAAGAGTATGTAATAGAATAATATTATTGAGTGTAATAATATATTATATTTGAATATTGTTGTGTGTGTTTAGCTTCAAATAACTTTGCAGGTGTTAATTCTCTATATAAAGATCGTACAATAGCTTTATTTGGTATCAGAGGTCTATCCAAGATGAGAGTCTAGAGGATTTCTATGACTTCTGATCTATGTTTTACAAAGGATAATATACAACTTATGTTTATACTTGCTCAGTGACATTATGTTAGATACTACATAGGCTTCTTCATTATCATCGTAATCTGCTACATCCACATTCATTTTTAGTATAGTCATGAGTTGTGTTCTTAAGCATGCACCATATTCAAGTCTTTGTCATGAGCCGTATAATCTCCATCATGCCTAGTTTGACAATCATTTATCTTAGAAAACTACTTTTCAATCCAAATTCATGGGGAATCTATCCTTATCTTTACATAATCATTTGAGGTCTTATCCATATGCACTCTTGGTATCTCTTGAGAAATAATATATTATAAATTTGTTGACTCTATGAGAAACCTCTATTAGTATTTCTAGACCTGTGCTAGTCTACCTTCATATGCATTTGGGTTATGTTTATTTTGCATTGCACGGTGACTCCATCGACACATAATTTCCTTGCATTCAAATCTACATTGATCTATTCAAAATGGTGGTTAACACATTTTAGTTATATATGACTACAAAACCTACATGTATCTTCCATTTTGCATTGATCTCCAGAGATTTGCCATGTCCTTTTTGTGCTAACTCTTAAATCTCCCATGCAATAACCATACGATTTTGTCAAATATTCGGGTGTACACGTATCTCCATGCATAATAAGTGTTTCATTCTCCCATCATTGATTTCAAGGTCAAAGTTCATAAGTTTTAAGAAGTCAATTGTTTTGTAGGATTAAAAAGTTGATTTAAATTACTCCTGGGTCATTAATTTTAGATTTTATTTTCTAATTTGGTTTGTTTTTCATGTTATAAAGAATCAAAAGTATAAAAACAAAATTTAAGTCAAATGTCAGAAGTAATATAGGTGTTATTGAGTTTGATTTTGTTAGCATTTTTATTTAGGTATGTCATAATTAATGTTTGTGTCGAGTCATTTTAATGTGTCATTAATATTAGACATTGAAATCATTATTTTTTTTTTTTTGCTATGTCATCTACATTAAGGAATCATAGTCTCTTATTTAGACGTGTCTCTCAATCCAAAATTCAAAAGTGTAAGAGTAATGTTTTTTTTCTAAAAAAGTCAATTCGAGTAAAAGTGTTAATGTAATTTATATCAATGAAGTATTTTGAGTCAATTTTTAAAGAGTCTTGTAATATTGTAAAAATGTCAAAAAATGATCAAAAGCATAAGGACACATTTTTATGGTATGTTGACATCCTAAGTCAAATGTCATATGTGTTAGTATCATGGGGGAACCCCATTTCAGTTAAAATGACATGCAGATGACTCCAT
Source organism: Torreya grandis (assembly GCA_037957365.1). Classification (NCBI taxonomy): domain Eukaryota; kingdom Viridiplantae; phylum Streptophyta; class Pinopsida; order Cupressales; family Taxaceae; genus Torreya; species Torreya grandis. Next base: position 934,453 of record JARHVA010000933.1, on the reverse strand, counting down.
CAAAATATCACTTGAGTAAGCAGTATCAAACACTAGAGGTTGGAGGATACATAGAGGTTTGATTTATTTCAGTGACCTCTCACTACTTGCCAACAATGAGGCCACACCAATGATTTGGTGACATTTTGTGTGGTGTGTTATTTTTAGTTATGTGGATTTTAGTTTTTTCAATATGGTGTGCTAGTTACATTTGTTTTTCAACATGTGTGAAAAATAAGAATAGTTATACATATTCACTTATGAATGATATTCTCATGTAACCCCTTTTTTATATTTACATTGGATAATTTTGATCTAAAAATCATTGTAGCAATCATGATGAAAGGTTAGTGGTAAATTTTTGAAAAACATTTTATAAGGCTAGTGGTGAACCTAAAAAAACCATTTTGTAAGGTTATTGGTGAACCTATGAAAACCATTTTGTAAGGCTATTTGTTAATTTTAAAAACTAATTGTAGATGAGTGTGAAGGAAGAGATGTGTGATGGCACATTTATGTAGATAATATCATGAGCATACAGAGGTGGCATGCTATAATTAAAAAAAGAGATATATTGTACCATGTAAAAACTATGGGAGGGGAATGTTAAGGATTTAGATTTTACATTATGTAAGTTTGAGTATTTACCGAGAGGTAAATAGTAATTTAGTTAGTAATTAGTAATTGGTTAATTGGAAAATTGTTATATAACAATATTACGATAATAGGTTTGAGTATATTATATTGTTGAGATATATTGTTATAGGTTATAACAATATATCGTAAATAGAGTTTGTATAATCATGAGATATTTTGGGAGATAAATAGATGGAGATAATATAGGAATAATGTTCCTACAAATATGTAACTCTCATATTTTTTATTAATTAGAGTGTGAAGAAATAATAGGAAAATAAAGAGTATGTAATAGAATAATATTATTGAGTGTAATAATATATTGTATTTGAATATTCCTATGTGTGTTCAGATTCAAATGTCCTTTCATGTGTTAATTCTCTATATAGATATCCTACAACGGCTTTAATTACATATTGAATGACATCATGCTTATTATCAGTCATTGCAAGCTCATCAAGATCTTCAAGAAGCTTTGCATACTCACTCCAAACTACATCATTGTCATCAATGAGCATATCTTGTTTAATATCCTAATGAGCATGATATTTAATAGGCAACATACCTTTGCAAATAATTTCAATCTCTTGAAGATATTGAAGTTATTGCTTCCAATCATCCTTATCTTCTTCTCTTTGATCAATATGCGTAAGACCAACTAGAAGAGTACCTTCCTCTTTCTCTTCAAGAACCATAGGGTTGTCAAGAGATTCAAATCCTTCTATACAGTCATTAGGTGATTGCAAGGCAACTTATTCAAGTTTATCTTATTGTTCATTGTGAACTATGTCAACATCATTCAAGACCTTAGTTTACTTATTTAGAGAGCTTTCAACCTCAGTACCATCTGCAACCTAAATAAGGTTATATGGAATTAGATCTTATTCTTGAAGCACACCATTAAGACCATATCCAAGAATACCATCATTGAAAACTAAAATGTTTTTTAATTCCCTAAGTGGGGTACCAATTAATTATCTTCATAAAACTCACTTGAAACATCTTCATTACATTTTCATTGACATTAAATTATAGCTACAACTTCCTCTACATTTGCTTCCCATAGGATAAGTTCTTCTTCAATAAGGGAGATGGTGATAGGGTGATGAACTTGTTCATGAGTTAGAGAGGGAGTATGAGGTATGATGGATGGCTCATGAATGGGCTTGTGAATGGAAGTATCTTGTAGGAAATCTTGAAAGGAAAGTAAGTTCATTTAAGCTATAAGTGCTTCATTCCTCTCAACCACCACTTCATATTTCTTATAGCCTTCTTGAGGCTATTCAATAGTTTCAATTTTATCTCCAACAATCTTAATTAGGTCTTCCTTCTTATTTTGAAAACATTCTTGGATATACCTCTAAAATGGAAAATTTTGAGGTTCTTTGGGAGAGGGAAATGGAGCTTGAGTAGGCACAAAGCTTTCTTTGGTTTCAAACTCTTGATTTTGGCTTGATTCAAGTCCTTTCATCTTCAGCTCTATCTATTAATTTTTTTTGTCTATACTCTCTTGGAATAGATTTTCTTAAAGGTGGTTAGTAGATTCATGAGGATGAGGGACACAAGAGGTATGGTATGATATATAAGAGGACCCTTAAGGAGGGATGGGAGAGACTTCCATAATTTCAGATTCTTCCTTGACTTCAACTCCCTAATCTATACTTGTCTCACCTTGCTCAATCCATGACTTCACCATTTGATTCCATCTTGGAGTCTTGAAATACTTGTTGGGAGGTTATTGAGGAAGAGAAGTGGAATCTTGGCTCTCAAAAATAGGCTGATCAACAACCATCTCCTTCTTTTGAATGCCCTCTTGGATTCAATTCTTAGAAGGAAACGTTTGAGGAACACATGAAGGACTTGAAACACTTGGAAGTTTACTTGAAAAGGTCTATTGGGGAAGAATGGCTGGAATATATGATAGATGAGGTGATGTGTATTGAGATACATAAGGCTAATGGAGTTGTAACTATCATTCTTCATGGTTTTTTAGCTTATCCTCAATGATTTAAATGAGACCACTTACATCCATCATTTCACTTAAGAAGCTTTGCCAATTTGCTCTCTCAATAGGTGCCCATTCTTATTTCATTAGCTATAATGAAAATCTCATGTCATGAATGAGAAAACTAGGTATATCTTGACCATATTCTCTTTGTGTATTAAGAGCTATCATATACCTATCATAGTCAAAGATAATTTGCTTCAAACTTTAATTGGGCTGATTTGAGAAGTGACTATGTTGGCTAGTAATATCTTGAGCTTGAAAAGGCTAGTCATATGACTGGTATCACTCATGACAAGGTTGATAAGGAACATAGGACTAATATGGATCATATTGAGTTTGATAAGTCTTATCATACGACTAATAGGGAATACTATATGCTTGAGGAGATTCACCAACTTGTATGAAATTGAACTCTACTTCAAACTTAGCCATAACAACCTCATCATGATAATGAAATGAAACACAACTTAATTTGACTAAGTTGCTTGTACCATAGAACTAGATGATCATACATAGAGTTTCCATTGATGTTTTCAATGCCTCCAAAGTAATATAGGTAGAAGAATAACACCAAAAATTATTTTACAAATTTGGACTTTAGTCCCACCGAGCATGCCAAAATTGTTATCAATCAAATTTTCACCCTTTGGAAGGTAGTTCAAGCCTTATAAATTTTATGTAACATGAAAACACCTCAAGGTTATGGGTACCCTATTGGAGAGGTGAATATATAGGTTAAATGGCTAGTTTCCCTTGATGAATCACTTAGTCTCAAACATTAATCTACTACTTGCTAGGAAAATGGAGAGAAACCTACTCTAATGGAGGTGATGAACAAAATATTATTTGACCACTACCAACCAATTACATTTACACTTCAAACAAGAGACTAACTACACATAGCATTACTCTAAATCTACCTCTCTATATCAATGTTTCTCATGAAGGTTTGTGAAGCAAGATTGAGCTAAGAGGACTAGTTAAGAGGTCATGTAATGACACTAATGAAAATACTACTCACTAAAACTCTACACACTCCATTTGGACACTTTAATAGACCTAAAAAAAGGATTCCAGATTAAACATGAATGTTAAACTGGGACAAGCATGACAAAGAAGCAAGACTATCACTTAGCAATATCAGCTAGTCAATCATGCATATTGAAACCATTCCATGGAGAAGGTAAAACTATATTATTCTCATTGATAAAAGGTTAAAAATGGGAAAGGATTCACCATACCCAAGTAGAGGATATAAAATTATCCTATAAAGGCTCAATATATAGAGAAAGTGAGAGAAGGAGAGAAGGGCATAAAAGAGAGAGTGACAAGTGTCTTATGAAATAATTACAACAAAAAAAGAGTTTGAAACTATCTCAATAGTTCTTATAAGATGAGTGTACTCTTTTGAAGATACCCTCCTCCTACAAGTGATGTGAAAGTTTTAAACTTGGCTTGACACCTTGTATTTGCTCTTCAAAATTGCACATTCTTTGGATTGTGAGAGGAAAATGGCACTCTTGACCATCTATTCATATTGAGTTACATATTTTCTATGATCTTAACACTTTTTAATTGATCTCTAAAGGTTTCCTTTAACACATCACCTTAATCTCTTACTAGGTGTCTAGAAGTATCTTCATCTCACTTACAAGTGTCAAAACATGAATTTATCTTCTCTAATTCGTTCTCTCTCCATGTGTGGCCTGTTCACATCATATTATACTTGAAACAAATCATTTTTAATTCTCAAACTACCCAAAAGAACTCATTTTTCACCAAAAAACCTCATTTATCCTCATTCCTTGTAGCCCTAAAAACATGTAAACCTCCTTATGTATAATAATGTACGTAGGTTATTTATAAAATAAACACATATTTGAGGATCCAATATCTCCTTACAGTTTCATGTCAAATTTCATGTCCAAACTCTAAGTGGAAGTGAATTTTTCATCTTTTTCTCTCAACTAACTAGGGCTCAATTAGGCCTCCCTACCTAGAGACTAAATTTTGGATCCACTGGATTCTCACACATTTAAAACCTTATAGAAAAAAATTATTTCATTTAATGATCTCCTTAATATCGTCAATGTCAATTTTAAGCACCTAACGCCTTGTACGGACCTCCTAAATAGCTTGAAATAGACTTATTTTGTCCTTTTTGGTACACCTTACTTTAAAAATAACAACCAATGGCATGGGGAGGTGCTTCATGGAGTTTTTCACATAATATTTTATCTCTTAGTTAAAACTAGTCTATTTGGGTAGCCTATGAATGCCTCCAGGTCTTAAAGATGATTCATAAAGGATAGGCTCTAGATGAATATCCAAATTCCATTAATCATGATTTTATATGGGTTTCCTCTTATGCCAAATAGTTTTACCATGCATCCTTTCATGGAAGATGTGAGAATGTTTAGGAGACCCTTGGGCTAGCAAACTATGTGTTTGTGAGGTCTAGAGAGAGATAAGGTATGTAGTTGTTGTTCTAAGTATAATTTTGAGTTTCCAATGACCTCCATATGTCTAATACATCCACTATTACTTGATTACATGATTCTCTTGTCACATTTATTTTCCAACCTTGATTCATCCTTCATCAACTCATGCTAGGGTTCTTGAGCAAGTCAATGTTAGTGACCTTAGTTGACTATGTTTGAGACTTATCTCATTTTTTATAGTATATATTCCTTCATATAATTCTTATTTAATACTAATAACACCTAATTATATTCCTCAAGGTTCTCATATCAACTCCAACTAACTACTTTCTCATGACTGCCCTTATAGGTTTGTGTGTAGTCCTATATTTGTCTAGACTAAAACAAGCTTATCAACATTGGTCTCACTTTTTGATGGGTCTAAAGGAAAATGGATTTGAATTGTCGATATGAAACCAGTCTCAAAATATTTACCTTCTTTCATGTTTCTCATAGACCTCCAACTCTTCTTAAACAAGAAAATGTCTCTCAAAAGTAGGCAGGCCTATAGCTTGCATTAGCTGTGTAGATAGGGTTTTAGAGAGATTTGTAGGTAGTCAATTATAGTGAATATTATTTATGTCCCTTTGTATTTAAATTATTGTTAGGAAATATCTATGAATTCAACCCAAATTCCCATATCACTGACTATAGGCAACCATTTTTCCTCAAGTTTATAACCAGCCTTCCTACCTCAAAAACCTATAGATGCTTATGAATTGTGTATACAGGGTTTATGTGTACTTGTTAAGTCATTTTCTCTTTTAAAATATCCTTTAGGTCAATTGTAATTTTAATTACCTCTTTAACCTATTTTATAATCCAAGTTAGACTCCAATGCTCCTCTATGTACTCTGCCTTCACATGAGTTTACACAGAGAATTATTTACTTGGTCTGGGTTCAATGGTCCTAAATAGGCATGTCTACATTTGTATTTTTTGAGTTTAATCTTAAATTCCATGTGGAATAAGTATGGTATTATAAAATAACTTAAAAATTGATCTTATGTTTTAATCTTTCACTCAAAGCTACACCCTACTGTCTTGCATCAAAGACTTCACATTTTCACAAACTTCCATATTCTACTGTATGCTATGATTGTAGGTGGTTTAGGTTGAGTGAGAGTTTTGAATATAAAACTTAGAAACTTGGCTTAGTAAATCATCTCATTATCATATTTATAGTTATTTGGATTCATTTAAGACTCTTTTCATGCTTGAAGACCAATTTTGAAACCTCAAGTAGATCTGTACATTGTCATTTGGGTTGGATTGGGTCTTAAGTCTTTCCCAAGATCTCATCTCAAGGTTAAAGGTTTAGAACCTTCCTTCTACCATATACATACTTATTCAGGACTTGAATCACATTTATATTCATTCTATCCTTACATATCATATGAAACATTCACCTCTCTAAACATGCATGACTGTGTGTCAAGAATATATTGGTTATAAGTAGTGGTTTAGGTGGTAAATTATAATCTTGGGATGATGAACTTTCCAATGGAACCCTAAAAACTAGGTGAATTTGACCAAAATTTAAAGGTCTTAATAAACCTCTTAGTCTCTTTGCTAACAATATTTCATGGCTCCTATGTCATTTTTTCCTTCATGGTTGTAGGTGACAGTGAGTTGTGTGGTTCTAGGTATGACTTGGTATCTTGAGTACTAAATTGGTGAGGGCATCCTTCCCTATGTGTTTTAAACTCATAAAATGTGAAAACACCACACTTATTTATCCACTTAGGGCCCTAACATGACATTCTTAACATATATTACACCAAAACTTTCATAAAAATTAGACCTCCATGTCTGCAGACCTGTAGATTTGCATTCATGTGCTTTAGGCCTCATTTTGGTGCAAAAATGGCTTTTTGGGATTGAGATAACCCTTCCATAATGTTTCATTCCTTTTATAATAGGTTCAATACTCTTTAAAAATCTTGAATAAGGTAAAAATAAGACTTTTCAACCATGTTACATAGGCAGTCTTGTATGCATAATCCTCAAGCTAGAAGCACAATGGCACTTAGAGACTAGTACAAATAGTACTCAAATGATTGAATAAATTAGGATAAATAGGAAAGATTTTATACATGTTCAATACTATTTGGATGCATTATAACCTTATGTAAACCCTAAAACAATGGATAAACACTAAAAATCACTTACACATTATGCAGAAGAGTAACTTTCTTACTTGACCAGTGTATATATGGGATATAAGGTGATTAATAATGATATATGAGGGTTTTGTAGACCTATAAATAGCCTCTAAAATGTTCACCTTGCCTCCATGAATTCACACCTATAATTATATTGCCTAAAAACTAAGCTAGTGGGGTTTTGAGTCTTAAAAAAACACTTTAGCTCCTTAGCAATTATTCATAAATATAAGGAGCTAATTAAAATGAAAAATTCCAATAATTTTAATCCCATATGGGCCCCTCACTCTGGTAAAAAATTTATCTACCAACTCTGCTTGTACAACCTTTACCATGGATTTGACTTTGGCCTTCACGATCTTGTGAAGAGATTGATGGGAGAGAGGAAGTGTTTTATGCATTTTTGAGACTTTAAACTTCCTTACATGCCTTATTATGACCTTTATAAGTTTAAAGGACACTAATAACCTATTTTCCCTTGAAACTAAGTTTAAGAAGTCTGTACAATTGTCAAAACTCCCCTCTAAAGCATTGAAATTTAAGATTCTAACTTTTAACTAGCATCCTGACATATAGGGAAGTTGTATAACTAATATAAGAACCTTGGAAAGATTTTTATATGTATTTTTGGTATTTTAAATCTTTGGCATACATGAAAGTTAGCAAAAATCATCTTTTTCTCTATAAAACAATACCTTAAAGTCCACATAAGAACCTTAAATTCTCCAAAACATCATAAAATGCATGTATAAGTTGATAAATCCTTGAAATCATCTTTAAGGAAACCTAAGGACCTATGACATCACTTGACAAAGTTTCATTGTACCATGACAAGACTAGACCACTACAAGACTAATATAAGGCATTACCTTAATTTCTCCAAAATTACCTTAAACAATGATAATAATGTTTTATGAATGCTATTAAGGCGTGTCAAATCTATGAAAAAAGGTTATCAAAACATGATACTCAATTTTTCACCTATAAGGGTTGACATTTTGACCTTGGAGGTCAAAATTGGTCAATAAATTGGCAATTCATAGAGGTAACATGCCTCCTATTTTAAATAGACTAGTGGCCTTATCTTTCTATTAGGAAATGGAGTCATTTGCACTCATTTTCAGACCTAAACAGACCTTGGCCATGGGAAGGCAAGTTGATTTGACCTCTAAACACATAAAATTAAGACAACACACATAAAGCAAAGAATCAAGACACACACATGTGCTATCAAACACTTAGGGAACACAACAAACAAGAAAGCAAACTAACTATATATAATTGATCTAAAAATAACTCCTTCCTCCTATATCAAAGGGGAAGCTTATACTATATTTTGATCTATAATATGAATAATGGCATGAATTGAACTACCTCTTGAGCCTTGTTCTTATTGTCTTCATCTTCTTCTTAAACTCCACTTCTCTTAGCATGTTCTCAAATAGAATGACAGCTACAAACTAGTCACCTATGAAGATTAATTCCTCTTTTGATTCAAGATCCTTCTCATGATGCTCCTTAGTTTCAACTTCATCAAATGATAATCCATCTAAGCAAGCTTCTTGGGCCTCAATGACATCTTGAATGATATCATTCTTATTACCAACTGCTACAAGCTCATCAAGCTCTTCAAGGATCTTTGTATACTCACTCCAAGCTACATCATTATCCTCAATGATCATATCTTGTTCAATATCCTCATGAGCATTATCTTGAATAAGCAACGTACTTTTTCAAATAATTTTAATCTCTCAAAGAGACTAAAGATACTACTACCAATCATCCTTGTCTTCTTCTCTTTGATCAATATGAGTAAGACCAACAATAAGAGTACCTTCTTATTTATCCTCAAGAACCATAGGGTTGTGAAGAGTTTCAAATCCTTGTATGTAGTCATGATTTTATTTCAAGGAAAATTCTTTGAGTTTATCTTCTTATTCATTGTGACCTATTTCAACATAATTCAAGACCTCAATTTGATTATTTATAGAGATTTTAACCTTTGTACCATCTGCAACCTCAATAAGGTTAGATAGAATTAGAAATTCTTCTTGAAGCACACCATTAAGACCATATCCAAGAACATCATCCTTGAAAACTAAAATATTTTTTTCTTCCCTAAGTGGGGTACTAATTAATGTCTCTTCATCAAACTTACCTTTAGCATCTTCGTTACATTCTCCTTGACATTCAATTGTAGCTACAACTTCCTCTTCATTTACTTCCCATAAGACATGTTTCGCTTCAAGATGGGAGATGGTGGGAGGGTGATGAACATGTTCATGAGTTAGAGAGGGAGTATGAGGTATGGTGGATGGCTCATGAATGGGCTTGGGAATGGAAGGCTCTTATAGGAAAGCTTTAATGTAAATTAAGTTCATTTGAGATATAAGCACTTCATTCCTCTCAACCACCACTTCATCTTTCTCATAGCCTTCTTGAGGCTCTTAAATAGTTACAATTTTATCTTCAACCTTTTCAATTAGACCCTCCTTATTTTTAAAACATTCTTGGATAGACCTCCAAAAAGGACAAGCTAGAGGTTTTTGAGGTGAGGGAAACAGAGCTTGAGTAGGCAAAAATCTTTCTTTGGTTTCAAACTCTTGATTTTGGATTGATTCAAGTCCTTTCATCTTTAACTCCAACTCTTTAATTGTTTTTTCTATACTCTCTTGGAATAGATTTTATTAAAGGTGGTTAGTAGCTTCATGAGGATAAGGGTTATAAAAGGGCTGGTATGAGATACAAGAGGACTCTTGAGGAGAGATGGGAGAGACTTGAATAATTTTAGATTATTCCTTGACTTCAACTCCCCAATCTGTACTTGTTTCACCTTGCTCACTCCATGACTTCACTACTTGATTACAGCTTCGAGTCTTAAAAGACTTCTTGGGGGATTCTTTAGGAAGATAATTGGAATATTATATCTCAATAATATTATGATCAACAATAGTCTCCTTCTCTTGAATGCCCTCTTGGATGGAATTCTAATAAGAAAAAGTTTGAGGAACACATGAAGAACTTGGAACACTTAGAAAGGTCTCTTAGGGAAGAATGGGTGGCATATATGAGAGTTGATGTGATGTGTATGAAGATACATAATGTTAATGGAGTTGGACTTGGCATTATTCATGGTTTATTAGCTTATCCTTGATGCTTTAAATGAGACTACCTACATACATCATTTTACATAAGAAGCTTTGCCAATTTTCTCTTTCAATATGTGCCCATTCTTTTTACATTAGATGCAGTGAATTTCTCATGTCATTAATGAGATAGATAGGTATATCTTGACCATATTACCTTTGTGTATTAAGGTCTATCATTTACCTCTGATAAACTAAGATCATTTTCTTCAAAATTGAAATGGGCTAATTTGATAAGTGACTATGTTAGCTAGTAACATATTGAGCTTGAGAAGGCTGGTAGTATGACTAGTATGACTCATGACAAGGTTGATAAGGATCATAGGACTGATATGTATCATATTGATGTTGATAAGTCTCATCATAAGACTGATAGGGAATACTATAGGCTTGAGGAAATTCACTACCGTACATGAAATTGAACTCTACTTCAAACTCAGCCATAACAACCTCATTAAGATAATGAAATGAAACATAACTTACTTTGAATGAGTGACTAAGCTACTAGAAACATCTGATCATGCATGGTGTTGCCATTAATGTTTGTAATTCCTCCAAAGGCTGATAGGTAGAATAACAACACCAAAAATTCTTCCATAAATTTGGACCTTAGTCTCATCGGGCGTGACAAAACTATTATCAATAAAATGTTTACCCTTTGGAAGGTATTTTAAGCCTTCCAAATTTGATGAAACATAGAAACACCTCAAGGTTATGGGTACCCTATTGAAGAGGTAAATCTCTAAGTTAAAGGTTTATCTTCCCTTGATTAATCACTTAGGCTCAAACACTAATCTACTACTTGATAGGAAAAGGGAGAGAAGCCTACTCTAATAGAGGTGATGCACCAAATATGATTTGACCATTACCAACCAACTATAATTGCACTTCAAACAAGATACTAAATTGCACATGACACTACTCCAAATTTTCATCTCTACATCAATGTTTCTCATGAAGGTTTGTAAAGAAAGCTTGAGCTAAGAAGAGTATTCAAGAGTTCATGTGATGACACTAATGAAAATACTACTCACTAAAACTCTACACACTCCATTTGGACACTTAAAGAGACCTTCAAAAAGGATTCCAACATAAAAATGAATGCTAAATAAGGACAAACATACCAAGGAAGAAAGACTATCAATTAGCAAGACCAAATAGTCAAGCATGAATATTGAAACCAATCCATGGAGAAGGTAAAACCATATTATTCTCATTTATCAAAGGCTATAAATGGGTAGGGCTTCACCATACGTAGGTGAAGGATACAAACTTAGCCTATCAGGGCACAATATATAGATAAAGTGAGAAAAGAAGGAGATAAAGGCATAAGAGAGAGAGTGGAAAGTGTCTTATGAAAGAGTTACAATAATAAAAGAGTTTTAAAAAGTCTCAAAAGGTCTTAGATGACAAGTTTACTCTTTTGAAGATGCTCTCCTCTTACAAGTGGCATGGAAGTTTGAAACTTAGCTTGACACCTTGCATTTGCTCTTAAAAACTACCCCTTCTTTGGCTTATCATAAGATAAATCGAACTCTTAACCATCAAGTCATGTTTATTTACATATTTTCTCTAATATTGACACCTTTCAACTGATCTTTATAGGTTATCTTTGACACATCATCTTATTCTCTTACTAGGTGCCTAAAAGTCTCTTCATCTCATTATGCCAATCTTGCTTACAAGTGTCAAAACTTGAATTCATCTTCTCTAATTTGTTATTTCTCCATTTATGTACTATTTACATCATATAAAACCTGTAATTACTCATTTTTAAGTCTCAAACTACCACCAAGAACTCATTTTTCACCAAATATCCTCATTTAGCCTCATTTTGTGTAGCCTTGAAAACATCTAAACCTCATTATTTATAAAAATGTACAAATCTTATTTATAAATTGATCACATATTTGAGGACTCATTATCCCCTTATAACTTCATGTCAAATTTCATGTCCAAACTCTAAGTGGAAGTGCCATTTTCATCTATTTATCTCTCCTAACTAGGTCTCAATTAGGCTTCCCTACCTAGAGACTAAATTTTGGATCCATAAGATTACCACACATGTTAACCCTCAATAAAATGTGTTATTAAGTTTAATTACCTCCTAATTATCCTATATGTCAATTTTTATCTCCTAACACCTTTTATGGACCTCCCAAATAACTTGAAATAACCTTCTTTAGTCCTTTTCTATACACATGTACCTTGCAAGTACCAACCAATGGCATTGGGAGGTGTTTAGGGGATTTTTGTACATCATCTATGTTATTTCAAGGATTTTTAAATTCATATAGATGCATAAAATCCATATTCTCTCTCATCAAGTTAAAAATGGTCTATTTAGGCAATCTATGAGTGCCTCAAGATCTTAAGGATGATTCATAAAAGATAGGCTCTAGATGAACATCAAAATGACATGAATCATAAGTGTATAGGTGTTTACTATTATTCCAAATATATTTATCTACCATTCATCCTTTCATGTAATCTTTGAGCATGTTTAGGAGGCCTTCAGGCTAGCAGACTGTGTGTTTGTGAGAGAGAGATGAGGTGTGTAGGTGGTGTTCTGAGTCTAATTTTTTATTTCCAATGAAATTTATAGGTATGATACATCCACTATGACTTTATCACATTATTATCTTGTCACATTTATTTTCCAACCTTTATATATCCTTCATCAACTCGTGTTAGGGTTCTTGAGCAAGTCAAAGCTAATGACCCTAGTTGACTATGTTTGAGACTTTTCTCATATGTTGTAGAATATAAGACTTTATGTAATTATTATTTGAGACTAATAACACCTCATTATATTCCTCAATGTTTCTCATTTCAACTCTAATTAATTACTTTCTCATGACTACCTTTGTAGGTCTCTGTGTAGTCCTAGACTTGTCTAGCCTAAAATAAAGATTATCAGCATTGGTCTCACTTTTTGATGGGTCTAAGTGATAATGGAGTTTAATTTTACCTATAAATCCATTATAAAAATATTTAACTTCTTTTAGGTTTCTCACAGACCTCTAACTCTTCTTAAACAAGCAAATGTCTCTCAATAGTGGGTAGGCTTGTAGCTTGCATTGGCTATGTAGACAAGGTTTTAGAGATATTTCTAGGTAGTTAGTTATAGTGAATCTTCTTTAGGTATCTTTATATCTTAATTATTATTAATACATATATATTACTTCACCCAAACTTCCCATATCACTGATTGTAGTTGACCTTTTTCCCTCAAGCTTATAACCAACCTTCCTGCCTTAGCAACTTGTAGGTGTTTATGAATTATGTATGTAGGGTTTTGGTAAACTTTATAAGTCATTTTATGTTTGAAACTCTACCTTAGGTAAATTATACTTTCAATTATCTCTTCGACATATTTTCTGATCCAAGTTAGACTACAATTCTCCTTTATGTACTTTGCCTTCACAGAAGTTTACACAGAATTATTTGTTTGGTCTGGGTTCAACAGGTATGTCTACATTTATATTTTTTTAGTTTACTCTTGACTTCCATGTGGAATTAGGATGGTCTTATAAAATAACTTCAAAATGTATTTTATTTCTCAATATTTTAGTGAAATATACACCCCATTGTCTTGCATCAAAGACTTCACATTTTCACAAACCTCCATATTCTACCTTATGCCATAATTGTAGGCATTTAGGTTGAGTGAGAGTTTTGAATATCAAACCTAGATTAATTAAATTAGATAATTATCATATTTATAGTTCTTGGGATTCATTTAAGACTCTTTCCATGCTTGAAGACCAATTCTAAAACCTCAAGTAGACCTATACATTGTCATTTGGGTATTAATTGAGTCTTAAGTCCTTCCCAAGATCTCATCACAAGGTTGAAGGTTTAGAACATTACTTATAACATTTTCATACTTATTTATGAATTTAATCCAAATTTATATTCATTCCATCCTTAGATATCATATGAAATGTTTCACCTCTCTAAATAGGCATGACTATGTGTCAAGAATCTCTTAGTTGTAGGTAGTGGTTTAGGTGGTAAACTACAAGCTTGGAATGAATACCTTTTCAATGGAACCCTGATAACTAGGTGACTTTGATAATTATTTAAATATATTCATAAACCTCTCAATATCTTTTCTAATATATTTCATGGCTCCCATATGTCATTTGTTCCTTCATGGTTGTAGGTGATAGTGAATTGTGTGGTTATAGGTATGACTTGGTATCTTGAGAATTTAATTGGTGAGGGCATCCTTCCCTCTAAGTTTAAAACTCATAAAATTTGAAAATTCCACACTTATTTATCCACTCAAGCCCCTGACATGACATTCATGACATATATTACACCAAAACTCTCACAAAAAGTAGACCTACAGGTCTGCAGACATGTAGGTCTACATTCCTATGATTTAGGCCTCATATTGGTACAAAAATGGTTTTTTAAGATTAATATCACCCTTCCATAATGATTCATTTATTTTATAACATGGTCAAGACTCTTAAAAATAATACTTTTCAAGCATGTTACACAGGTAATCTTATATGCATAATCCTCAAGCTACAAGCACAATGGCACTTGGAGACTAGTATGGATAGTACTTAGATAATTGGAGAAATTTAGTTGAATGGGAGATATGGGAAAAAATTTAAACAACATTTTGATGCATATGAACCCTGTGTAGACCTTAAATAATGGAGAAACATTGATAGTCACTTGCACACTATGCAAAAAAGTAACTTTTTTGTTTAACCTGTGCATATATGGGATAGATGGTGATGGAGAATGATGTAGGAAGGATTTTTATACCTCTGAGGAGCCTCTAAAATTTTCACCTTGCCTCCATGAATTCACACCTATAACTATGTTGCCCAAAAACTGAGACATTAGGGTTTGAAAATGTATACAAATAAGATGAGCATTTTATGTTAGAATAAAAATCCCATCACCATTAGATGCCTTGCATCATGAATTTGGTCTAATCAATTATAGTTTATATTCAAGATTAGAAAAGACACACTATGTCGAATATCAACAAGATCAAGCTAGAGGAGTTGATATATATTTCAGAGTATAGCAAAAATAGATCCATTAAAATCATTTCAATCTAAATCTCTAAATTTAAGATCAATAAAAAATTAATCAAGTATTGCATAAGACTGAGGAAGAACCAAATTAATGTTAAAATATCCTATAACAAATATAATACAATAACTTCTGAAAAAAAAAAAAAAACTTTACATAAAGTTTAGATGTAAGAGATTCCCCAAATCATTTAGAATTTGTCTCGTAAAACAGTGCCTAATTATAAATATTGACATTAAAAAAATCATCATCATGGAAGTATTGTTGTTCAAAGCTATTTTATGTAGTTGAAAAAAAAAGGCTATAGAGTGAAAGTTTAAATATATGAATTACACCAATCAATGATTCAAATCAAAAAAACACCTTAACTCCTTAGTGATTATTCATAAATTTTCACCTTGCCATTAATTTGAATCCTATAGGGGTCCCTCACTTTGTTCAAAATATTATCCTCCAAATCTACATGTACAGATTGTACCATGCATTTGAATTTGGACTTTTTGAGCTTGTGAAGAGAGGGATGGGAGAGAGGAAGATTTTTATACATCTACGAGACATGAAACTTCCTTCCATATTTGATTCTGACCTTTAGAAGTTGAAAGGACATTGATAAACTATTTTCCCCTAAAAGTGAGTTCAATAAGTCTATACAAGTGCCAAACTCCCCTCTAAAGCATTGAAATTTAATATTATGACTTTTATCTAACATCCTGACATATAGGTAAGTTTTATAATTGATCCAAGGACATTGTAAAGAGTTTTGTATGGATTTTTGGCATTTGAAAGCTTGGGCATACATGAAAATTAACAAAAATCAACTTTTTCTCTATGAAACAATAGCTTAAATTCCACATAAGAACCCTAACTTATCCAAAACATCATGAAAGTCTTATATAATGTGATTAAGTCTTGAAATGACCTTGAATGACACCTAAAGACCTATGAAATCACTTTACCAAGTTTCATTATACGATGACAAGACTAGACCAATATAAGACATTACCTTAATTTCTCCAAAATTACCTTAAATAATGATAATAAGGTTTTATGAAAGATATTAAGGCATGTCAAATCTATGAACAAAGGTTATAAAAACATAAAACTCAAGTTTTCACCTATAGGGGTTGACATTTTGACCTTGGGGGTCAAAATTGGTCATCACTTAGACTTGTTGAATTTTTTCCTTGATCTTCAAAATTCGTAGTCTAAGAAATGAATATTTTTTAATCAATATAAATAATCTTAATACATAATCAATCACTTCAAAATGAAATAATTCAAGTCCACACTAACTCCTTATTAATCTGGAGTCAATATTCATGCCAATTATTCTTGTATGTCAATTAATTTTATACTCTACAAGAAATTTGTGGGAATTCTTCTATACTTGACTCATACTCATAATGGTTTTCCATTTATTGTGAACTTGGTATCATCATACTATTAGGACCCACATGAAATCCATTGGAAAACAACAAAACACATTCTAAGGTATTTTCATGGAACTAATAACTATGGGATTGATTAAAATTCAGGTGGAAAAGCCTCAATTTCTTATTATACTTTTAGTGGGAACATAATAGTTTTTATCTACATAGATAGTGATTTAGAAAGAGATATTGATGATCACAAGTCAACCATAGGATACATCTATCATCTTAGGGTAGGGCCCATGACTTGCTCTTGCAAAAATCAAACTACTATTTCTTTGTCTAGTATAAAAGTTGAGTATAGTAGATCTATCTTTGTTGGTCATGAGTTAGTTTGAATTTGATGTTTGCTTTTATAAATTTAAATTTCATAGACTGAACCCACTCTAATTTTATGTGATAATTAGATTGATATCCACATTTCTTGTAGCCCAGTGGAGAACCAACACATAAATCACATTGAGATCCACATGCATTATATTCAGTAATTGATATAGGATAAGGTTATTGATATTATGATTTTATGAACAGATGATTAGGTTGTAGACATCTTCATGAAACCCTTATTTGAGGCTTGATTTGTTCATCTCAAGTAATTTTTGGGAGTGAAGGAATTTTTTGTCAAGGGGGGATAGTTCAGTGATTCCACTATCCTTCCCTTCATCAAAGTACATCTTAATGGGGGATGTTAGTGTATCTAATTCCTCATACATTTTTTATGGTCTTATGATTCACTTTTATTATTTTTAATTTGTGGGAAGGAACTAATTGGTGCATACTTACCCACAACCTATAATTAGATAAGATTATAAATCAATTAAATACTTAATCAACTTATACTAACAATAGTTTTGTCTTATTATTTTTGTAATTATTCTCAAAATAATAACCCTAACCCTAGCCTCCTTTCTTATCTATATAAAAACATATAGGGCTAGTGGGTGAGGCATATTTTGATTGATATTTATTGATATATTGGCAAAATTAGGCCAGTGCTCTTAATCAAAAGAGGTATCTATGTTATTTGGATGAATTTGTATTTTTTTGTTTTTAATATTTCATAGATTTATTATGAAATTATTGTGGGTGTTGTTATTATGGTAGTTAATGAAATTATTAGGCCTATCCATCAATTTAAAAATGATACAATCCAATCAATTTCATTTGGTAAAGGATAGAAAAATATACATCAT
Organism: Torreya grandis; assembly: GCA_037957365.1. NCBI lineage: Eukaryota > Viridiplantae > Streptophyta > Pinopsida > Cupressales > Taxaceae > Torreya > Torreya grandis. The sequence goes on along the minus strand of JARHVA010000933.1, from coordinate 916,352 downwards.
TAAATCTTATGAAGGTATCTTGAAGATCTCCTTGGTAATTGCCTCTCAAGACAAAATTTTGATTAATGTATTTAGGAAGTTTGTTTACTTCTTTTAAGAGATATATAATGTAAAAGTGTGTGTACACAATATACTAATTATATCATGTTTACTAGCAAATAGTATAACTGAATGGGAAATTTGTTTCAATAAATCAATGAATATTTCAAATAGACTATGAACAAGGCAACTTTGATGCCTATTGAGCATGAGATTCAGTTGATAATGGATTGTCCTCTTCCAAATCTAAGTCTCTATTGGTAATCCTTGGCAAATTCCATTAAGTTAAAATAGTATTTATAGTGTTTGATTAATCAAGTTACAATACATCTTAGTACTTCTTCATTTATTATAGCCCCTAAGAAAGATGGTTCATGTAGGATGTATTTTGATTATAGAGCACTCAATAAAATAACCATCAATAATACATACCATCTTCCATGGATTGATGATCTTTTAGATCAACTCTAGCATGTTAATTTCTTTACTAAGTTGGATCTAAAAATTTGGGTATCACTAATTAAGAATTAAATAAGAATATATATGGAAAATAACATTAAAGAATAGGCAAGGGTTACATGAATGGTTGGTATTACCTTTCAGGTTATGTAATGTTATGGCTAATTTCATGTGGTTGATGAATGAGGTATTAAATCCATTTATAGATGCTTTTTTTTTTTATTATTAGATGATATTCTTATTTTCAACATAATGTATGATGAACATTTAATTCATTTTTTTTCAAATAAAGTTTTAAATGAGAAGTAATTTTTAAATGAAAAGAAATTTGAGTTTGAACAACAATCACATGTCTATGTGGAGAATGTGGTTGGATATGGGAAATGGATAATTTATCTAAAAATGGTAGAGACCATCATGAATTAGTCTAGACCATCCAATATGATTGAAACAATAATATTGTAGGTGAAATTTACTATTTGAGGAAGTTCATTGACGCTTTCTCTTCCATAGTAGCATCTTTACATGCCATTATAATATAAGGTAAGTATTTTATTTGGGATAAGAAACAATAAGATGTATTTTATGAGTTTAAACATTAAATTTGTAATGCTCAAGTTTTATCTTTACATAACTTACAATATCATATTCAAGTGGCAATGGATCATAGTAATTATGCTATGGGGGTTGTCCTATTGCACAGAGATAAACCCATATGTTAAAATTCAATGATATTTCATGGGGAAATTCTAAATTATTATACATCTAATAAATAATTGCATGCTTTTTTGGATTAAATTAGTCGCAAGTTGGGTTAATAGGTCAACTACCCTACAAGGCCAAATGGTATTCCAAAGATTAAATGGGGGATAAATTTTCTCATTATAGAGTTCCTAAAGATTTTGGGGACAAAAAGCCTCAAATTGGGTAACCATGATATAAATTTTGGATCTAGTATGTAGCTATGTCATCTAGCTAATTCCATTATTCTCATCTATGTAACATGTCATTGTATGACACTTATTTAAGATAATTCACATAAAGTTCTCAAATAAAAATGTGCATTAAGATTTTATAGAGTCTGAGGAAGTCTCAGTGTGATCTAGAAACTTTGGGAGTATTCATTTTTTTATATAGACATAAGACTATGATTTTTTATAAAAACATGTGGTAGGGTTGCAACTCATCATAGAATAACACAGCCTAAGTCCAAAGAGTAACGATTGCTTACATTGTTTTTTTTTTAATATATAAATTTATTTATTCTCTTGGGCATTTGGTTTATCTCTTTTTATATTTTTTTAAAAAATACAAGCCCTTGGGATATATAAAGTCATTCAATGGAATTTGGGTTTAGTAGTGAAAATGCAAGTGTTTATTCCATGAGTCAAATCTATATTTTTATTCTAATTTTGATTGTTATGTGTTGGTATATTTGTCTGATAAGTATTGTAAGAAGACAAATCATTATGTAGGCTTTGAGAAATTTTTAATTATATATTTTTCCATGAAGGCTATTGATGGAAGTAAACATGTACTTAAAAATTACATAGTGGAAATGAGAAGAGTATGTACCTCACTCTACTAGAGTTTTCTCACATTGAGTTTATCCAAGATAAATTGTTGTCTTATATTTTTCTTTTTTATTTATACTTTCATCTTTCTCTTAGTATATTTCATTTATATAATTTTATATATGTTTTTGTAGGTAAATTAATGCATAACAATAAATAATCAATCATTTATAGGTTAAGAGTGTAAAAGATCTATGCTGCTAATTATTTCTATTGAATATCCATGTAGTTTATGAATAAATTTCAGCCACATTTTTTCTTGTGACCCTCACAAGATAAAGGCCATGGTCAAATGGAAAGTACCTAAAACCCTCAATCACCCATAGGTATTCTTAGGGGTCATAGGATACAATGGCCAATTTTTCAAAATTTATAGCATCATAATAACACCACTCATATTTTTATTGAAGAATGACTCCTTCCATTGGAAATGTAAGAACCCTCTACTTAGATACTAAGAAATTACCCTAGAAAATTTTCCCCTGCGATTTCAAGTCATCTTCCTAAAAATTATTAACAGATCCTAAAACACGTATATATAAATAAACTAATACAACTAACATGTACAAAATTACATAATCATAAAATATTTTTTTCAATTTCACAACATTCACATTAATAGATTAACAAATCTTTCTTGTTTCATTTCATTATATAATTTTAGTATATCCTTTCATAATGCAACACTTAGAAAAATCAAAATATACATTGATTCAGAAAAAAGTCACCAATCATAATAAATTAATGTTCATATTTCATTAAATCAAATGTGCAACTACATATATATCTCAATTTATACAAATCACATGATTACATCATGACTATAGTTTACACATTTTCATAAAGAAGTTTACAATATAAAACCCAAGCATTTGAAGATATAATATATTTACACAATCTTTCACTTCTAGTACATCTCAAGTTTCATCACCAATTACATTTTATATGATTTCATATTTTCCAAATAATAATATAATAGATTACAATCATTTATATATCATAGGCATATGAAATATTAAGTCTTCACAAAGTGTAATCTATGTGAATCACTAAAGATCACCATTATTATTGCAAAATATATAAGAAGAGGGAGAGAATCATCAAAGACTTTACCTTTAACCAAAAATCATTTTGAATCCCTTGGTGACCCTACCCTTCATAATAAAGGTAGATATAGAACTATTTTAAATGAATATAAAAATGTGTATACAAGTCAAGTTACAGGTAGATTCATGCAATAAATGCAAGTCTTGAAAGTGAATTGGAATAGGAAATAATACATTCCTAATATATAGTAATTATATATGCTTATGGCCATAATACTTAGAAATAAAATAAATTCATCCCATTGCATCCAAACCCAATAATTATTTCCCAATTACAAATTTAATATGAAATTATGGATTTCCACAACATGCATGGTGTTCACATTCATAATTCCACAACATAATCTCTAAAGTTTTCCCAAACCCCATTCTATCCTATCAATCTTATATAACATAGTTATTTTCATACAAACAATCATTGTTCGACATGAGGGAGATATTTGAGAATTGCATGAGTGATAATGCATCACATAGATGTCTAATACCCTCTACATGAAGTGTCATCAAGCTCTCACTTCATTAGATATTTTTATAAATCCAAAAAATAAAACAAGTATATAAACCATCAAGGTTTCCAAATAAATAAATCACCAAAAATTATGTGAATGATCATGAATCGCATAGGTTCCCCATACCAACTATGTGAAGTGTCATCATCCACTCACTCTATTTAATATTAACAATAATACATACAAGATATTGAACTTAGAATCATCCACTAAGAAGTGGGTGAATGATAATGTAGTGCACAAGTTTCCCATACCACATGCATGAAGTATCATCATCCACTAACTCCCCCAAGGATTGATAGTAAACATATATGAGTCCTAAATCAAAATTAGGTTTTCAAGTTCATTATTATTGATATAATGGTCTTAGAAGATAGTCCTAATAAATACACGATCTTGTTCCACAAGTCACAGTCTCATTCATTCAACAAAACAATTTTTTTTTTTAAATGATAAATTAGAGCCTTTATGTTTGTTCTAATATCTATAGCTCTTAAGTAAAAATATAGAAAGGCAATATCCACACAAGATATCAAACATTAAATTTATTTTTATAACATATGGGTGTATACACATAAATTTTGTTAGAGATACTTGAAAATGCTAATTCTTGACATTTTCCTACCCACATGAATTTTACCCAATTACATGACTCTTATTCATCATTCCTCAAAACCATTTATCTATATGTGGGCTTGACCCTTTATTTATCATTACCATTACACAAAACTTTTAAAATGCCAAATTATCAAGCTATCTAAAAACACCATCAAAGTATCTCTAGCTCTGAACTTAGGACACTAACCTTTTTGGACAAGACTTACTTAGGCATACAAGGGTGCAGTGTGCCATTGTCCACTTAGTTTAGTCACATTTCATGCTAAATAATGGTTAGTTTCCAAATTTTAAGTTATCTTTTTGGGTTTTCCAACACATTTCATAAGTTCACCTAAAGGATAATTTCAAAAGATTCACATGTAAATACATCTCAAGAATCATTCATGTTCCCCACTTGTTATTCACTTGGTACAAGCATTTACAAATTTGCACATTGATAAAATCTGCACTATTATGCCCAAATTTTATAATATTCATTAGGAACAATCATAAGCCAAGTCAATAACCCTCTAAATTATGTCAAGAGCTATCATTTTAAAGTATAAAATCCATATTATAGTTGCATACATATAGTAAAATGATCACAATTTCACATTCACTTTAGGTGGAAGAACTACATGGGTTTGATTTCCCTCAGAGTATTGGATACATAGGTAAAAATCATCAAGGGGTGATTGAGGTTAGCTTAGCCCATTACACTCTCCTCTTTTTCTTTTAGGTTTTCAAGATATCAAGGTTCCCTAAGTTTTTCAAAAGAAAAAGAAGACAAACAAATATTAATGTGCTAGAAAATATTAAGTGCAATATATCATATTTCACATCACCTACAGGTGAAATAGTGCAACAATCTGTTTAGATGCACATCAACCCAGACAATTTCCCAATCAATGACTCAAGTAGACTACACCTTTGTCTTCTTACTACGCTAATGTCTAAAAACATATTTTACTTCTACTTATGTTTTGTCATTCCATATTCTTACTTTATCTTTCCCTTCCTACCACTTATCACAATCAACTAAGACAATTTTGCGTTCAATAGACTAGAGTGCATAATGTTATTGTATAGTTACAATAGACCTATCCAAAATCTATTTTTGTTCCTAATTATGATACTCATCCTACACTATCATATCTTCTTCTAATTTTCATAGTGAAATAGTCAAAATAGTTATTAGGGATCAATGTATGAGCTAAGTATATTTATTCTTGGTAATTTTCCAAAATAACAACTTCCCATATTTAATCAATTTGTCAAAATTAGAATAATTAAATATTATATACCTTTAGCATTCTGATATTTCCAATTTTACACCTATATACATAAAAAAATTTAATCACAACTAGTGTTGTATAGAAAATAGTGTAAAACATATTAGTTAACCCAATCCTTTTTTGCAAGCCTCTAATTTTTTATTTCATTTTTTCTTTGTTTTTTATACAAACTATGTTTCATTACTCTTAAAATTCATAGGATTTGTCATTCAGGGAAAAGTGATTATTAGTTTTCCCTACGTCATGGTGTGAGAGGTACCATCCAAATACTCAAGCCATTTTATATATATATATATATATATATATATATAATTTTCCATGAATCTCATGGAATATCAAAAGTCCTTAGAATTTTGTTTCTCATCCATATGAAGCCTTTGATCATTTGTTCTTGTAGAGCATAGTTAAATAGTTAGCCTTGATAAGTTACTCTTAATTTACCCCACAAGATAAGATAGTGTGGTTATGATAATGGTGTAATCCTATGTAGTTAGTGCCTTTGCAGTCATATTCACTATTTAAGACTGGGATTAGTATATCTAAGAGCCTATAAGGCAAACACACCCTTGACTTATTACACCCTCTTTCCATGTTGCAATTTTTTCAAAGTCAAAACCCCTATCATAATGAATGCATCTAGTTCATATCTTTTTAAATATATTATTAGATGTTATAATAATTTCTAAGTTGTTATTAATTATATATATATATATACATTAATTAAATCTAATAATCATAATAAAGATAAAATCATTAATGTACAATCTCAAGCCTTTCAAAATTTATATTGTCATAATATCAATCTGAGATCTTACCTATCAGTACTAAGCACCAAAGGTCATGCATGACTCAATTTGTTTATCCTCTAATTTTTTATCCGTGACTTATATTAGACTCTATTTTTCATGCAGTCACTACCAGACATTTTTGGATTCCTCATCTACCACAGAAAAAAGAAGGTGATAAATATGTTCCTCTTCAACCCCCATTACCTCCCAAAAGGTAGGCATATCCATCAAAAGAGTATGATATTATTGATCAACTACATTATACTCATGCCAATATCTCAATGCTAGAATTTTTCCAAACAATGCCAATGTATAAGGATGTTCTTTAAAAGCATTGTGTAGCATAATTTTACCAAGTAACATAGAACCACCTTGTGTTGTGTCTATCATAAACACTTTATTATAGATGAAAGAAAGTATCTATTTTTTAAAATAAGACTTACCCCAAAATCATATCATAGATCAACATCTACAATTATATATTCATGTTTTTATGCATAATAAAGCTGTCAAATGAGTTCTTGTTGATAATGGATTGGGGATAAATATTTGCAATATCTCTTTCTTAAATTTAGTGGGTATACAATCACAATATCTTACTTATTTAGACATGAACACTAAAGGATTTGATAATATTCTACAAAAAGTACTTAGCTAAACTACATTACATAAAATGATGGGCCCTTGTACAATAGCCACCATTTTTTAGGTCATACCTAATGACCTTAATTATAATATTTTTCTGGGGAGACCACTGAATACATGAGATGAATATTTTTCCCTCTACTCTATATGCATGTATAGATTTCAGTCACTAAGGATACATATACATTCCCTTTAGTTCAATAACCATTTTAATATTGTGCATTGACTAAACCTGAGGATCACTACATTCTTTGCATGCAACCACATGCACAATAATTTAAAACAATTAATTCACAAGTTTTATTTCTACTCTAGTGTCATCAATGAAAAAGTATAATCTATATAGATTTGGGATTAGATACTTACGAAAAAATGGATAAAATAGGACAAGGATTTGGAACACATACATAAGGCATTGTTAATGTCATTCAAGTAATTTAGCCAAAAGGGTGATAAGGAATTGATTATTTCAAGGAATCAAGAAAATTAAATAAACAATCACCTACACAACACACTATTTATCCATGTTTCCTTTGATTTCAACATTTCATAGTACATCTGCATTATAATTGGTATACCCAAAAATGATTGATAATATAAATCTTCCATAAATTTTGACTTTAGATAAATTTTCAAATGATGAGTCCCTCCGAGAATACTTGGGGATGTATGAAGATATTACTTTTTTGTATCACAATAACATATTTCCTCATTCAATATCTAACCAAGCGTAGTTTTTAAAAAGGGATGATACTAACAAACAAATTAGAATGGATGCTCCTAATACCATCCTTGAAACACCATATATGAAAGAAAAATCATCTTTATTTAATGAAAAGATAGTAGAATATAATTATGGAATGGATAAAGATTCCTGACCAGTACTTATGAATTATTAAAAATGAAGATGAAACTCTTTAACAAATTTTAGAGGATTACCCATAATTTCTTACATGGTCTTATATATAAATGTTTATAAATTAATCATGTAGTTGCAATGTATAACATAGTACTCTACCTAGATGCCAAGCCCGTCAAGCAAAAATTAAGAAAATCCATCCCAAAGTAGCATTGATAGTCAAAAAATAAATTGAAAGATTTTTGGATGCTATTTTTATTCAAGCTATAGATTATCATAAGTGGATCTCCAATAAGGTAACAATTACATATCCTAATGGAGACCCCTGATGTTGTAAATATTATCAATATTTAAATAAGGCATGCCCCAAATATGATCTTCCCTTGCCAGATATTGGCATGATTATCAATTATATTGCTAGATATTAAATTTCATCATTTATGGATGGTTTTTCTGGAGACAACCAAATCAATATTAACCCTATAAACCAAGAAAATGCAACTTTTATCACACCATGGGGGACATTTTTTATGTCATCATAATTATCAAGTTAAAAAATGCAAGGGCCACTTACCAAAGGGATATGACACACATATTCCATGACTATATACATAATATTGTTGAATATTATGTGGATGACTTACTATAAAAATTAGAACATCAACAAGACCATGCTTTAAGATATTTCAATGGCTACGTAAATTTAACATGTGCTTAAATCCAAATAAATGAATCTTTAGATTTACATCTATAAAATTAATTGGTTACATCATATCTCAACAAATATTGAATTAGATCCCAAAAATATTAAGGTTATTATTGATATGCCTCCTCCAAGAGGATTGAAAGAATTACTATCCATGAAAAGAAAATTTGGGCAATAAGATGATTGGTAGCTCAATTGGCTAATAAGACACAATCTTTCACATGCTTAATAAAGAGAGATACAAAGTTTGAATGGGATGCTAGCTGTTAGTAGAGTTTTTATGCAATCAAATAATATATGCTCAATTCACCTATTCCCATGCCACTAATTCTAGATAGACCCATAATACTATATATCTCAGCTATAGATCATACCTTGGGCATTTTAATCACACAATATGATGATGATCATAAATATTGTGACATTTATTATATCAGTCATACATTAGTCAATTATGATAAAAATTACAATCCCATGGAAAAATTATGTTTGACTATTATATTTGTAACACATAAATTATGCTACTATATGATTAATAATGAAACACAAGTTATCATAAGGGTAGAACCACTTAATTTTATCATGTTGAGATCACATTTATCATGACACATTGCCAAGTGGGAAATTTTAATCATGTAATTCAACTTAAAATTCATATATCAAAAATTGGTAAAATGGAAAATTATTGTAGATCATTTAGCACCAACTCCATTATTATATACATCACCCATTAATGATGATTTTTTAGATGATTTAACTACATATCACATTGATATTGACACATGGATCATCTTTTTTGATGGGTCAAAATGCACCACTAGCACTATAGCATGGGTAGTCTTTATTACTCCACAAGGTCAGCCCTTGCCATTTATATTTTCTCTTGGGATTTTTAGGTGCAAACAATATATTATAATATGAGGCTTTAAGATTGGGCTTATCAACCACATGAAGTATATGAATTTTCTCAACTAGTGGTTAATCAATTTTTGTATATTTATCAAACTAAGGAAGAAAATTTTATCCCATTCAAAGACACGGTACAAAGATTAACAAAATATTTTGATGCATTCTCAAGATAAAGCATACCTTGTGTTGTTCCAAAAATTGCCAATGATAATTTCATTTGTATATCAGAACAATGTCTCAATATTCATGATGAAGATCGAGATGAGAAGGTGAAAATATTTTTAAAAATGACAAAAATTTAACTAATTAAATATGTAGAATGTGCTTCAGCACATCCTCATACCTCACACAGTGTGAGGGCTAGGTATCTTGACCTTCAAGTTGTGTGGGATGCATGGATGCACCTAATGCATCTACACATTATGAATGATCAGCTTGTCAGATGACTATCCTCCATAGACCTATAGACACATCTGTGAGGGTAAGCACACCCATGTACCCATGTCAGTGTGGGTATCACGACTAGACCACTCACATTTTATAGATGTGAAGACACATTTGCATGGGTAGGTGCATCCACATGACCACATTATCATGGGTGTCATGGTGGGCCCACCATCCCTCTATAGACATGTAGATGTGTCTATGTGTGGAGGATCATATGTGTGCTTATGTTAGCATGGGCATCAGAACCAGATTTCCAACCCTCATAGTCATGTGCATGGCCACCAACAGATGACCTGTATACACTAATCCATTCAAGGGCCTATATATGCCCTTTTAGGACTCATTTGATCCACATTTATCCAAGATATTTTTCTCTAAGATTAAAAATTATGCCCCTATTTTTTCCCTATTGGCAAAGTCCTATCCAAATGTTTCTTGAATTCTTGATAAAGTTTGAAATACCTTATTATTAGTTTACCCTATTCTCTGAGATTCTCCTCCCTCGTCAAAATTTCATTTAGATATTATTATTCTAGTTTCAAGAGCTTTCCATATGACCACTACTTCTCACTTATTCTAACCAATTCATTATTTCACACCCCTAAATCTACCTATGAAATTTCTTTTGTGTACTTGGGACCAGCCAATATAAATTTTAAATATATGGGGTATGATCCATTTCTAGTACTATATAGTGAAATCCCTAAGATATTTGAATCATAAATTGGATAGTGAACTTGGAGGAATTTCACTGCATGTTGAATTCGTAAAATCCAAGTACATTAACTACTCACCTTATAGAGAGTGGGCTTCTTCAAGTGGTAGGTTTCCTAACATCAATCCAATGTTATAATTTAGTATTTTCCTATGTGAAGCACTATTATCCATCAACTCATGATATCAAATCAAGTAGTGGGTCTCTTGTGGGCAAATTTGATAGCATAACAATAAGAATGACAATGAAAATTCTAGTTCTTGAAGACATCATCAACATGAGCATCACCAAAGGATAGAAATAAAATAAAATAATACAAATAAGTGCTTGATTTTTATGAATAATTCATGGTTGAATCATAAGAGAGAAAGAGTCTAAAGGTTGATTAAGAATTTCTACAAGGTAAATTTCCATGAGGATCTCTCAGACATGATTACTCTCCTCAACTAAGTGGTAGGTAATGAAAAGATTAAGAGTTTCCACCCCTAGATGTTCATGCCAATGAACATCATCGACCATGGTAAGAAATCTATTGATTGGGGAAAGGTGATCAATGATTCCCTACATAATCATCTATTAAACATGTAATCAACAAGGGAATTTTTTATGACTTCTTACCTCATGTATTCTTTGAATTCTCAAATGGTTTACCTAGGAATTTCAAAACATAGGATTATCACCCCTACCACCCACATATATGAATGTTTTCCCCAATTAATTTTATATGAAAGTAATAAACATTTCATGAGGTTGAATGATGTGTTCACCATGAGGGAAATGTAGATTCTAGATGAATATTAGTCAATAATTATTTTAGACAAAACAACCATCTTGATTAACCAATATAATAGATTTTATCTTCAATATTAGAAGCTCACCTACATCATATTTGGTGTTTTTGAAGGCTACCCATTGTGACTCTCAAGACTAGCCAATAACAATATAATATTGATTGAACTATGCAAACAATTATGTGAAGTATACAAATGTTGTAGGGATAGACATGTCTTCAATGTCTATGTCCCTATTTCATTAGTACACTCTATGTGCAAGATAGAGGTCAATGATTAATACATTAAGTCAGCCATCTCCCAATTCACTCTCTAATCATATGCTAGTAGATCTTCTATAGACACAAAGAAATATGTAAAAATATGCCTTGGTATCAATTCAACCTATGAACATGTGCCTCATTTGGAGGATTACTGGGTAGACTATGTGGATGAATATTAGGTAGTCTAAAGATACTGGAGTTGAATGACCATAGACCAAATTAAAAAATTCATTGAAGAATGCATCCTTGACGACATGGTGGATGACATGTTTGAACTCACTGACCTGGAATACATAAATAGAGTTTAAGTTACTCCCTTACCCACTATAAATTGGTCAATAAAATAATTAGAATATTTGCATGGGAGGACCATAAGATTATGGTCCAAAACCAAAAAAATGGTTTGATAATAAATTGGTCAAAATTATTGGATAAGGTAGCTCTAGAAAAGGAAAGACTTAAGTTCATTTCAAATAAGCTCATACACTAACTCCAAAGAAGAGCATTGTTGGCATGACAATTGAGATACTTAGATATTTAAGTTATGAATATGGTGATGATGAATATCTTGAGCAAGGAAAAAATCCAAGGAAAACTTGTGAATAAAGTCTTGTAATTGGTAAGAACAAAGTGGTGAAGAAAATTGTAATGATGTAGTCCTCTATATCCCCTTTGGTGATCCCTCGCTTCTTCTCATTAGTTCAACACATCAGGCACCTTAAAAATAATTTGATGTGGCCCTTCTTTCATCTCCTTCAATTTTCCCAAGTATTCCTCCTCTCTTAAAAGTTACTCCTCTAAAGAATCCCACACCTCCTCCAATTGGAACCCAAATGACTACTTTAGGTACTAGGCCATTTTAATGGATATAACCAATGCTCAACTAAATAAATAGGGTGATTGAATCATATCTCCCAAACATCAACACAATAGTTGATCTAATCAAGACTTCTCCTCCTAAGAAGGATAAAATTACTTCTAAATTGGTGTCAAATCCTTCTAGTCCACAATTTGTTGAAATTTCAAAACCCAATGTGGAGAAGGATGTCTCAAAGATGAATGTGAGTGACTATAATCTCAAGATAATATCACTCAAAGAACCAAACTTATAAAATGGCATTCATAACTTGAGTAATAACTAAGATAATAATAAAAATATCAAACAAGATGCATTCACCTAAGAATAAGTCCAAGATTAGATCAAGCAGTTAGTGGGGTACATCATCTACCTTATCAATCCTATTGACATTTACGATGTAGCTTATGTTTATGCTCCTCAAGTATCATGTATAATCAAGGAATCCATTGCCACAATTAACAAATACAATTCATATGGTAAGACTTTGGAGGCTTGGGTGGATGAAGTGTTGATTAGTGGAATGAAATACATTAAGGAAGTGATGATTTTTCTTTCAACCATTAAAAAAAAAATCATTGATATAAATAAATAGATCAAAGATCCCACAAGTGAGCTATGTATATGGGAGAACATAAAATAAGATGTTCATGAAATGATTGAAACTAATATAGTGTAATGGTCAAAGTTGGGATCTTTGATAAACTAGAAGATGAGAATTCTTGCAAATGGTATGAATGTATCCTCAAAAATATTGAGGTTATAAGTTAGACAATAAAATAATTAAAGGATCATAATAGTATTGCAAAGGAAAAATAGAATATGATCTCTTCTAACTTAGATGAGATTTATTATGACCTGTTTTAGTAAGATGCAATCACCTTGCATACCATTAATGAAGTAAAATAACAATTCAAAAAGGTTATAAAATAATAAGTATTCAAATAAAATTCTTTCAATATGACTTCCATGTCTATAATCAACAAGATCCATGTCTCAATCAAAGAAATGGATAATCAGCTAGTTAAACTGGTAAATATCATGAATACAATGCTACTTGTCTCTGAGAGATGGATTACATGGTGTAAACATTTATAATCCCAAAAGGTCATGATGTTATAAAATCAATAAAAAAATTTCAAAAATTTCAAGGTTGTCAAAGATAAATTAAAGCCAAAAATTATTTAGCTACACCAAGTTCTTCAACAGCAGCCACTACACCCACCAAAGGCACCCTAGTAGAGTCTAAGGATTTTATTTTTTATTTTTTTCTAACTTCTATTTGAATAAATTCATATTTTCCTATTTATAAAATTTTAAATTGTAAAGGATAGAATAAGATGAAAAATAAAATGATGAGTCATTTTGAATGTGAAGGGCCAACCCATTCCATCTTGTTATAAATACAAGAAATGGCTATTGTAAAAGGGGATTTTTGATGTCTATAATTGGTGAATATTTAATATGAATAAGAAAAAAACTTTATGCTCACTCTTTTATCCATGAAACAAGGAAATTCTAAAATTTTGTGTCTTGTTTTCCTTAATGGATATGTATTTTTATTATGTGAATACATAACTCATTATTCCAAGCACTAATTGTATTTGATCTCCTAAAGTAATTTGCTTCCTTTTAGTTTATTTCTATTTAATGGTTGAATGAAATCTATGTTTTCTCATTCACCTGTGACTCTCTACTTTCTCTCTCAATCCTTTCCTCCTTTCCCAAATGAATGTTACCAAAGCCCCCCCCCCCCCTTCAACTTATAAATATTGCATATACTATAGATTAGTTTGTATTGATTTCAATAAAGGGAACCTCCCCTCATAATATAATAGTGACTTTTGTCTCTTATATTGTTGTGAAATTTATATTTTTCAGAAGTACCAAATATTTCACCAACAACTTTTGGTGCCCACCATGGGGCATGTTCTATACTTTTCAAGAAACCCATAATATTTTAGTTATAGTCATTTGTATGACTATCTCTATAAATTGAAATCCAACTATCCAACCAAACCTTAATTGGATTCAAGATACACAAGAAGATATTTATTCTAATTTATGGTAGTTTGCCTATAACAATAGGGTGGATAATTCCCACTTTCAAAGAGGTGCAAGTTCTAGACAAAAAAGAACAATGTGTTGATCTTGCTCAAATAATTATTGCACTCATTGTTAGAAGAATAGTGATCAGTACAATCCATAAAGTTCCTAAAAATATTTTAATGTCCTCACTGATAAAAGGTACATAAGGTCTATCAATAAAAATAGTATTTTTGATTCATTATTTGACCTTCAAAAATAGTTTTATTTCAGACTCTCTCTTGAACGGATAAAAAGGTACATCCTATAAGTAAAACTTTATCACTACCAAATATATTTATTTGAGTAATATATTTTAATAACATGGTTTTTATTATATCAGGGGGTGTTGTATAGGCTCATTATCATTGGGTTCTCAAATCTATGAACTTTTAAAATGTTCAAGAAAGAATTTCCTCAAGTTTACCTATGATGCTAGACAACACCCTGATGAACATCTATAAAATATTTCTTCTTAGCTTGTAATATTCTTGGTTTTGAATGTGAAAATGTGTCTATCAATTATTCATGGATACATTGATCGAAGGATATACATAATGGTTTCATCATTTGATTTATGCTTCCATTTTAGATTGGCAAACAATGAGGGATAAATTTGAATAAAGGTTTAAATTGACTAAAGATGAACACTCATTATTATCACAATTGTCTTAAAACAAAAAGGAGCCTTATGAACCCATGAGATATTTTGTATCCTGGTTTATTAAGTTGGTACATAAAATTCCAATTGGTGTCATGCCTATAGTATAAAATCATAAATGTTTATTTTTGAATGTACAAGTGCTTGAAGTAAGTTTTTTCATATAGAGGAACCACCCTAAAACATTGGCAATTGCACAAACCCAAGCTACTAAAATTGAAGATGACATGATCATGGTTAGGAAAATAAATAAATATTTCCTCAAAATTAAGAGCATAGTTCAACAGATCCTTTGATTCAAAAATTGGTAAATGATATCTTGGATTTGAAGAAGCAGATTCTTCAATCATAGAATACTCCATATAAGGATGTACCTAGGATACCCTTTATTCCATATCATGAAAATGTTCACACTAGACTACCTCCTTTAACTCCTCAACTTGTTATTAAATCAACTCCCATTGTCATTCACTATCCCTATATTTTTCACACCATTAATGACCATGATGGTTTAAATTACCCATAAATGGCTAGAATGTTACAACTCTTCACTATTGAAGAACCACCTAAAGAAGGTGTTTTGGACACCTCTGATCCTAAAATTTAGGAACTCGATGGCAAATCCATTGTGGGTTATTTTGAATATAAACCTAAAGATGATAATTATGATGAAAGTGTTGAGGATATGAATAGTCATTCATATGTAGTATTCACCTAAGCTCAAAATGAGAAGATGAAATCTTCCAAAAAGAATAAATAATATAATAATTAAAAATCAAGAGACCACTAAAGTTACAGATGTTCCCAAATTTGTTCTCAACAAAGGTATTCCTTTACCAAATTTCTTGAAGGATAAATAGCCAAAAACATCTATTAATTCAAACTCTCCTCATGTGTCTACTAATGAAGAGAATAAAAATTATTTTTTTGACATCATTGAATATATGAATAGGACTAAGGATTCAAATTTATCAAACTGAATACCTCATTAACAACCTTGATCATTTGGATAGACTAGTATCATTCATCAAAGGAGGACATTCTAACACTCCTCCTCAAGGAGCACATATTAGGATGGTTAATTTTGATTTAAAAAAAAATGCATCCATTATTGTTCCAATAAATGAAAGGCCCGATCCTTTATATGTATCTCTATTTGTTATAAATTTTAGGTTGAACAAATTCATAATTGATTTAGTAGCTCCTGACAATGTCATGCCAGCCAAAGTTTCACATGCCTTAGGATTGACTTGTACTAAAAAATTAGTCATTATTTTAATATAGAAGTGAATAAAGTCCCATTGATTGGATAAATAAATGATTTGTAGGTTGATCTAGATAATTTTCCCCAAAAGAGAATAAAAATGACCATATTGGTTGTAGACATTCCTCCCAACTATGGAATGCTTCTGATTAGGTCCTTCTGTAGAGATCTTAAAGGAGAAATCAAACTAGACTAGATTCAGGTTATGATCTCTATGAAAGGAGTTAATTAGAGATTAATCCCAGAGCTAAAATCTAGTCTCTTGGTGTGAAATTCAAACAAGCCTTGGGTAGACATCTTATATGAGTAAATCAGACCTAGCGCTTACATGATGATGTCTAAAAAAGATATTGAACTTCTCGATCTAGTCTAAATTGACTCTAATTATATTTGGACTTTATATTTTGATGTAATTTTCTTAGTGATTAATTTGGATCCTAGTTTATTGATGATTTATTCACATAAATAATTGTTTCTTTTCTCATACAAACTTCAATTTGAGTGCACAAATAATATTGTTGAGTATGAAACACTACTGATAGGATTGTAGGTAGCAGAAGAGATTGGCATTCAAAACCTCAAAGTGTAAGGCAATGCATAATTGATTGTTAAATAGATATGAGGCCAATATAAGGTAAAGAATGATAAGTTTAAACATTATAGAAATAGAGTCTAGGACTACATCAAATCATTTCAATATTTTTATATTAATGTAGTTCTAAGATCATCAAATTCCAAAGCTAATGCCCTAGCTGTATATGCTTCCTTATTGATTCCTCCTCCATATTTGACAATGATCAACATGTCATTGAAATGGTATATCACCCTAGTGTGCCAAAAACTTTGAACTTTGGAAATTATTCAATGAAGATGAATAGACATTAATTTCTTGGAGTAAAAGGAAAATTTTAAGAATCTGTACTTTGGTAGAAGCTCCATTACCTACAAAGAATATTCTTCTTTAGAAAACAAAGAAAAATAGATTATAAAAACATGACATAAAAGATGATCAACTTGATGATAAGATCATATAGTTGAAAAAGAATAATATTCAAAAAGGTATAGTTTATTTGGAAGAGATGTTCAACAAGCATGATAGGTACATCAAACAAAAGATTTAGGGAAATCCCAAATGATCCCTTGAATATGAAAAGGTAAATATTGGTAGAGAAGAAGAATCAAGGTATGTGTTGATGCTTAAAATTGCGCTTGATTCTAATCAACAACAATGGGAAGTTTCAAGCTGTGGGATATTACAGCTTGAAACAACCTCCAGATTTTAGAGAAGTTGATCTCTTCTTTATATCAAGTGTGGGGGGAAAAAGGATAGGAAATTAAATATAAATGCAAATGAAAAAAATGAAACCTAACTATGGTGATGCACTTGAGTGTAATTTTGATCCTAATCTTGATCACAATGAGACTATATGTAGGATTCAGTTACATTTAAGAGCAAACAAGTGCATGATCAATGTAAAATATTGAAATAATAGAAACAGAGGCTCACAATAGAGACTTCTTTTGCTAAGATACAAAAAATGTCAACAGAGGCATAGGGTTCAATCTTCTTATAAGAATATTCTGATCACATAAGAGGCATAGAAACATGTACAGTTATGTAGAACTTTCGATTCAAGAAAATGAGACAAAAGCAAATGACATTCCTAATCACAACTCAAGAAAATCTACAGTATAGACTACTTTTGTAAATGACACAGATAATATCAACAAAGGCATAGTGTTCAATCTTCTTAATTCTTTTAGCCACATAAACAACACAGAAACATGCACAGTTACATCAACTTTACAACTCAGGGAAAATGAGACAAAAGCAAATGATATTACTTAGTTACAAGCTCTAGAAAGTCTGGACTTGTTATAATCTATATCTTTTACCATTTTTCCTCCCCCCTTAAATATTCCCCGTCACCCCTCCTTTATAGCCTCAGATTTTATAGATAAAATACTGTGGCATTCAGCGCATTCAATGCCTTGAATGTATCTTGGTCTTATCAAAAAGGGCCATGCTAGGGCGGGGCAGCCACCCTGACTGCGGCATGTCAATTCATGTCTAGTACCTCCTTCCACGCTTGAATTTCCTCATTCCATCACCTGCTTAGCCACGTAACTATCCATTCTACCTCCACTTACAGGGGACAAATAGATGGCCCTTTTAATGTTTGCAGGCCCCAAAAATCTACCTGATGAACTGCTCCATCTACCAAAAATAATTCCTACTGAGTTTCCCTCCATCTCGCTTTGCGGCAATAGATACACGGAACACTCTATTTTGTTAAAATGGAAGAGGACACTTAGTCAATTTTTTGAAATTCTCCTTATTACTTAAAAGGCACCAAAGAATGACACTTGGCACTTTTTGCCTAATTTATCGAAGGCACGCGGCATTTTCCACTCTCCCTATATCCTGCTTAGGAACACTCTGCCTTTGACACCTGTCGCAATCTGCTTCTTCGATACTTAGAAGTTTTAACAAAATAAAACTCACTACATTCCTTGCCTGAACAAATTTTAAAGAGGGAATGAATGCACATGGCAGTCTTTACTTGTTTTTGGGAAGATACGTGGCATCTCCTGCTTCTCTTGCTAGGGGTATGTGGCATCTTCTACTTCTTTCGAGAATGGATTAAAAAGGGGCTCAGAAAGTGACACTTGGTGGCCTCCGCTGCTCTTCAGCACTTAAACAAAAATGAAATTATGCCTTTCTACCTTTTGAAAAGGTACTTGACCCCCTTTGGTTTTTAGGACACTCCCTTGAACTGCTTGATGAACCAAAATGGTTCAATGGTTCAACAGTTCAACACTGCGTGCCATTTGCATGTTAACCGAGGTATTGAACCATAAACATTGAACCAAGACATTGAACCCAGGCATTGAACTGACTATCTCTCAGATGCTGACACATGGTGACTTCCACTTTCCTCTAAAAAAGTAGTCCAATGCCTTCTACGACTGTAACCTGGTGCTTTCTGCATGATCCTACTACTTAGCTTATTGAAAACCTTTCACCAAAAAATAGATGAAACGTGGGTGCTAATATGAGACACAGTTGTCGACACATGGTGCATTCCACCTAACTACTATTGGATATATGGCACATTCCATGGCCCTCCTAAAAGTTATGAAAAGTGTCTTGGATGATGCCAATTGGCCAGCTCTGTGTTTTGGGAGGTGACACTTGGTAGCTTCCGCTCAAATTCAACACTTAGGAAAAATGAAACAAAAGAATCAAAAGGGGGAAAGATAGCTCGTGCTCAGACTACGCCACTTGGCAGCCTCCACTACACTTTGACACTTAGATGGAAAAGAATCAAAAGAAACAAACCCACGCTCTGCTCCAAAACTCTGCGCCCATGACCAAGGTATGCGGAAACCAAAACAACAGTGCGTGATTAAAAATTTGAATGTAAAATAGAGTAAAAATTTACTCTATAGTTACTGGCGACCCCCAGGACTTTTGAGCCTACTCAAAAAGAAACACAACTCCCACTCTGTCAAAATCTCAAAATTTTATAGCTTTAAAAGTGTTATCTGGTAGATGGACCATTTATGGTCAGACAACCCTTGCTTGTTCTGCAATTCAACGAAAGCTAGATCATGGTTGGTGATATCCTTGTGTGAAAAATTTTGCAAAATTTGAACTGTAGCCTTCAGTATGAATTCTAGCTAGGAAATAGGAACCAGAATAGCTTCAACTTTTGAGACTGAGGAATCATCTCGCGAGTTCTAGAAAACTATTTGATCCTTCTATTTAGCCAGTAGTAATGGTTCAATTTGATCAACCATCAGCACCATTTTGGCATCCAAAAATGCAGAAGGAAGACCTAGTTGCACTAGATCTTCAAGGTGCTGCCTCATCTCACTGATGCCTTCCTTCATGACTTTGAGAAGCTCCTTGCAACTATTGGCCATGGCATTACAACTGAGCACCTCATTGACTCATTTTGTGGTGACCATTCTCTCAGAGATTCCCATGACTACTAATGTCACATCCGTTGCATCATAGAGATTTTGCAATAAGGTCTAGGAGTTCGTGACTCTACCAGAGATTGTAGCTAGAGTGTTCTTCATTGAATCTTCCACCTTCTCACACAATTGTTATGCATTGAGCAGGAAGGTGAGAGATGGCATGAGCTGACTAATCTCTGAGGAGATTCTTTTCCACATTGATTTGTAGAGCTCGTTTACCAGTTTTATCACTCCAACACCTTTTGGCTTATTATCTAGATCTAGCGTCATTTGTGCTACTTTCTACTACTCTACTTGGAACTGGGCTTGAAAAGCCACAGTATTGTTTTGTTCATCTATTAGCTTCTACTACAATTGAGTAACTTGCAGCTAGTGTCCTTCAAATCTTCCTTGTAACACTGCTTTCTCTTACCTAAGGGTCGTCACTGCATCCTTTGCATGTGTTAGCTCTACTTTTAATGAATCATTCTAGGCCTGGACTGCCTAGCGAATCTAAAGGGAAACAGTATCTTGTAACTATTTATTCAGACTTGTTATTTCATTATCTTTCTTATTGATTTCTTCAGCCAAACTGCTATAGTTTGCCTTTTCTTTGGCCAAATTAGCCTCCATCTTATGTAGTCTTCTTGATGTTTTCAAATAATCTTTTTTGACTACAGAAGTGGCTTCTATCAATAGCTCAACTCTATCCTGAGGCTTGAATAGGGACATATCAATAGCCACTACGTTCATTATATAATCCTCCAGTTGCATCTGCTCGCTCAGCTTGACGATGTTGGGTGACAAATGGGTCACCATTAGTTGCTGCTGAATAAGGTCAAATTGTGACCATAGGTGTGGGGCAGCAAAAGCTTTATTCTCTTTAGTTTTCTTTTTCTCCATTCGGGCTTCTCTTGCCTTCCTAGCAGCATCGGCCTGCATCTGGAAAGTGGAAGGGGATGCAGTGTGTCCTCCCGTAAAAGGATATCCCTGTGGCAGGCCATATTAAATAGCCAATGGTTGGCTATGGGTGAGCTAAAGGGGCATATTTTTAGGAACAGAGGGGGAGAAGTGAGGTAGAATTAGGGCTTGAGGCACCAAGGATGGGGTGAAGGATGAAATGGGGATGGCAGTAGTGGCAAGAGGTGTCATTTGGCTAGGTGGAGGCATCACACTGATAGGGGAAGGAACAGACTGAGAGGGAGGAGGAGTAATACTTACTTGAGGGGGAATTATAGTGCATTTTAATTGGCACTATGAAGGTTCCTCTTCCTCCTTTGAATCAAAATGAAATAGCACCCTCTTTCTCTTCCTAAGTGTCTCTAACTCTGGCTATGTTTGCTTCCCTTCCACATCTGTTGTTACCAGTGATGCCTATGGAGAACCAGGGATTTCAGTCACTTCTAATGATGGGGAAGCTTTTGGTGGTGAATACACCATACTCCTTTGCTTTTCCATGGTGCTAAGAAGCTGGGGATAGGTTGATGTAGTGACTGCAGCTACAACTTGCTCTGAGGCCTATGGTTATTGGCTTGGTCTCGCTCTAGCTTCTTACCCTGTACTGAGTGTCGGCAATTTACTTGTTTTTAGGCTAGATGTAAGGGAGGGATGGAACTCATCCCAGAGTTCCTCCCATCTTTCATCTGAATCCACACTTCTGAAAGTATGGCTGCTTTGAGAAATTTACTACCTATATTTCCAATAGGCTTCAATCTTCTCTGCATCCCAATTTTTATTCTTCAATGTCCTTCTCAAACCAGAAGTCATCCTGACTTTGGGATCATAATCCCTCTACTTATCATAGAAGATTTCCCATGGCCTATTTTGTGGCAGGGGCAATTCCGACAATTCAACATAAAAACTAGGAGCATCTTCTATTAGGTTTCTTTTGGTCTCCCAAAAAGGGCAGCCTTCATGTGCAATCATGGCCCTAGTCCTATTGGTCCTTACCCAAGAAGCTATGAAACCATTTGGGTCATAAACCTATTTGTCTTCAACTAGCAAGAACCCTAGGAAGGCTAGCTTTCTCAGTAGCACAGTCTCAGCATCTCTGGCTTTCAAACTCATGTTGCTTGCCATCCATGGGAGATTGTATATTTTTCTCTTCTTCTTCCTGAAGCCATACTCATTGTCGACTACTGATACCTACCTAGTGACCTCCAAGAATGCTAACCTAAGATTTAAAGTCTTTGGTAGCAACACTGGTTCCCCACAAAACCCATGAACCCTTATGATCATGTGGTGGGACCCAAAATAGAAGTCACATGAGATTGGACAACTGACCAGGAGGTTCAAAAAACATGGAAATAACTTGTTCATGATAGGTTTAGGGCCAAGAAAACACAAAATAAGGGTAACGAATAGTTCCCAAAAATCATATAGGTCGCTAGTTCTTGATAAAATGTGTGTCCATGTAGACACAAGAATGGTCCTTTCGGGGTCAAAACCTGGGTCATATATGTTTAGATTCATATGTTGAGTGAAAAGGTCAGGGTTCTGATACAGCATGAGATGGAACAAATAAGAGGAATACCTAAACACCCCTTTTGATTTGAACTGGGTTAGTTGTTCCACTATTAAAAAGGTAATGTTCTTAGAGAAGTCAAGTCAATACTCTTGCGTCTTGTCGACTATCTTCAACCTAAAAAGGATGGCCATTTGTTCTTCATACACCACCATGTCATCCTTCATGCTAAAGATGAGAGCCATCATTGATAGCACGTCTTGGCTAGCTGGCATGAATTGAGCTCTTGGTGCAGGGAGCTTGGGTATCGAAGTATCACCATCGACCATTTGTAACTTAGACCTCAAAAACCTTGTCTGAGTGTTGACGTTCACCCATGTCTTTCGCATATTATCAATAGTGGGGAATGTAGTGGTATTGTCATAATGTAGGGCTAGCATGTCCCTGATAGCTTATGGTTTGATCTGCACCATGAAGGGACCCTATTGAATGGTGCAAGATGGTGTATGGAGCAAGTCTGTGCATAATTCAATTAAATCAGGGCATGGATGCACAGCTGGGATAATAAACTGAGCTAGTTGTGAGGTCCATATCCTCATTCTGAATGTCTTGTATTGCCCTGCTCTGGCCCTTTGAAGACACCTTTGGTGTGCCCCTTCTCTAAGATTCTTGCTACTAGTTTTTTGCAAGATTGGGTCCATGATCCCATCTATGTAATCCTATACTTTTGATGGTCACTGGCTTGACCAACTCCCAAGATTCTAGTTCTCAAATAGGTTCTCGATGGTTGCATAGCAGTTGAAGCATATGATTTACTAGCAAGCAACCTATCAAGAGATCGAGACGTCCCAGCTCCTTATTGTGAAGATGATGCTCCTGTCATCTCTATATCTTTTATGCAATACCTGGTATGAACTTTGTGCAAGATAGAAACACTGTTGCTAAAGCAAATTTTACTGGGCGCTAACAAGTCGCAAGGAGCAATATATTTTTGTAGGTGCAGGAATGCTTGAGAATTTGTAAACTTTAAATCTTGTTAAGAGATATTTATGGACCTATCAAGTCTCAAATGGCATTAAAGTTGGATGATCGTTAGCAGATCCTACTCAATCTTTAGGGAACAGCAAGGTGGACACGCTATGCAAGTTGCGGCGCAAGGTACCTTAGAGATTTTGAAAGATTTGGGAAGCATTCAATGTGGCAAAATTTAAAGAATTAAAAAAACTTTCTAAGCTACCAAATCTATGTTTAAAAACACTTATTTAAAAGAAAAGTGAGAAAACAACAACAAAAAACAAAAACAATGCGGGAATGGGAAACTACCTAACTACATTAATTAAGCATCTTTATCTCCCTCCAAGATCAAAAGTAAACTTTCTAATGTCTTCTCCATGATAGGCCAGCTTATGTCGCCACACAAGTGATTAAAATGGGTATATCTTTGGTGAAATGTCCTTTGTGTAGGCCACACAGATTTGCCTACATTTGAGTGAGTCTGAGTCAAACATGATTTTAACATCCATAAGCTCTTCTTGTTCTTGGAAGCCCATCAAATATTGGCTCCTGATGTTGGTATGCCTTACCAGGAAATCAATGACGATTTGCTCATCAACACAAGCCTTTTGACATATATCATTCATTGGCTTAATTTCTTCTACTTCAAACTCCAGCTCTATTGCATTATCCTCCTTTTTCATGATTTTAACCTCTTGGAAGGATGATCTTGAAAGAGTGCAATAATTTTGCACATGTAATTGAGGCTTAATGTTGTTCTGGTCATTTTTAACTAATTCACAGCTATCTTGTAAAATGGTATAACCTGACCCAATAATTTCAAACAAATCATTTAAAACATGATCCAAGAATTGTCCATGTTCTTCCTCATTATCTTGCAAAGTGAGAAGAAAGTCTGAGACTATTTCCTCATCATCAGGATTCAACATATACGCTACTAGGGTAGGATAAGTAGCTGGTGGCACTAGGAGGATCAGAGGACTGTCAGCATTCCAGCTTGCATAATTTCTTGGGGAAATAGGAGCTCCCATATTTACTCTCTATACTAGTTAAAATTGATTGACTCTTCTTCTTGGACTAGTTACCAAAGGTGGCAAAAGAATACTTGGATTTACAGCAGACTGTGATCTGGTGACTGGTCCACGGCTCTGACTTCTCATAGCTCTCTGGTTGGTCTTGAAGGAAACTTCAAGACTGGTCCCACTGGGTGTGCCAAAAACTGTTGATGCTTAAAATTACGCTTGATTCTAATCAACAACAATGGAAAGTTTCAAGCTGTGGGATATTGCGGCTTGAAACAACCTCCAGATTTTAGAGAAGCTAGTCTCTTCTTTATATCAAGTGTGGGGGGGAAAAGGATAGGAAATTAAATAGAAATGCAAATAAAGGAAATGAAACCTAACTATGGTGATGCACCTAAGTGTAATTTTGATCCTAATCTTGAGCACAGTGAGACTATATGTAGGATTCAGTTACATTTAAGAGCAAACAAGTGCATGATCAATGTAAAAGATTGAAATAATAGAAACAAAGGCTCACAACAAAGACTTCTTTTGCTGAGATATAGAAAATGTCTATAGAGGCATAGGGTTCAATCTTCTTATAAGAATCTTCCAATCACATAAGAGGCACAGAAACACGTACAGTTATGTAGAACTTTTGATTCAAGAAAATGAGACAAAAGCAAATGACATTCCTAATCACAACTCAATAAAATCTATAGTATAGACTACTTTTGCAAATGACACAAATAATATCAACAAAGGCATAGTGTTCAATCTTCTTAATTCTTTTAGCCACATAAAAGGCACAGAAACATGCACAGTTACATCAACTTTACAACTCAAGAAAATGAGACAAAAGCAAATGATATTACTTAGTTACGATCTCTAGAAAGTCTAGACTTGTTACAATCTATATCTTTTACCATTTTTTCTCCCCCCTTAAATCTTCCCCGTCGCCCCTACTTTATAGCCTCAGATTTTACAGAGAAAATAGTGTGGCATTTGGTGCATTCAATGCCTTGAATGTATCCTGGTCTTATCAGAAAGGGCCATGCTGGAGCGGGGTGGCCACCATAATTGCGGCACGTTGATTCATGTCTAGTACCTCCTTTTGCACCTAAATTTCCTCATTCTATCACCTACTTATCCGCACAACTATCCATTCTACCTTCGCTTATAGGGGACAAACAGATGGCCCTTTTAATGTTTTCAGGCCCCAAAAATCTACCTGGTGAACTGCTCCATCTACCAAAAATAATTCCCACTGAGTTTCCCTCCATCTTGCTTTGCGGCAACAGATACACGAAACACTCTGTTATGTTGACATGGAAGAGGACACTTAGTCAATTTTCTAAAATTCTCCTTATTACTTAGAAGGCACTGGAGAATGATGCTTGGCACTTTCTGCCTAATTTATCAAAGAAATGTGGCATTTTTTGCTCTCCCTATATCCTGCTCAGGAATGCTCCACCTTTGACACCTATCGCAATCCACTTCTTCGATACTTAGAAGTTTTAACAAAATAAAACTCACTACATTCCTTACTCGAGCAAATTTTAAAAAGGGGATGGATGCACATGGCAGTCTCCACTTGTTTTTGGGAAG
Source organism: Torreya grandis (assembly GCA_037957365.1). NCBI lineage: Eukaryota > Viridiplantae > Streptophyta > Pinopsida > Cupressales > Taxaceae > Torreya > Torreya grandis. The sequence continues at coordinate 889,731 of JARHVA010000933.1, read as the reverse complement.
ATATGTGGCGTCTCTCGCTTCCCCTGTTAGGGGTATGTGGCGTCTTTCGCTTCTTTTGAGAATGGAGTATAAAGGGGCTCAAAAAGTGACACTTGGCGGCCTCTGCTACTCTTTGACACTTAAACAAAAATGAAATGATGCCTTTTTACCTTTCGAAAAGGTACTTGACCCCCTTTGGTTTTTGGGACACTCCCTTGAACTACCTGATGAACCAAAATGGTTCAATGGTTCAACGGTTCAACACTGCACGCTATTTGCATGTTAACCGAGGTATTAAACCATAAACATTGAAGCAAAGCATTGAACCCATGCATTGAACCAACTGTCTCTCAGATGCCAACACGTGGTGACTTCCACTTTCCTCTAAAAAATTAGTCTAGGGCCTTCCACGACTGTCACCTAGCATTTTCTGCATGATCCTATTTCTTAGCTTATTGAAACCCTTTCGCTAAAAAATAGATGAAATGTGGGTGCCGATATGAGATGCAGCTGTCAACATGTGGTGCATTCCACCTAGCTACTATTGGATACTTGGCAGATTCTATGGCCCTCCTAAAATTTATGAAAAGTGTCTCAGATGATGCCAGTTGGTTGGCTCCGCATTTCAGGAGGCAACACTTGGCAGCTTTCGCTCGAATTCAACACTTAGGCAAAATGAAATGAAAGAATCAAAAGAGGGAAAGAGAGCCCATCCACTTGGCAACCTCTGCTACATTTCAACACTTATATGGAAAAGAATCAAAAGAAACGAACCCATGCTCTGCTCCAAAACTCTACCGCCACGACCAAGGTATGCGGGAACCAAAACTGCAGTGCGTAACTGAAAATTTGAATGCAACGTAGAGTAAAACTTTACTCTACAGTATGTTAATGTTTGAAAATATTATTCTAAATAAGAGCATATAAGGTTCATTACCATTTTCAAACTATACAAAGATGTATTACTTGGTGTTACACTAATTTGAAATCTTTTAGACCAAAAAACATGAAACATAGTATTCCATTACAACTAGGTGTCAATCCATTCAAGCATAAATTGAGGCACTATGATCTAAAAAATTATGGCACTATTTACAAAGAGATAAATAAGATGTTAGATGCCAAGATTATCTTTCCTATTCAACATTCAACATGGGTGGTTAACATTGTGCCTATTCTTAAGAAGAATGGGGAAGTCAGGTTGTATGTATATTTCTCTGATCTCAATCAAGTTTCACTCAAGGATAACTACCCCTTGTTAATCAAGGAAAAAATATTATAGGTTATCATGCGATCAAAGATGATGTCTATGATAGATGGATTCTAAGGGTATAATCAAGTAGAAACAGCTATGGAATATTAGTTCAAAATGGCTTTCACCACCCCATGAGGAACTTTTGCCTATAAAAGGATGACTTTCAACCTCATCATTGTAGGGGAAACATTTCAAAGGGTGATGCATTTGTCCTTTAGTGACATGAAGAATAAAATCATCATGATTTACCTAGATGACCTCATTGTCTTCTCAAATAAGAGAGAAGACCATTTTAAACACCTAAAATGAGTTTTTAAAAGGTTTCATTATCATGGTATCTCTTTGAATCCTAAAAATTGTATCTTTATAATGGCCAAAGGTAAACTCTTAGGTCATGTAGTTTCTAAATAATTTACTAATATTGATTAAAAAAGAGTGAAGGTCATCTAACAGCTAACTTTACCAACCAATAAACTAGGTACCCATTCATTCTTCAACAAATTTAATTCTCTTAGAAGGTTCATTCCCAACTTGCTAAGTGCCCTAGGCATATCATGCAGATGATGAGTTTAAATAATTCCTTCAAATGGAATGATGATGGGAATATATAATTCAATGAGATCAAGGAAGCAATTTCTAAATCACTAGTTTTGACTTTCCCAAAATTTTAAAAGGACTTCATTACATATTAATATTCCTATGAATACACCCTATATACAATTTTGGTGCAGAAAAATGAAGAGGCATTTCAATCCCCTATTGCCTTCATGATTTTTGGACTAAAAAACCATGATCTCAAGTATTCACTAGTAGAGAAACATGCATACATCATGGTCAAAATTATAAAGCATTTTAGATTTTATATCTTAAATTCTCATACCATTATAATGTTCCCAAATTTAGTAATGAAATAAATCCTCATCCAATAAGAGCTTTGATTAAAAAGAGGCCATTGGATCACAAAAGTGCAAGAGTATGATTTGGAGATCAAACCCACTAAGCTGGTAAGATGATAAGTCCTCTTTTAATTGATTGTCAAATGTGTTGATTCTCAAAGAGAAGAAAATAAATAGTTACAATTGGTAGCCTTCATTTATTCTCTTGAAGAATGGTATTATGATATTTCACATTCTTCCTCTCATGTGGAGAATGCCCAACTCATATTAATCCCAAACAAATACAAACTCTCAAGCTGAAAGTAACCGAATACGTGATTTGGGATAATACTTTGTTTAAGAAGTCTTTGCATGGCACCTTCTTGAGGTATTAAATAAAGAGGCATTTCACAATAAGTTTTGTGGCTGACATTTCTCATTTTTAGTCATAACATTCAAAATATTACATGCTCATTGTTAATGGCCCACTCTTTTCAAAGATGCACGAGAATGGGTTTATAAATGTGAAGCTTGTCAAAACTTTGTCAACATGCCTAAGCTCATAGCATTGCCTCTCTAGATAATGGTCATTAATGAATCATTTTTAAAATGTATATTACACTTCATTAGGACTCTAAATCCTCACTCTAGTGTTGGACATACCCACATATTGGTAGCCACTGATTACTTCACGAAGTGGGTGGAATCCATTCCAGTAAGGTCCACCACTTTTGAAGTTGTGTGTAACTTCATAAAGGAGAATATTTTGGCCAGATTTGGTGTCCCTAAAAATATTGTCATAGATAATGCTTTTAAATTCTCCTATACCAAAATGATTAGTTTTTTATGGGTATGGCATCTATTTTGCACATTATGCAAACTATTACCCTAAGGCAATGGCTAGGCAGAAACCAATAACAAAAACATAACTACCATCATATGTAAGTTGGTTGAAAAAATTTAGAGGAATTAGCCTAATAAGTTATATGATGCATTATGTTTTGATTGAATCACACCAAAGATAGTAATCAGAATGTATCCATTCCATCTTCTCTATTGAATCTATGATTTATATTTCTTTAGAATTGTCATATTTGAAGCTAACATAGGTTATTGAAGATGAACAATTCAAATATGCTCTAGAAAAGAGAGTCATATACTTGGAAAATATGAAAGAAGAATGAGACATAGTAATTGATATAATTGCAGCTCATATAGAAAAGATCAAAGAATTATTTGATCAAAAGGCTCAAAAATGTGATTTCCAAATAGGTGATCTGCTCCTATTCTATGAGAAAAGGAGGGAACTAAGAGGAAGTCATAGAAAAAATTTCTCCTTATGGATGGGACCATTCAAAATTTGACATTTTTGTGATGAAAACACATACTATTTGACATACAGATATGGTACTCAACTCCCACTAATGTACAATGGGCAGTATCTGAAGTTGTGTAATGAGTGAAGGTAAGTTATCCCCTACCATTTCCCCTCATTTTATTTCCCTTTAGTTGTGTTTTTCCATATTCTTACTTTTCCCATTTTCCTCAATTTCTTTTTGACTCCTTTGCCCAATGGATAAGGCACTAGCCTAAGAAACCTTGAGAGTTTGGAAGTTCAGTTTGTACCCTCTTATGAATTCACATCCCCAGTCTGAGCAAGTTGTTGTTTCTAAAATTTTAAATGACAATTTCAATTTAAAATCATAACATCTCAATATTCATGCCAAATATCAAGATGGGAAGGTGAAAAAAATTAAAAGATTATAAAAAATGACACAAAATTTAACTATGTAAATATACATAATATAATTCAATCCATCCTAATGAATCATACATTGTGATGGCTGAGTATATCAACCCTCGATTCATATGGGATGCTCGGATGCACCTCATGCATTCATACACCATGAATGGGTAGCTTATCATTTGTCTATCCTTAGATGAGCAGACAATTTTTTAAGGGTAGACACGCCCATGTGCCTATGTTGGCATGAGTGTCACAACTGACCCACCATCCTTATATAGATGCATAGACATTTATATGTGGGTAGGCACATCAACATGGCCATGTTAGCATGGGCATCATGGCTAGTTCATCATCCCTACGTAGATGTGTAGATGTGTTAGTGTGGGTAGGGGTATTTACAAGCCCATATTATAATGGGTGTCATGGATAACCTATCAGCCCTCCCAAGCACCTTTTCACACCAAGCATTCTAGGGGCCTAAAAATGATCTTTCAAGACTCATTTAATCTAATTTTATCCAAGATATTTTTCTAAAAGACCAAAAATTATGCCCCCTATTCTCTACCTATTGGTGACTCCTTACCCAAATTTTTCTTGTATTCCTAAGAAAGTTTACAATACCTAGTTAGTAATTTACACTATTCTTTGAGCTTCTCCTCCCTCATTATAACCTTATTTGGAGATTATTCTACTATTTTAAAAATCTTACCATATGACCACTGCTTCTCACTCATTCCAACCAATTCAACATTTCTTACCTCTAAATCTACTCAGACTCCTTACCCTCACCTATGAAACCACTTTTATGTACTTGGGACCATCCAAAATTAAGTTAAAATATATGGGGTATGAGCCATTTCTAGTACTATATAGTGACATCCTTAAGATCATTGAATCGTAAATTGGATACTTAGACTTGGAGGAATTTCACTACAAGCTAAATTTAGAAAATCCAAGCACATTGGCTACTTGTCTTCTGTATATTGGGCTTCCTTAAGTGATAGGTTTCCCAAATTCAAATCAATGTTCTAATTTAGTGTTCTCTTGAATGAAGCACTATGATCCATCAACTCATGATATCAAATGTCAGGATCCCTGCTACTGAAGAGCACACTTGATTACCTTTGTATAAGTAACTAAACACGGAATTAAACTAGAATATTAAGTAACTAGAATTCAAAAATAGCATAGAATATGAGAGACAATACAAACTTGTATTAACACTCTTTTAGAAGGAAATACAATGAAGAAATCACACTCTTCCCACACCTCTAGGGCATACCAGTAATTCTCCTTCAAGAGTTCTCTCTCTCAATTACAAATAATCAACTCAAACACAGAGTTATTATTTCAACCAGTCAGTAACAATACTACCAGTACACCAACCAGTAAGTGACAATTAACTCAACCATTGTTGCCTACTTCTAGTACCAACCGAGTACACCACGTACTCTAAATAGACCTCCCTGATCTTGCTCCTTGTTGTGTTGCAGATCTCCTTTGACCTTGCTACCCCATAGATCTCCTTTGACCTTGCACACACACACACACACACCTGCAGATCAACTGACCTTACTTACCATGTAGATCTTCTACCTGATCTTGCACAACTTGCAGATCAACCTGGTCTTGTACACTTGCAAACCTAGATCTTACATACCTTGGAAGAACCCTTGTCCTTGCCTTTCCAAGTCCTTATGATTCTCCACTCTTATAATATAGCCCATGGGTCTCTTAAATAAATCCCATACAAACAATAATTAGACTTTCAAATTACAATAATTAGAAATGCAGACTCAAGACTAAAATTAGTCTTTTACATGCAAACTGACTGTCCATATAAAATTAGAACAGTTCTAGAAGCACATGCAAATGCACGCACACACAGGTTACCGACATTAGTTCCTGTCTGACTGATGTCAGCTGACCCCTAACTGATGTCGATTACTCTACACACTGAATATGACTGACGTCGATTGGCCTGCCAATGTCAGTTGCTCTGCAACTCAGCAACCTCCTCCATTTGCATTAGTGAAGCTTTTAGCTCCATAACCTAAAAATATCCCACTTAGAGATAAATAGTTGCACTTGTACCTGTACCTATACATCGTCTAATATTATTTCCTAGCTTGTATCCCTCTTCAAGTTTAATCTTGAAGACCAACCACCATAGTGAACCCTGTGGTACTACTCCTATCATCCAAGTCACCTGCCATATCCGAATCTACATACCCATGTAGAGAAGTGCTTGACCCTACATAACATGTATACCTACTATTGGTCCCTCTCAAATACCTGAGAATCCACTGAACTACTTTTTAGTGCTTCTTTCCCGAATTAGCCACAAACTTGCTGACAACTCCCACTACTTGGGTAATATCAGGTCTAGTAAACATGTACTCAACCTCATCATGTGATTTGGGACACTATTATGTGAACTGTCCATCCATAAGTGTGCTAATCAGTTCTGCACCCTGCATATTGAACCTCTCCACTACCTTATTCACATAATCATCTTGAGACAACATCAACATGTGACTTTCCCTGTCTCTATAAATACTCATGCCAAAGAATTTCTTTGCTGCTTCCAAATCCTTCATGGCACACCACTGAACTAACTTTACCTTTAGCTCAGCAACTCCCTACATGTGTGACCCTACAACAAGCATATACACCACATACAGTAATAGGATAATGTAACTAATAGTATCCAACCTGGTAAAGTAATCATAATGGTCACATTGACATTGACTAAAGCCATGCTTTGTCATACACCTGTCAAACCTTAAACACCATTATCCTGTAGCCTGCTCAAGACCATATAACCTGGCCTTCTGTCTCACGTATCCATTCTCTCCTTTATTTAACCTAGGAATCCATTCATCTTTCAGTGCTTTTATCCCAACTGGAAACTCTACCAAATCTCCTATTTGGTTCTTTTCCAAGGAATCAATTTCCTCATTCATGCCATGCTCCCACTATTTCCTAGATTCTACCTGCTCTGCCTCTTTAAAACTTCCTGGTTCTTGACTATCAGTGAGCAACAAGTAGTGTAAAGAAGGGGAATAATTAATTTGAGGCTTACTTACCCTTTCAGTCCTCTTCATGGGCATTTGAGACTCCTTGATAGCTTGTTGTCTGCCTAAAATCCATTTTTTGTTCGACCCTGGTCTGCACCCGACCAATGTCGATTCCACCTGATAATCAATGTCAGTTCCCTAACTGACATCAGTGTCCACCTGCCTGACACCATCGACTCTGGTCTGTACATGACTGACGTCGGTACCTTCTTGTTCGATGTCAGTTCCACCTGACTAACATCAATAACTGTGTTTTCCTGTGAGTGATGACTTTTTACTCATGAGCTCACTTTGGATCATAACCTTATCCAAACTGCCCTGCTCAAAATTATTCAACCCCTTGAGCTGATCTCTATCCATCATCTTCTCCTTGAAAACCAAGGCTTTCCTGTTCTTGTCAAAAACATCAAATTTCCTCTTTATGCAATAAACCCGATTCTTTCTTGTAGCATGTGTTTCAAGAAACCTCACTTTCTTCTGTTGCTTACAAAAATCTCGATCTATGCTTTCCGAATCTAAACTCTTACCTTTTGACTCAAGAACATGCATCCCCTTCTTACTCATGTGACCAAGCCTACAGAGCCACATCTTTGCATCTACATCTAAAGTAGATAAACCAAAAGGAGAATTAGTAATACAAGTAGATAGATAAAGAGTACCTACTTTCTTACCTCTTGCTAAAACAAGTGCACCCTTGGAAACTTTCCAAGATTCTACTATAAGAGTTACTGTGCATCCCTCATCACCCAACTTTCCAACAGAAATCAAATTCCGCTTCAGGCCTGGGACATGCATGACCTCCTTCAACACCCATGTGTTGCTCGTCTATAATTTCAGCTACACTTTCCCTTTTCCAACCATTTGACAAGGCTTACCATCCCCTAAATAAATCTTTCCAAAGTCTTCCTAGACATAATCATGGAAAAAATCTCTATTTGGGTTGCATGGAAAGAGGCACTAGAATCTAAAACCCAAGATTCCACTTTATCCAAAGAACATATAAGAGCATCTTGTAAAACAATACCTGTAACATCTGCTTCTTCATTTCCTTCAAGCTGATCTTCTTTCAACCAACAATCTTTCTTTACATGCCCTTTCTTTCCACAATTCCAACAGATTATACTGCCATACCTGGATCTAGATCTCTTACCTATTTTTGACCTTGATTTCTCTTGCTTGATCTTCTCTCTTTGCCTTCCCCTGCTTTCAAAACTTAAAGCATTCCCTGATGATTCCCTTGTGCTTTTCCTACAAATTTTTTCATTCAAGATTACACTAACAACATCATCAATTTTCAAGATTTTTGAAGCAGACACAGTATTGCTAACTACCATTACCAAACTATCCCAACTTTCAGGTAAAGAGCATAAGATTAAGAGAGCCTTAATTTCATCATCAAAAGATATATTGACTGAAATTAACTGGTTTACCAAACCATGGAAATCACTAAGATGACTATGTACATATCCACCTTCCAGCATTTGCAAATTAAATAATTGCTTCATAAGAAATACCTTATACGAAGCTAAGGATTTTTCATATAAATTTGTCAAGGATTCCATTAACTCTACCATTGTCTTAGCTTGTGATAAGTTAGAAATCACAGACGATGCCAGGCTCAACCTTATAGATCCCATAGCCTTTCGATCAAGAACATTCCATTCTTCATCTTTCATATCTGTGAGCTTGCATGCAACCCCACTCAATGGTAAGTACAGATCTTTTTGATACAAATAATCTTCTATCTGCATCCTCCATAATTGATAATTCTTGCCATTTAATTTCTCCATTTTTAGCTTACTTTCTTCTGCCATTGCTTTATTCCCACTCAAACAGAAACCCCTATGAGTGACCTGTAATCAACAAACACTAACCTACTCTGAACCACCTATTAATGTACCTAACCAAGCTCTGATACCAATTGTCAGTGGTATCACTTGGTGATCCTAGCTCTGATACCAATTGTCAGGATCCCTGCTACTGAAGAGCACACTTGATTACCTTTGTATAAGCAACTAAACACAAAATTAAACTAGAATATTAAGTAACTAGAATTCAGAAATAGCACAGAATATGAGAGACAATACAAACTTGTATTAACACTCTTCCAGAAGGAAATACAATGAAGAAATCACACTCTTCCCGCACCTCTAGGGCGTACCAGTAATTCTCCCTCAAGAGTTCTCTCTCTCAATTACAAATAATCAATTCAAACACAAAGTTGTTGTTTCAACCAGTCAGTAACAATACTACCAATACACCAACCAGTAAGTGACAATCAACTCAACTGTTGTTGCCTACTTCCAGTACCAACTGAGTACACCATGTACTCCAAGTAGATCTCCCTGATCTTGCTCCTTGTTGTGTTGCAGATCTCCTTTGACCTTGCTACCCTATAGATCTCCTTTGACCTTGCACACACACACCTACAGATCAACTAACCTTACCATGTAGATCTTCTACCTAATCTTGCACAACCTGCAAATCAACCTGGTCCTGCACACTTGCAAACCTAGATCTTGCATACCTTGGAATAACCCTTGTCCTTGCGTTTCTAAGTCCTTATGATTCTCTACTCTTATAATACACCCCATGGGTCTCTTAAATAGATCCCATAAAAATAATAATTATACTTCCTAATTACAATAATTAGAAATGCAGACTCAAGACTAAAATTAGTCTTTTACATGCAAACTGACTGTCCGTCTAAAATTAGACCAGTTCTGGAAGTGCATGCAAATGCACGCACACACAGGTTGTCGATGTCGGTTCCTATCTGATCGATGTCAACCGACCCCTAACTGATGTCAGTTGCTCTGCACATTGAATATGACCGATGTCAGTTGGCCTGCTGACGTCGATTGCTCTGCAACTCAGCAACCTCCTCTATTTGCATCAGTGAAGCTTTTAGCTCCACAACCTAACATCAAATTAAGTAGTGGATCTATCGTGGTCAAATTTGATAGCATAGCAATAGGAATGATAATGAGAATTCTAATTCCAAAAGACATCATCATCATAAGCATAACCAAGGAACAAAAATATTGAAAAAAGGATACAAATAAGTGTTTTATTTTTATGAACAATTCATAGCTAAAGCATAAGAGAGAAAGAGTCTCAAAGTTGCCTAAGAATTTCTACATGGTATATTTCCATGGGGATCTCTCAAACATGATTACTCTCCTCAAATAGGTGGTAAATAATGAATACATTAAGATTTTTCATCCTTATATGTTCATGATAATGAGCATCATCTACCATGTTAAGTAATTTATCAATAAAGGAATTTTGTATGACTTATTACCTGGTGTATTCTTTGGCTTCTTAGATGGTTTACCTAGGAGTTTCACAACATGGGATTATCACCCATACAACCCAAGTCTATTAATCTTTTCCCCAACTAATTTTGGAAGAATTTAGTAAACATTTAACCAGGTTGAATGATGCATTCACCATGAGGGTAGTGCAGATTATGGATGAATATTGGCAAAAAAATATTTTAGATGAAGTAGCCACCTTGATTAACCAATATTTTAGCTTATATCTTCAATATCATGAGTTAATCTACACCATATTTTTTAAGGCTACCCATTGAGACTCCCAAGACTAGACAATAAAAAAATAATATTGATATAACTATGCAACTAATTGGCTGTATTACATAAATTTTGTAGGGATAGACATGTCTTGGGTGCTCTTTCCTAATTTCATTAGGACACTTAATGTGTAATAAATAATTTAATTCTCAAGACATTGATTTACTCTCTAATCATATGCTATTAGAGCTTCTATGGACACAAATAAATACATAAAAAGATGCATTGGCATTAGTTCAACCTATGAACATGTACCTCATTTGAGGATTATTGGGTAGACTATTCAAATGAATATGAGGTATTATGAAGAGAGTGGATCTAAATAAACATAGATCAAATCAAAGCATTCATTGAAGAATGGGTCCTTGATGGTATGGTGGATGACATGTTTGAACTCATCGACCTAGAATACACAAATAGAGTTTCAGTTGCTCCCCTACCCACTATAAATTGGTCAATAAAGTAATTATAAAATGTGTATGGGAAGAATTGAAGAGTATGGTATATAAATAATAAATGGTTTGATAATAAGTTGGATGAAATGACTAGATTAGGCATTTCTATAAAAGGAAAGACTTCATCTCCTCCCAAATAGTTTCTCGCACCAACGCCAAAAAATAGAATTATTATCATGATAACTGATACACTTTTCTCTTTAATTTATAAATATAGAAATGATAAATATATTAGTCAAGGTAAACAACCAAGAAAAAACTGTGAAGAAAGTCCTACAATTGGTAGGAAGAAAGTGGTGAATAAAAATGTAATGATGCATTCCTCTCTAGCCCTCCTTGGTTAACTATTCCTTCTTATCACTAGTTCAAAAAATCAAGCACCTTCAAAATAAGTTTATGTTTCCCTTACTTCATTACCTTTAGTTTCCCTAAGTATTCCTCCCCTCCCAAAATATACTCCTCCAAAGTAACCCACACCTCCTCCAATTGGAACCCAAATGACTCCTTTCAGTACTATGTCATTATAATGGATGAAGCCAATGGTAAACAAAATAAAGAGGGTGGAGGAATCAGATCTCCCAAAATTTGACATAGTAGTTGATCTACTTAAGACTCCTCCCAAGAAGGCTAAAATTACTTCCAAATTGGTGTCAGATCCTTTTGGTGCTTAATTTTTTGAAATTGCAGCCTAGAAGCTACTCTTCCAATGTAGCCCACACCTCCTCCAATTGGAATCCAAATGAAACATTTCAATACTATTTAATTCTAATGGATGCATCTAATTATCAATACAATAAAGAGTTTGGTGGAATTATATCTCTCCAATTTTGATGTAGTAGTTGATCTACTCAAGACTCCTCCCAAAAAGGCTAAAACTATTTCAAGATTGGTGTTAGATCCTTATAGTGTTCAATTTGTTGAAATTTTAGAGCCTAATATGTATAAGTATGTCTCAAATATTAGCATGAGTAACTATACTCTCAAGATAATATCACTCAGAGAAGCAACTAGGGAAAGTGACATTCATAACTTGAGGGAGACTACTGAGAGAATAATCAAAATATCATAATAAGATGAGATCACCCAAGAACAATTCCAAGATTAGATCAAGTAGTTGGTAGGGTTCATCAGCTATTTTCTCAATCATATTTACATGCATGTGATACCTCAGGTTGATGCTCCTTCTCAAGTATAGGGTATAAGCAAAGAATCCATTGCCACAATCAATAAATACAATTCATATGGCAAGACTTTGGAGGCTTGGGTGTATAAAATGTTGATCATTAGAATGAAATACATGAGGAGGTGATGAATTTTTTCTCAACCATTGACAAATGATTCATTTATATAAATGATAAAGTCAAATCTCGTACAAGCGAGTGAAGCATATGGGAGAACATAAAGGAAGATGTTCATGAAATGATTGAAATTGATACAAATGTAATGGTCAAAGTTGGGATCTTTGATGAACTAGAAGATGAGATTTATTACAAATGGTATGAATGTATCATCAAAAATATTAATGTTCTAAGTTGAGCAATTAAAAAATTAAAGTATCATAACAATATTATAAAGGAAAAGTATAATATGATCTTCTAATTTAGATGAGATTTCTTGTGACCTATTCCAAGAAGATGCAATCACCTTGCATACCATTGATGAAGTAAAAGAATAATTCAAAAAGGTTATAAAAGATTAATTATTCAAATAAAGTTCTTTCAATATAGCTTCCATGTCTATAATCAATGAGATCCATGTCTCAATTAAAGAAATGAATAATCAACTAGTTAAATTGGCAAAGATTTTGAATATAATGTTACTAGTCTCTAATAAATGGATTACATGGTGTAAACATGTATTATTCCCAAAAGGTCATGATGATATAGAAGAAGTAAAAAATTTAAAAAATACAAGGCTACCCAAGACAAAGAAGGCCAAAAATTCTTTAGCTACACCAGGTTCTTCAACACGAGCCACTACACCAACAAAGGCTCCTTAGTGGAGTTTATGGATTTTTATTTTCTATTTTTATCTAACTTATATTTCAAGGTATTCATATTTCCTTTTTTTTTAAATTAAAAATTTTAAAAGATAGAATAATATGAAAAATAGAATGACAAGAGTCATTTTGAATCTAAAGGGCCAACCCATTCTCTTTTGCTATAAATACAAGAAATGGCTATTGTAAAAATGGATTTTTGATGTCTACAACTAGTGAATCTGAAGAGGAAGAGGAAGGAAAAAAATTTATCACTCTTTTGTCCATGAACCAAGAAAATACTAGAACTTTGTGTCTTATTTTCCTTAATGGGTATGTATTTTTCTTATGTTAATGCTTAACTCATTGTTCCAAGCACTAATTGTGTTTGATCTCCTAAAATAATTTATTTCCTTTCAATTTGTTTTTGTTAAATGGTTGAATGGCATCTAAATTTTATTTTTTTCCCATGGCTCTCCACTTTATCTCTCACTCCTTCTATCCTTTCTTAGTTTAATGTCACCAAAACCCCTGCCTCATTCAACTTGTATATATTATATATGTTATACATTAGTTTTTACTACTTTCAATAAAGGAAACCTCCCCTCATAATAGAAGAGAGACTTTTGTCTATTACACTATTTTGAAATCCATATTTTTTTTAACTACCAAATATTTCACCAACACCCTTTAAATACAATAGACATGCTAATGCAATGACCAGTATAACTTCAATAATCCATGTTGACATTAATGATGAGCAAGTAATTTTTAGTATTCATCAGCTAAGGTATCTAGCAGTTACTACAACAACTTTAGACACTTTGGAAATCATAGTAGTTACTCATAGTGCAGTAAATTTTGAATGGTATAGTGATATATACATTTCTTATATTGAGATGTTATCCCAAAAAATACAACACATAATGATAAATGTAAATTATAACATAAAATAATGCATTATATTCTAATTAGATGATCCTTATTTAAAATATCATTTGATGGGAAACTACTTAGATGTTTAAATTGTGAAGAATCTAAAATAGCCATAATATAGGTACACAATAGTGAATGTGGCGGTCACTTTAGTGGAAAATCTATCTCACGAATTACTATGACATGGCTAATATTGGCCTACAATGGAGCATGAGTGTCAAGAAGATAGAAAAAATTATTCACAATGTCAAAATCATATCAACCTCAATAATTACCCATCATATGAATTGCAACCCACTGTTTCACCTTGGCCATTTTCCCTCTAGGACTTCAACTTGACCAAAAATATAAATCTAGAATCATTAAATGGTCACAAGTTCATCATTACTGATACTAAATATTCTAAAAAATGGGTTGAGGCTATACGTTTACAATATTCTATAGGAGAAGATATCTATCAATTATCAATGACAAATATTGTTTCAGGGTGTATACTACCATCATCTATTAATATAAATAATGGATCATCTTTCAAAAAAATAGTTAAGAATTTTTATGCTAAATTCAAAATGTTTCATACATTTTATACTCCATATTACCCATAAGGAAATGGGAAAGTAGAAGAAAAAAATAAGGCAAACATCAAAATCTTAAGCAATTTTTTATAAAATATGGTGTTGATTGGCACAATCATATTATGTATGCACTCTAGGCATATCTCATAATTGTGTGTACACCAACAAAGGCTACACCATATTATATTTTTTATGGCACAAAATCAATCCTACCACTAGAGTTAAAAATTTCTTATTTATGTGTCTCTCTAAAATATATCATCAAAGATAATTTATATCGATAAAAATGATTACATAAATTAAATATGCTTGATGGAAAGCATATTAAATATATTGAACACCTTAAAGTCTATCGAGATCACATCAAATTCACATATTGATAAAAGGTTCATGATCATAAATTTCAATTGGGGATCATAAGGAAAATTAGAATAATACTTATACACACAAAAAAACTAAAGACAAGTTTAAGCATAATTGGTTGGGCCCATTCATGGTTACTAAAATGGTAGGTACATAAGCTTACCATTTAGCTACACTTGAAATGAAACCTATTAAAAACCCTATGAATATCATGCACTTACCCTAATTTTATACGTAAAAATCATATATCAAAAAAAAATCAAATATTGAAAAAGTACCAAAACAATCAAAATATTTTTAAAAAAGTAAAAAGAGGGTTTGATGATCCAAAACTCAAAGTTTTGGTTGACAGATATTTCAAGAACACAAAAATGACATAGTAAAAATTAATTCTCTGAGAAGAGATGTTTTATTACTCAATATCACAATACAACTATATGCTTATCTCTATGAAGAGATGCCTGATTTCCATTTTAGGTTACATCTTCAATTATACACATTTTTAAAGTAGGGGGAGAATTTGGAAGGTCACCAATATTGAGGGAGATGAAGTGGTTTGACTTCCATGATTTAAAATAATATAGAATTCGAGGAGTTACTATTTTTAGAAACTTACTATTTTTAGACTACACTACTAAAATTGAAATTTGGGGCACTTTCATTGGGTTTTTGATGGTCAAAATCCATAGAGTAGATATCTATGCCATCTCACCATGTTCTCCTTATTCTTAGCTTTCCAACAGTTCAAACGGTGAATCAATTGGAGCTTCAATGCAAAATTTATGGCTCCCAAAAGTTCTATCATCAATTAGGGTGGAACCATCACCTGAATTGTCACCTAAATTATTGCTCAGATCATTCCTCCCTCCTTGAGAAGCAATGGTCCCCATTACATCAATGTTCCTCATCAGGTGTGTCAGTTGTGTCTTGATTTGATTCTATGTGAGTCACTCACCTTGGTGGCTAAGCTAGCCCCTTTTGACCACTTGATAAAGTGGAATAGAGTGTCCTCTTGTTGTCTTCATCTAGGTGTCCACAATCTGATCCTCCTCCACTGGAGAAAAACTCTATGGCTCAAGATCATCAATGTCTAGTTGTTTTATTGTGACTAAAGTGTCCAATAAAGGTGGATGATATAGTTTGAGGAGCTCCACATTGAATATTATATGAAGACCAAGGTAGGCTGGTAGGTTCAACTCAAAAGCATTTTCTCCAACTTTTTTAGTGATGGTGTAGGGATCATATCGTAGAGGCCAAATTTTTTGGTGTGGGCCTGCAAGTCATTCCTTCTAAAGTTGTAACCAAACCTTGTCACCCATATCAAAATGGTTTGAAATCCTATGTTTGTCATGGCATTGCTTATACTTCTGATTCATCTTCTCCAAGATGTCATGAACTTGTTTTTGGATGTGTTGTTTTTGTTTAATGAACTTTATTACTTTTGTTTGCTTAGATATTCCATGAGGTGTGTATTCCATAGTGGAGAATGGAATAGCTATATCAATTAGTGCCATGGTTTAGAACCTGAAGCATACTTGGAATAAACTATGCTTGGTCGAGCTATGTAGGGCCCGATTATATCCATATTGTATGAAAAGAAGCCCCTCATCCCATGTGCATGGATGTTTAGAGTGATACATCTAAATCATGTGAATAATCAAGTGGTTCACCACCTTTGTCTGACCATTAGTCTATGGATGGAAGGTTATGGACTTCATCAGCTTGGTATCCATCATTTTCCATAGAGTGGACTAGAAGATGCTTAAGAACCTGCTATCTCGATCTAGGACAATGGACTTGGGGAGACCAAAATGGATCCATACATGACTAAAATATAGTTGAGCAGTTTCTTCAGTAGACATATTTTTCTTATAAGCAATCATGATATCCATTTTTGAAAAATGATCAACTAAAACAAAAATATAGTCCTTGCCATGTTTTGAAGTGGGCAAACCTGAGAGAAAATACATTGAGATAGATTCCCAAGGCCTGGTTAGTTTTGGAAATGGCATGTACAATCATTGCTTCTTATTTGTTGGCTTGGCTATTTCACATGGGGTGCAAGATTTGAGATACCTTTCCACATCCTTTCACATATGGGGCCAATAGAAGTGTTTTTGACAAAATGCCAATGTCTTTTCTACACCAAAGTGTGTAGCTATCCTACTGAAATGTGCTTCCCATATCATCTTTTGTTGCTCTATAGCTAGAACATAGATGTACCCCATATGACAAATGACACTATCTTTCAAATAGAAATTAGAAACATGTTTACCTTTTTGAAGAACCTGATATGTATCAGCAAAGGTAGGATATGCTTCATACAGAGCACCCCAAGTGGTAGTCTCATGTCCGCACAAGTCAAGAACTATTGTGAGTGCAATAATTGGTGGGTAGCTCAAATAATCTACAGTCATATTTGAGCTCTCCTTTTTGTGTTTGATTATCAGATGGAATTGATAAATATATGTGGCCCACTTTTGGTGCCTCTCATTTCAAAGTTTGCTTTGTGTCTAGATGAATTTCAATGGTCTATGGTCAGTGTGGATGACCATCTCTTTCCCCAAGATGTAGTGTTTCCATTATTTATAGGCTTACACAATGGCATCGATATCTTTATCATATGTCAGATATTTCATGACTATATCAGTGAAAGTTTCACTATGATATGTAATAAGATGGCCATGTTGCATGATGATAGCTCCTATGGCATATTTAGATGCATCTGTCATCAACTCAAAAGGTTGATGTAAATCTAGCAAGGCAAGAATAGGGGCTGAGCAAAGTTTATTCTTCAAATTCCCAAATGCCCTTTGTTATATTTCACCCCATTGAAATATAGCTTTAGCTCCTCCTTTAGTCACTTGGGTTAGTGACCAAGAAACATGTGAAAATCCAAGAACAAACCTATGATAGAAATTTACAAGACCCAAGAAGCTATGAAGTTCTATGAGGGTCCTTGGTGTCGGCCATTCTCAAATAATCCAAATCTTTTCTGGATCAACATGGACCCCTTCCTCATTCACAATGTATTTGAGGTACTAAATTATTTTCATCCCAAATGTGCATTTATCGAGATTTGCATACTTGTGCTCCTGAAAAGTTTGAAGCACCTCACAAACATGTTACAAATGTTCCTCCCATGTTCTGCTATAGATGAGTATGTCATCTAGGTAGACAACCATGAATGAGTTGGTGAAGGGTCACAGGATGTCATCCATCATCCTCATGAAGGTTTTAGGTGCGTTAGTTAAGCCAAAAGGCATAACCAACGATTTGAAGATCCCCTCCTTAGATTTGAATGCAATCTTCCAGACATCAATGGGATTAATGAGAATTTGGTGATTTCCAAATTTGAGATCAATTTTGGTGAATAACTTTTCACCATGGAGTTGGTCAAGTAGGTCATCAATCTTGGGGAGAGGTTAGTGATACTTCACAATGATTTTATTCAGGGCTCGATAGTCAATGCAAAGCCTCCATGTTCCATATTTTTTTAGTGCTAAGATAATTGGGCTACCACAGGGTGAAGAGATTGCCCTGATGTGACCTTTTTGGATCAATTCTTGAATCTATCTTTTTATCTCATCATTTTCCAAAACTGATCTATGATACCTAATACTATTAGGTAAAGGTGATCCTGGGATTAAATCGATAGAATGTTTTACCTAGAAATAAAATGGAACTCCTATGGGTGACTTGAATAAGTCATTATATTCTCCTATGATTTGTCCCATCTACTTCTATTATTATGTTGATTGTGTAGTAAAGAATGCAACATCGGCCTTCTTGGATTTCTATGGTTTGACCACCATGAGAACAAATTGCTGTCTTTTCAACCAATCTCTTACATTGCTTGGCACTGATCAAGGAGATAAATGTGAGAGGTGGTACCTCTGGTACCCTATAGCACCAAGTGAGGGTGATTCTTTGGGTTCATGATTCATAGATGCCATGTTGATCATACATGAACATTTAACCAAGGAGTACATCACAAACATCTAGATTGACCACATCACACAAGACTTCATCTTGGAAAGGTTTTATTACATATTAAATAAGACACTAATGGGTGACATGGAGGTCTCTCCCTGGGCTTAACCATCCAATATTATATGGCTTTGGGTGAGGCTTCATGGATAGATTTAGACTTTTCATAACTTTAGTATAGATTAAATTCTTTTGACTCCCACTATCAAGAATGAAATCCAGAGGCTTAGCTTTTACCCATTATTTAGAGAGAAACAATATTTCCTTATCATCTGGCCTTTCCTCATAGGTCTGTGATGAAGTGACGATGGTGTCAGGCTCAGCATATATAATCTCTTCTTTATCCTCTTCAACTATAGTTTGTGTATGAGACAGATTAGTAGATGTCAACTATTGTGACTCAAAAAGTAGTGACTTTATAGCTCGACATTCTTATTTGGAGTGAGTTTCAATTTTTTAGTAATCACACCATTTTTTAGCCTTCCCCTTTTGGGGTTTATTATCTTTAAACTCCTTTTGCTTCTATTTTTGGCCTCATGTTTGACTTTCATTATCACTTTTCCATTTTGAAGGCTGACTCTTCATATTCTTTCTACCATGCTTCTGCTCAATCTTCACTATGAACTTGTATGCCTCACCAAGAGTTTCCAATTTGAAGAGTTCCATTTCCCCCATATATACCATTATAGTCCACCATGATATTTTAGATTCTTATGTTTCTCACTTTCTTGGATGCCCAATCTTGTAGACAAAGAATGAAAAATGTATATGTAATCTTGAACAAATTGGTCCTTACCTTGGTGAAGTTGTTGCCACTATATATACAAATCATCATATGCTTTAATGGGATAATATTCTTCCTTTACCACTTCCACAAAATCATCTCAGGTAGGTTCTACCTCAAGGCCAATGTCATCTATATTAAACCTCTTTTTGTACACTTCCCACCAATTTTTCACAGGAAATGATGTTTTTAAAAGAGCAAAAGTGATCTTTTCTCCATTGGTGAATTTATTTGTAGAGAAGTAGGAAGATAATTGATCCAACCAATTTTCTACTACATCAGCATTGATTTTGCCTTCAAATGCAGGAATATCAAAATTCACTTAAACCTTGAAGGGTTTTGGGGCACTGAAAGGATGTTCCATGGATGAGGAGCCAGGAAGTGCAGATGAGGAGCCAGGAAGTGTAAATAAGAAGCCAGAATTTCCCATTGAGAGTTGTTGGAGAATTTAGGAAAATTGTTACAGCATCTATGCCTATTGCCATTAGAGGGTTTCATTCACTATTTCCTTAAAAGGATCAGATGTCTTGATGTTTTCCACCATTTGAAGTCATTTGGAGTGAATAGGTGGATAGTTTGGAAGCTTTATTATTTTCCACCCAAGCTTCTTGTAGCCTAACCTCATCTTTAGGATCATAAACTCTCAAGACAAACCGATATAATATCACTGATCCAAAATTTAGAACTTTTGGTTGATAAATATTTCAATAACACAAAAATGACATAGTAACAATGAATTCTCTAAGAAGAGATGTTTTATTACTCAAGATCGCAATACAACTATATGCTTATCTCTAGGAAGAGATGTCTAATTTCCATTTCAGGTTACATCTTCATTTATACACATTTTGAAAGTAGGGGGAGGATGTAGAAGGTCACCAATATTGATGGAGATGAAGTGGTTTAACTTCCATGATTTAAAATAATACAGAATTTGAGGAATTACTATTTTTAGAAACTTACTATTTTTAGACTACACTATTAAAATTAAAATTTGGGGCACTTCCATTGGGTTTTCAAAGGTCAAAATCCATTGAACAAAGCTCCATGCCATCTCACCACATTTTTCTCATTCTTAGATTTCCAACAATTCAAATGGTGAGACAATTGAAGCTATGGTGCAAAATTTATGGCTCCCAAAAGTTCCGTCATCAATTGGAGTGGAACCGTCACCCGAATTGTCACCTAAATTGTTGCTCAGATCATTTGGGAATGACATGAGATGATAGTTATTTATTTTCATATTTTATTTATCACATATGTTGGAAGATAACATATTATTTTATATACACACATACATTTCACAAGGTATTTGAGTGTGATAAAGGATATACATTACATATGCAATCTTAGATGTTTGATATCTATTCTATCCAATGACCATGCCTATATTAAGGGAATTTAAATCTACTGGTTTTATTACAATAGGTTATATTGTGCGACTAGATATGTTACTTTACTAACAATATGACATTAATACATGTGGATGGAATATACCAGTTTCACTTATTCTATGATCCTTCAATTTTGTTTACTTTCTTTCATAATAGGCTTAACATTACTTGTCTATTATGTGTCCCTTGGCCCTTGTATTAAAATTGCTTAAGCATATCTGATGTGGAAAATAAATCCAAACTTCTGGAGGCCATAACTTTTGATCTGTAGCTCTATTTGAGCTCTCATTTGCACCAAAATGATTATCTTGAAAATTTTGATGCATCCATAACCAATCCTATCTATTTATGGATGTTTTTTATATTTTTTAGAGGCCATAAGTGACCATATAAGGGTTTAAAAATGCATTTTAGTATTTTTCAATATTTTTTATTTTTAGAAATTATATATTTTTGTAACCAGGCATGAACTTTAGTTGTAATTATCTAATAGGTTAATTTTAGTGTTTAGAATATTTTTGGATATTTTTATAGTTTTGCACACTTGCATGTGAAACTTACTAAAAATATCAAGTCAAGATTTTTATTTTTTAGAGTTTCAAATTTTTGCATGTCAACTCCAATTCTGAATTGAGGATTATTTATGTATGATTTGTAATTATTTCAATTATTCAATACGATCAATACAAAGTATTATTTCAAAAACATTGTTCCTATTGGATATTTTTGCCTTGATAGTATTTGGGTTCATTATTTTGGTATTAGAGCAAATTCAAATTTTGGAGGTGTAAGAGATGGTGAGAGGAAGAGGAGGAATTGCTCAGATAAATAGCACTATACAAGAGATACAAAGGTAAGTAGAACAATTAATCAATTTTTAAAAAAATCAAAGACAAAGGAGAGTATAATATGAAGTATAAGATGACACAGATCATGAAGAAGAAATTTTTCAAGAGGATGAGCAATAGGAATAACTATCATCAATGGAAGAGAGGATGGTTAGAGTTTTAGAAGGAAGGAATGAAGGAATAAAGGTTGGCATTCTAATTATGGAGGAACTTTACAACCATAGGAGATATTTTATGAACAACATGGATAAGTTTTTTAAATGGAGAACTATGAGAGAAGACAAAAAGTTAAAGTTTGCATTCATGAAATTGAGGGGTCATGCAATGATTTTGTTGGATCACCTACAGAAAGAAAGATAGAGAAAAGGTAAAGATAAAATCAACTCACGAAAAAATATGGAGAAGATGTTGAGGGATAAATTTATTCATGTGGATTATGTACAAACCCTATACATAAGATTCTAGAATTTAAGGCAAAAAGATCATAGTATACAAGAGTATATAGATGAGTTTTACAAGCTTTCCATACAAGTGGAGCATGATGAAATATAAAAATAGGTAGTTACAAGGTATGTAAATGGTTTGAAGTTTTATATTCAAGATGAATTAACCATACATAGAATACTTTACATGGAGGAGAGTTATCAATTAACTTTGAAGTCAAAATAAAAACAAACTAGATATAATTTTAAAAGAACATCTATTAGGCCAAGAAAATGACAAACCCCCTCTAATAAAGAGACAAGGTGGATTCAATACAAATAGAGGTTTATTTAATACCACTAGAGGAGAATAATCATAAGGTGTAGAAATGAAAGAATATAATAGATAAGGGTTCCAATAGTAATAAACATGGAGAGGATTTCAGAGAGGATCAGGCTATGGTGGTGGTAGAGGATGGTTTCCAAATTGATGGAGATATTATGTTTGTTACAGATGTGGAAAATAAGGACATAGAGTGTTGGAGGGTCTACACTACCAAGATCAATAAAGGAGGCAAGAGGATCTCCCAAGAGTAAATTTAGTTGAGGCTGAGATAGAAGAGAAAAATACTAAAGTTGTATTAGAAGCTATTGTAGAAAATCTCATGATGATAAGAATAATGATTATTATAAGGAAATATCATGTGTATAATAAATAAGGTGGTGATGCATGGTTACAAACAAATATTTTTCAAATAAAGTGTACTTCAGGAGGTAAGTTATGCAAAGTAATTATAGATGGTGGTAATTGTGAAAAAATGGTTTTTAAGAACATGAATGATAAATTAGGTTTGCCGTGTGAAAAGAATCCTAATCCTTATCAATTTTTTGTTAGAAATATTGTCATTGATGTCAAAGGTCTAGCAGTATTGGTGACAAAGGACCCGTAGCATTTAATGTCTAAAGGTGTTCTTAATGTTCATATCTTTGCTAAAGTGTGTTAATATTAATTAAATATTAACGAATATATTTTTGGTTGCATAAAGTCAAAAGAGGACCCATAAAGAATTCAAAGAGTCATGAGATAAAGAAAAAAGAGGGAAAGGATGCATTTTCCCATGAAGAGTCACCTTGAGAAATTCAAAGAGTCACCAAATAAAGACAAAAGAGGGAAAGAATGCATTTTTCCATGAAGGGTCACCTTGAGGAATTCAAAGGGTCATGTAAGACAAGTTTGGCACCATTTTCCATGAGGATTGAAGGGTCACAAAAGGTGAATTCCAAAGGTCATTTGAAAAGCTATAAAAGGAGGCTTGGGAAGCCATTTGTGATATGCATGGAAGTGAATGGTTATATCTAGTTGAGAAGAACATATGAGAGAAGAGAAAAGAGAAGAGATATAGTAGTGTGTTATCATTTGTTGAGAAATCAACATTGAGAGATAGTTGAGTTTTATACACAAGAGGGGTTGGTGTTCCTATGGGTTAGTGCTCACAAATAGTTGTTGTGTTGGTGCTCCTACAAGTTGATGCTTACAAACTTTGTAATTTGAGTTGGTGTTCATTAATATACTTGAGATTGTTCTCTGTGGTTTTTCCTACATTGGGTTTCCACATAAAAATATGGTGTCTCTCTCTCTCTTATGTGGTGCATGTTATTATTTCAATTTTATTGCATATCTTGAATTTATGGTTGATTGAAGTTTGATTAAGTAAAAATTTTATAACATATATGATTTATTGATTCACCTCCCCCTCATTATATCATGTGTTTAATAATTAGTATCATAGTAGGTTCTTTCAAAAATAGTTTAACAGCTTGAAGGTAGATCGGGGAAAGCACGACGGTCGAAGCACATGAAGGTTATTCTACAAATAAGGAATTTTTGTTTGATGGGAAAAATTACACCTTTTGGATCATAAGGATGAGGACTTACTTGATGTCCCTTGGATTTAACATTTGGTAAGCAGTGATAGATGAATATAAAGAGCCATAGACACTTGTAACTACTATCATAGTTAAGAAGGCAAGTGAAAATAATGTTAAAGCTTTAAATGCTATTTTATGTGGTTTATGTGAATCAAAATTTGTTAAAGTTATGCAATGAAAATATGATCATGAGACTTGGGTAAAGCTTGAGAATATTTATAAATATGATGGAAAGGTTCAGTAGGCTAAGCGCTAGATTTTTAGAAGATAGTTTGAAAGTTTGAAGATAGAAGAGGGAAAAAATATAGAAAGTTATCTTTTATGGGTTGATCAAATAGTTAATAATATTCAAGGTCTTGGAGAAAAATTAGAAGAGTCGATGGTGGTACAAAAGGTTTTGAGATCTCTACCAATGAGATATGATGCAAAGGTTTCTACAATTAAGGAGATGAAAGATTTAGCCAAGCTAAAGATGGATGAACTATATGGTATTCTTAGAGCATATGAGATATGGACCAAATAAGAGAAACCCTAAAAAATAGAAGTTGATTTTAAAACATCTAAGAAATACAAGGCCAAGATTCAAGAATTAAGTGATAGCTCCAATAATGAAGAAGATGACAATGAATCCCTAATCATCCACAAGCCTAAAAAGGGCACAGGTAAATATCAAGGAAAGTTTCCATTTAAATGTTTTAAATGTGGTAAGATTGGACATTTTTTAGATAAGTGCCCAGATAAGAATAATGTTAAAAATGAAGAAGGAAAGTCTACATACAATAAAAAATTCAAGGGAAAATACAAGAAGAGATTTGAAAATAAGAAATTATATTCTAAAGATCATAGCTCAGTGGAAGATAGTGGAGTCAGTGACTTGGATGAAGAAGAGAATCTATTCATGACCATGCACGAAGATGCCTCCATAAGTAAAAGTATAGATGATCAAGAAGAAGAACATGATGAAAGTGAGGATGAAGCCAAGGTGAATATGGAAGGAGAACTCATTTGTGCCTCTTAGCAGACTTAAAATATTTGAGAAGAACTATCAAAGATTGAAGCTCTAAATCGAAAAAAATGAAAAAGAGTCAAAGGAAATAATTGAATATCTACAAGCACACATTAAAGAAGACAAAAAGATTGAAGAAGATCTAACAACATAATTATAAAAAGTAAGTGAAGAATGTGAAAGGTATGTTGTTGAAATTGCCTCTTTAAAAGAAGATATTGAGAAAATAAATAGCGTAGCTAATGATAAATCAGCCAATGATTCAAAATTTGAGAATAACACTAACATGTTGAACAAGATATTATAAATTCAAAGATCAATGTCAGATAAGAAAGGTATCAGATTTGAAAAAGAGAAAGGGGAGGCCACTACTTTCACAGAACCTCAAGACAAGGTTAACATAGAAAAATAAAAGAGATATGTTGAAGCCCTTACAAAAGAGGAAATGAAAAGGGAAGAAATTAAGAATGTAGAGGCCAGCTAAAACAAAGAAGGCTATAAGGAATAGAGCTACAAAAGTTAACCAGGTCAAAGATACACAAACTAGAATAGGTTTTATTTTCATGGTTGTTATTTTTATTGTAATGGTTATGATCATAAGAAAATAGATTGTAGTAAAAAATCTAACAATTTCAAAAATAAGGAGAAATGAACTCATGTAGATTCTAGCAAAAGCCACAACTTTTTTGCTCCTCTATCAGGCTTTGATGAAGAGGCCATAATATGTTACAATTGAAACAATTTTGGACACATAACTTAGCTTTGTATAAGTGTGTTTGAGTCAGTCAATAAGGACCAAAGTTTGAAGGCTCCATTCATCAAGAAGAGAGTCTAGACATATTCATGGCAAAAGAAATAACCTAAAGAATCTATGTAAGTCTAGACATCTCTGCATGTAAGAAATGAAGAATAGTCATGGTTTATTGACATTAGATGTTTGAGGCACATGATAGGATATAATAGTAAGTTCATAACTCTAAATAATATCAATGGTGGCATAGTAAACTTTGGAGACAATACCACTACCAAGATAGCCAAAAAAGGTACATTAAGTTTGGATAATGGTAGAACTAAGACTAAAAATGTTATGTATATAGAAGGTCTTAAGCATAATTTATTGAGTGTAAGTCAAATATGTGATCAGGGACACACATTAAATTTTTATGCAGAAGGTTGTGAGATTAGAATAAAATATTCAGATGAGTTGATTACAGATTCTCAAATGATAGGCAACAATTTATATATGTTATCAGATATCTTCACAAAGGGACAACCAAAGGACACATTTAAGTATATGTGAGAGAATTTGGGAGTAATTTTTAATTCCCACCATTGAGGATCAGCATCAATTAAGGTGGAGCTAAGTGTTATCTCCAAGATAGACCCTTTACCA
This sequence comes from Torreya grandis, assembly GCA_037957365.1. Lineage (NCBI taxonomy): Eukaryota > Viridiplantae > Streptophyta > Pinopsida > Cupressales > Taxaceae > Torreya > Torreya grandis. The sequence goes on along the minus strand of JARHVA010000933.1, from coordinate 863,126 downwards.
TTGATGTCAAAGGGGGAGAAGTATAGAAATAAGTACAGGAATAGGTTAAGCAAATAAGATTTTTATAGTAAGGGGGAGTTACTGTATGTTTTTAGTTGGTAGTATGTATAGGTCTCATTTTTTAAGAAGTACCGGAGTAGGTTTCAAAATGTGGCAATTTCAGTTTGAGGTTGTCATTAATGACAAAAGGGGAGAATGTTAGAAATATTGTCATTGATGTTAAAGGTCTAGCAATATTGGTGACAAAGGCCCCATAGCATTTAATGTTTAAAGGTGTTCATAATGTTCATATCTTGGCTAAAGTGTGTTAATATTAATGAATATATTTTTGGTTGCATAAATTCAAAATAGGGCCCATGAATAATTCAAAGAGTCATGAGATAAAGACAAAAGAGGGAAAGGATGCATTTTCCCATGAAAAGTCACCTTGAGGAATTTGAAGAGTCACCAGATAAAGACAAAAGAGGGAAAGGATGAATTTTCCCATGAAGGGTCACCTTGAGGAATTCAAAGGGTCATGCAACACAAGTTTGGCACCATTTTCCACGAGGATTGAAGGGTCACAAAGAGTGAATGCCAAAGGTCATTTGGAAAGCTATAAAAGGAGGCTTGGGAATCCTTTTTTGATATGCATGGAAGTGAATGGTTTTATCTAGCTAAGAAGAGCAAAGGAGAGAAGAAAAAAGAGAAGAGATATAGTAGTGTGCTATCATTTGTTGAGAAATAAACATTGAGAGAGTTGTGTTTTATACACAAGAGGGGTTGGTGCTCCTGTGGGTTGGTGCTCACAAATAGTTGTTTTGTTGGTGTTTAGCAAAGGGATTGGTACTCCTAAAATTTGGTGCTTTCAAATTTTATAATTTGAGTTGGTGCGCATTCATATACTTGAGATTGTTCTCCATGGTTTTTTTCACATTGGATTTACATGTAAAAATCTGGTGTCTCTCTCTCTCTTGTGTGGTACATGTTATTGTTTCAATTTTATTATATATCTTGAATGTATGGTTAAGTGGAGTTTGATTAAGTAAAAGTTTTATAAGATGTATGATATACTAATTGACCCCCCTCTCAGTATATACCATGTTTAAAAATTTCATGGTTTAATACATGGAATGAAGTTATAGTAGATAAAAGGTGTTTAATCAAGTTTTCTATAATAAAAACTTATGAGGATAATATATGGTGTGATGTTATACCAATGGATGTATGCCATGTGTTATTGGGAAGGCCATGGTAGTTTGATAAAAACTCAACTCATGATGGAACAAAGAACACATATAGTTTTTGGAAAGGTGGTATGAAGGTAGTTTTATTACCTATTAAATAAGAAGGGCAATCTAAAATCATATTATCCATAAAAAAATATATCAAAGACATGAAAATGGCATGTTGTTTTTATGCATTAGTAAAAAAAGAAGACACATAAGTGGTACAAATACCAGTAAAAAGTAGCAGTAGTGTTGAAAGAATATGAAAATATTATACCTAATGAGTTACCATATGGTTTACCACTAAAGAGAGATATTCTACATCATATTGATTTGATTCTAGGATCAGCTCTATACAATCAAGTAGCTTATAGGATGAGTCCAATAGAGCATAAAATTTTGAATAAATAGGTTATTAAATTAGTGAGGAAGGATGCAGTAAGAGATAGCTTGAGTCCTTATGAAATACCATAATTTCTAACTCTAAATAAAGATGGAAAGTGGAGGATGTGTGTGGATAGTAGATCAATCAATAAAATTACTATCAAATACATATTTTATATACCTCATTTAGATGATATGATGGAAGTGATTGTAAAATCAAAATACTTTACCAATTTGATCTAAGGATTTGATACTATCATAAAAATTTGTGAAAGAGATGAATGGAAAACAACATTCAAGACTAGAGATGGTTTATATGAGTGGATGGTGATGTCATTCATATTATTAATGCACCCAAAACATTTATGAGGGTAATGAACATAGTGATATGAAATTACATTTGTAAGTTTATAGTGGTTTATTTTGATGATATTTTGATATTTAGTAAAACTAAATAAGAACACTTACAACATTTGAGAATGGTATTAAAATTGTTAAGAAAGGAGACACTCTATGTAAATTTGATTAAGTGTAGGTTTATGAAGAACAGTTTAGTATTCTTAGGATTTGTAGTTTCAGTAGATGGCGTAAGAATGGATGAAGAAAAATAAAGGCAATTGTTGAGTGGCCTATTCCAAAGAGCATCATAGAGGTAAAAAATTTCTATGCTTTAGCAACTTTTTACAAAAAATTCATTAATAATTTTAGTAGTCTTGTTGCACCAATAACATAGTGTATGATAGGAAAAGAATTTGCATAGACAAGAGCAGCAACAAAAAGCTTTGAGTTGTTGAAGAACATTATAGAAAAACCTATTTTAGCTTTACTATATTTTGACAAAGTGTTTGAGGTTGATTGTGATGCTTCATTTGTGGGAATTGGTGTTGTGTTGAGTCAAGAAAGAAAACCAATAGAATATTTTAGTGAGAAATTGAATGAGGTAAGAACGAAGTATTCTACGTATGATATTGAATCTTATGTCATTGTATAAGCATTAAGACATTGGAGGCATTACTTGGTGTCTAAGGAGTTTATCACATTTACTAATCATGAGGCCTTGAAGTATGTGAAAACTCAAAAGAATTTAAATAATAGGCATGTAAAGTGGGTGTCTTTTTTATAGGGGTATACTTTTGTTTTGAAGCATAAATCAAGAAAGTAGAATCAAGTAGCTGATATTTTGATCAAGCAAGTGAGTTTGTTAACTACTATGGTGAGTGAAGTAGTTGGATTTGAAGTTATTAGGGAATTATATAATATTGATTTAGATTGTGGAAAGATAGTTGAGTAATGCAAGAATCCATTAACAAGTGAGACAAGTAATGTTTATGATGAGTATCTTATAGATGATGGTTATCTCTTCAAAGGGAAATAATTATGTATTCCAATTGGGTCTCTAAGAGATGATATTATAAGAGAGTTACATAGTGGTGGTTTGGATGGACATTTTGGTAAGACAAAGAGAATAGCTTTGGTGGAGGAGAAGTATTTATGGCCAAATATTAAGAGAGATGTGACAAGATATGTTTCAATGTGTAGGATATGTCAAGTGGTTAAAGGACATATACATAATAGAAGATTGTACATGCCATTACCGGTTCTAAGAGAACCATAGATAGATTTGAGTATGGGTTTTGGTTAGGATTACCAAACACACAAAGAGCTAATGATTCATTTTTTGTTGTTTTAGATAGGTTTTCTAAGATAATTCATTTTATTTCATGTAATAAAACCAATTATGTCACTAGAGTTTCAAAACTATTTTTTAAAGATATTATGAGATTGCATGGTGTTCCAAAACTATTACATCAGATAGGGACACGAAAAAATTAGTTCAATTTCGGAGGATTTCATGGAAGAAGATTGGAAATAAACTACAATTCAGTAGTGCATACCACCCACAAATAGATGGAAAAATAGAAGTTATAAATAGAAACTTGGGAAATTTTTTGAGATTATAGTCAAAGAAAAGCACAAGCAATAGAACTTGGATTTACTAAAAAATGAGTTTATATATAATAATTTAGTGAATAGATCAATAATAAAATTAGCATTTTAAATTATTTATCAGAGAAATCCTATGGGTTTTTTATATTTTATACAGTTTCCAATTGCAGAACAAGTTAGTGTTGATGTAGAAGCATTTGCAAAGCATATACAATAGTTGCAATAAGAGGTAAGAATAAAGTTGTATCAAAGTGATGAGAAGTATAAATCAGTAGTAGGTGTCAAAATAAGGTCAAAAATATTTTAATAAGGATATTTAGTGATGGTTTACTTGAGGAAAGATATTTTTGAAAGGCGCATATAACAAGTGGAAGTACAATAAAATTAGACCGTGTATAACTATGAAGAAAATCAATTACAATACTTATGAGGTGATTTTACCATGGAATTTTGATATCTCTCTAGTATTTAATGTTTCATATTTATATTATTTCTATGGAGAAGATGGTGAAGGTGAAGAAGATGATGAAGTATATTGGCAACTACAAGCACCAAAGAAGAAGAAATAAAAGATAGTGCAGATTCTAGATAAGAAGACAGTAAACACAAGACAAGGAAGTTATGATAGGTATTTGGTATAGTGGAAAAGATTATAGTAAGAAGACAACACTTAGATTTAATAATGGGATTTGAATAATATTGGCAAGAACAAATGGCATAGTCAAGTCAGATCAACTTACAGAAGTTGAGTTGTTTTCAACCAAAGGAGAATGATGTAGAAAATGAGTCCAAACTTCTGAAGGCAATAAGTTTTGATCCATAAATCTATTTGTGCTCTCCTTCACACTAAAATGACCGGCTTGAAAATTTATATTCATATATAACCAACCCTATATAGGTATGTATGTGTTTGATATTTTTTAGAGGCCATATGTGACCATCTAAGGGTCTAAAAATATAAGTTTAATATTTTTTTATATTTTTATATTTTTAGAAATCATATTTTTCACTTGTTCTATGCTCCTTAGATGTTTACTTTCTTGAATAATATGATTAATATTGCTTGATTATTGTGTGTGGCCATTTTACCTTGTATTAAAATTTGTTAAGCATATATATGGGATTATTGTGTGGTGTGTGAAACATTGAACATGTCCATTACTTGTGGCCCATGGCCTTATGTATATGCAATATTTTCTTATGAAAAAATTTAACACGTCCCTTGTAGGTAAACCTTGGTCATATTATATGACATTATTGTGTGTTGTGTTTATGTGTTTTCTTATCTTGATTATTGGTGTCTTGATTTATATCATGCACTCCTAGGGCATAGTCTACTTCAAATATATTTACATCGTTGTGTGCTTTATTGCTTAATCTATCTAGACATGACACTTTGTGTACCCATAATACAATATGTTACATACATGATTCAATGATAATTGAAATTAAATAATATAATACTCTCCAACATGATGACATTATACTATATGATTGTTTTTTCATCCCATGATACAGTTAACTCTTATTTTGAGATGAGTGACTTGTAGGCTACATCCCTCATCTCAAAATGGGGAGGGGTGGGCCATCACAATGTGCTTGTATTAGAGATCAAAATCTCCATAAATAAATTTGATACAAAATACAATTTTAAATATATATAATATAAGTTCACAAATACATAATACAAATTTTCAAAGATTCAAACTAATGTAAAAATAAAATTGTATAAGCATAATACAGGTTGCCAAAGATTCAAATTGATTCAGAAATCAAAAATATAATAGATATAGCACATCAATAAAAAATTTATGGGCATATGACATGCATATTAACTCACTTATCAAAAACTCAAAGCACAAAATCATATATATTTAAATTCATATGCATGAGCATGTGCAAAACTAGTTACAAGAAAAAAATTACAGGTTATATATATAGTTACACTTGAGAATATACATGCATAACACTTTATATCATTAGCACATATTCAAAGGGAGTGATACTCGTTCATGCTCAAGCTTATTAAAATATAAGGAAATTTAAAGTTCTAAGTTTTCAAAGTTTTAAAGTTAAAAAGAGAAAAATATGCAAATTCAAAGGATAAATATTCATTTCAAATCAAATTCCATGAACAATGTAGTCATGACATGGGAATGAATAGCATCCATTCCCTTTCGATCATGCAAGTCTAGAATCTAGATTTGTCTATAGTTGTGTGATTCAAATCTGTGAAGGTGTTGTATATTAAAGACTAGTGACACTCAATGGTGTTAGCATCACTTCTAGTGAACCTAGCATGGTTCCATATTTTTTGAGTTAGTATGTTGGGTATTATTCCTCATTTTAAGATTTGGAATACTACATCTTTCCAAATCATGGGCTTCATTAGTTATACATAAAATTTGAGAATTGATAACTTTCAACTCTTCAAAATCAATTTAATATAAGTAGCTACATTCTCCAAATGATTCAATAAGGGAGCATGGTTCTCCATTCTCAGTTACAAGTTACATGGTAATTTGGTATCACTTATATATAAGTGTATTCTTTCCTTTCTCTCTTTTAAAATTTTCAAATTTCAAAGTTGAGCTTTTCAAATTTAAAAGAACAAAATGACTACTACATGAACTATTGTTGGGTTTGATAGATTAAATTACCCTACATAATTGAAGTATTTATTCAAAGATAAATTGTTTTATATACACAAGTTCAATTATTTCTCTTTTACTCTAGCATTTCATTACTATAATAAGAGGTGTGAAATGTAGACACATAAATTTGATCATAAGTACTTAAAAGTGTTAATTCTTGTCATATTCTTAACCACGTGACTTTCACCCAATTACATGACTCTTATTAGTCATTCCTATAATTCATTTAGATATGTGTGGACTTGACCCTTTGTTTATCATTATCATTGCACAAAACTTTTCAGATTCCAAATGCTCAAGTTATCTAAAAATACCATCAAACTATCTCCATGTCTGAAGTCAAGTCCCTAACATTTTTGGACAAGTCTATCCTAGAAAGATAGGGCACAGTGTGTTGTTGTCCACTTAGGTCGGCCACATTTTGCACCAAATAACAAATAATTTCCTACATTAAAGTTATCTTTTTTTGTCTTCTCATATGTTTCATAAGGTTGGATAAAGGAAATTTTTAAGAGATTTACCTATAAATACATGTCAAAAGTCATTCATTTTTCCCATTTTCTATTCACTTGGTAAAAGCATTTACATTTTTACACATTAATAAATTTGATCCTATTTTTCTCAAATTATACAATATTCATAAGAATTAGTCATAATCCAAGTCAAGATCCCTCTAAATCAAGTCAAGAGATATCATTATTAAGTATCATATTCATCTTATAGTTGCATATATATATTCAAATGATCATAATTACACATTCACTCTAGGTGGGAGAACTATGTAGGATTGATTTCCTCCTTGGAGTATTAGATACATAAGAAATGTTCAATCATAAAATGGGTGATTGAGGTCATCTCATCCCCTTACACTTCCCTCTTTTTCTTATAGGTTTTTAAGTTATTAAAGTTCCTAAGGGTTTTAAATGAAAGACAAGACAATCAAAGATTTCTACGTGACAAAACCCCAGTGAGATATACTAGATTTCTCATTACCTACATGTATAACAAAGGCAGTGATCAATTTGTATGCACAGTCAACCCAAAAAGGTCTATAGTCAATAAACTCAGGCATACTGCATCACTTTCTTCCTAGTTCACTCTTATTCATAAACATCTTCTACTTCTATTGTTCTATCATTTTTAGATTCATATTTTTTATGTCTTTTCCTACTTGCCACCTATCATAGTCAACTAAGACAAGTCTATAGTCAACAAATTAGAGTACCCTATGCCACTATCCATTTATATGATACATGTCTAAATTCTATTTCTATTATTAATTCTAATATTGAACCTGTATAGTCATCTCTTCTAATTTTCATAGTCAAATATTTCAAGTAGTTAATAGGGATTAGTGTGCAAGCTAAGTATATTTATACAAAGTGCTTTCCAAAAATAGTAACTTTTCATATTTATGCAATTTTTAAAAATTAAAATAGTTGAATATTGTATACATTTATCTCTTTGTTATTTCTATTTTTACACCTATATGAATAATAACACTTCTTAACTCAATTAGTGTTTTATCAAAAATAGGGTAAAATTGGGAAGGAAAGGGTAGGAATATGTTTGATGTCACTAATTTCAAATAAAACAAATATTCCTGCATCAAGTTATTTTTAATTAAATTTCTTCAATGATTCACATCAATGGAATAATATATCATAAAATTATGAGCAGAGTAAGTAGATCCACAACAATAACTAATGAAAGAGTATAATACTTGATAAATATGATTGGGCCACTTTGAGGGGGAAACCTCCACATCAACAAAATAAGAGCATAATTTATAATATGATGATAAAATACTAAACACTACCTTATATATATACTCTACTTAGGCCATGGCTATCCCATATGGTGACCCTACTAATGATATAAAAACATAGAGAATTGTGACAAGATAATATGAAATGTCATGTAAGCCATAAATTGGCCACACATATTCCTGGACACGTTATAGGTTAAGGGTTCATCATCTCCTTCCCCTTCAAAAAAATGTTTCCCTTAAATTTGAACACTTTTGATGTTATTACAGAAAAGATTCATCCTCCCACATTGCATCTCTAGGTTATAGAATGACTCACCTTCTTAATCTAGTTTTGTTAACTTAGTCTAGGCAAAAACTCTTTATCTAATTAACTTCTCCAAGAAAGATACATTAAATATAGGATGTATGTGATCAGAATAGGGTAGCTCCAACTTGTATACAACATTGCCACTTTTATATAGGATCTTATAAGGACCATGATACTTAGGATAATGTTTGTTATCCTTTTTATATTTCTTTAGGGATACTAGTTATATGGATACAAGTGCACAAATACCCAATCACTCATGAAAATTCTTCTCACTATGGTGTTAATCCACTTGCTAATTCATTCTATTTTTTTTCATTACCAAATTCTCTCTCAAACTAGCTAGTACCTCATGTTGATCTTGAATGTGTTCTTCAGCTGTTATAACCTTGGGTTTCACCCTCAAGGATGAAGTGATGGATGTGGGCTGGTAACCATAAAGTCACACAAATGTAGCCATTTTATAAGATGTATGGAAGGAAGTGTTATACCACCATTCTGCTAGTGGCAGGCAATGAACCGACCATTCTTGTTTAGCTAATGCAAAACAACAAAGATACCCTTATAAGCATTCTTTGAAAACCACTATTTTCCCATCAAATTAAAGATGATATGATGAGATACAAGTAACTGAGTACCCAAATATGAGAAAAAATCAATCCAAAAATTACTAATAAATATGAGGTCATGATCATTTATAATAATATTTAGGAGTACCATGTAGCTTTCGAATTGTATCCAAAAAAGTAGTAGCTACTATACCAAATACAAATGGTTATGACAAGGAGAAAAAATAAGTGTATTTTGTGATCTTATCCACAATCACCATGATGACATTTTTTACCTTTAGACTTCAGCAATCCCATTATGAGATCCATAGAAACCTCCTCCCATAGCTAGCTAAGAATGGATAAAAGTTGCAGAAGACTTGGTTTCTTAATCATTTTACCCTTGTTATGTTGACACACCATGCACTCAACCATAAATTTTTACATATACCCCTTGAGTCCTTCTTAAAATAAATATTTCTTGATTCTATTATAGGTTTTAAAAAATCTTGAGTGCCCCCTATTAGAGATGCATGAAGTTCCTTAAGGATCTTGTGTTTGAGGATATAATTCTTAAGTAGTTATAAATGATCTTTATACCATATTGCATTCTATTTCCACTCAAATTTAGTAGATCACTAGAACAATTATGGTTGTTCTAAGTCATAGTCTATGCATCATTGTCATTCCCTCATTCTAATCTTACCTCTTCCAAAAAATCTACCTTCTAAATGGTCATTTCACATAACAATGCCTCAGTGGATTCATCCCTCCTAGATAGTGAATCTATGACAACATTCTCTTTTAATTTATTACATATAATTTCAAATTCATATCCCAACATTTTAATCACCCATTTTTTTATTCTTTTAATAATAATCATTGTTAAAAAAATATTTTATAATATCATGATCAATCTTTAACTTAAAGTGTCTACCCATCAGATAAGGTCTCCATTGCTTAACTGCATGAAGAATATCCAACATCCCTTTCTCAAATGCAAGGAGTCTTCTTTCCTAAATGAGTACTTCCCTAATGCCATATCATGATGCATCAAATTCAATAATAAAAGTTTTGTAAAAAATAAGGGTAGCCAAAATTGGGGTGGTGCACATAACCTCCTTTAGCATTTCAAAGTCCTTGGTAGTTATTTAGTTCCAATGGAAAGGGTCTTTCTTCAACAAGGTTGTAAGTGGTACTACTATGTTTCCATAATTTTCACATATATGCGATAGTAACATGTTATCCAAAAAAATCCTTTACTATTCTTAAGGTTTTTGGGCACCTACCATTCCATCATAGCTTTGATATTCTAAGGGTATACTTTGAATTCTTTATGTGAAATAATATAACCTAAGTAATCCACCTCTTAGAATCCAAAAGCACATTTTGAAGTTTTTACATAAATTTGATGTTGCTCTAGAACTAACGGTACTTGTTTCACATGTTACAAATGTTCTTCCTAAGTTTTTTTGTATATCAAAATGTCATTAAAAAAACCAACAAAATTTTCTTCAAAAAATGCCTAAAAACAATGTTCGTCAAACTTTGAAACATATATGGTGCATTTGTGAGACAAAAAGGCATGACCATAAACTCATAATGGCCTTCATAAGTTATAAGATTTGTTTTAGGGATAATCTCATCTCTAATCAAAATGAAGATATAGTTTTGTAAAATAAATAGCACCAAATAATTCATCTAGAAAATCATCAATTTACTAGGATATGGAACTTATCTTTGATAGTGCATTTGTTGAGTTCTTTATATTTTGGCCACATCCTTCAAGTGTCATCCTTCTTATGCACCATGACCACTAAGGATGAATATTCACTTTGGCTATGTCTGATAATACTCACATCTAACATCTCATGTAGCATATTTTTAATTTCACTCTTTTAAGAATATGGATACCTACATGGTTTGATGTTTGGTGGTTGACTCCTTGAAATTAGATGAATGGCATGATCATGTTCTCTACTTGGTGGTAGTCCTTGTGGCATAGCACCAAAAATAGTTGGGTGGTCATCAATAATCATTTATAGATTATGATGTTTAGATGTCTTTATTATTTGAAATTCTAAGAAAATAATCATGCTACAAATTTTTTAGCCATTTTTTTGAGAAACTTCATCACCTGATGTGAACTAACCAATTATGGATATTTTTTTTTAATCCACAGTTAAAATGTCATACCTTTATAATAATTCAAGCACATGAATAGTTCTTTTAAATTCATCTTTATTGTGCCCAAGGTTGTGATCCATTGGACTCCTAAAACAATGTCTTCCCTACCCATGGGAATATCAAACATAGGAGAATCTCACCTGTAGTCTCCCATATCAAGATTAATACTATGGAATTTCCTATAACAATTAATTTTTTCAACATATGTAATCATGAAATGAAATTATGGAGTTAGGTCAATGAAATATTTTAAATGAGTATTCAACTTACTACTAATGAAGTTATGTGTACTCCTTGAATCAGTAAACATTGCCACTTTAGGTTTCTTGAGCAAGCCCACAACCTTAAGGGTTTGAGGATTGCTAATACCCAAAAATTCATGGTAGGATATAGTATGGTGGGAATAATCAAAGTCATCATTTATCTCTTCTTCACCCTCACCTGAGATCACATCAATTCTTCATCTTCAATGGATATTTCAATGTAAAACAACTTATTTTTAGCAAAATTATGTCCTTTTCTCTACTTGCTATCATCATTGAAATATAACCCTTTTGCTCACTTCTCTTCAAAAAATTAGGGGTAAATCTTATAGGCTAAGCAAATGATTATGTTACGGAATTGTGTTCTCAGGCATTAGTGAAACCCCTTTGTTTGACCATATATATTTCCTATGCCTTGCATGCCAATGATATGGATTCAAATATTGAACTTGATCAAGAATGTGAACATCAATTTGGATGTTATCCTTGAGACCACCCAATAATAATTCATGCATGTTGTCCTCATTGATGTCATCGCCACATAATAATAGATTCTAGAATTACTGAATATAATCCTTGATAGGCTCTATTTGTCATTTTTCTAACTGATTGAAGTAGTTTTGTGAGACATTATTTTGATATAGCATATGCATCTCATTAGTAAACATCGACAAGCTAACAGTTTGGATCTTATTTTTATTATGAGTAAACAAAAACTTATACCAAATGAATTGCTCAGGTTCTAGATACATATATGTCATGACCACCTTTTTTACACATGGGATGTAATGTAAATCAAATAAATTTTCCATTGGATTGATCTAAGTGAGTGGATCATTACCATCAAAATTATGCACTTCACTTTTGGCATCATGTTCTTTGAATCAGTATTTAAGTTTTGATTGTTTTAGTTAGGAAACCATGAATGGATCAGTGGAAGATTATTTGGTTATGGAATATGAGCTGCAAGAGTGGCTAATGTCCCATTGATAGCTACCAATTAATACTTCACATCATCTATGTCCCCTTTTTACCACATTGATGTTCCCTTGTACTATATCAAGATCATATTTCTTCACCATGATTTTCACATCTGAATGGAAGTTGGTGAACCATCCTAGAGACCCCAAGATCCTAAGTTTAAAACTCCATGCCATCCTTCTGAGGCATTTTACTTGGAGTATCTTGTTCTTTCCCATGGTCATGATTATTTCGACCATACATGCATGAACCCTATGGCTGAGGGTTTTGGGCAAAAAAAAGTGTACCTAAGGATTATATAGTTGCGATCATCTCACTGAGACAAATCCAACAACTACTAATTTGTAAAAGGGTGCAAAAAAAATTCTAGAATTTTAAAAAAAAACTCTAACAATACTATGGTGATAGAAAAAATTAATTCTTACCAGAGCACAAGTTATGTTTTTTTTATCCTTTATCTCTCAAAACAACCACTACTCTAGATCCAAAAAAATATGACACAGAAACTTACCTAAATCGAAGATTTGATACCACTTGTAATAAAATTACTTAGATGATTTTCATCAATGGAATAATATATTACAAAATTATGATAAGATTAAGTATATCCACAATAATAATTGACAAAAGAGTAGAATACTTGATAAATATGATTGAGCCACTTTGAGAGGGAAACCTCCAAAATAATGTAATAAGAGTAGAATTCACAATATGATGATCAAATATTAACCACTACCTCCTATATATACTATACTTATGCCATGGTTATTCCATACACTGACCTTACTAACAATATAAGAACATTTATAAATGTGACAAGATAGTATGAAAGTTTATTTAAGCCACAATTTGGCCACATATATCCCTAGACACGCTATAGGTAAAGGGCATTGAATTATTTGTTCTACCCTTAAGTTAAGGTTATTGCTCTTGTCCAATACTAGCTTATCTATATTTACTACAAGGGTATTCAAAGTTTATGTTCCATGTAATATCTCATAGCACAATTATAGGGTAAAATTCCCAGGTTGCTCAAGGTAGTATTCATGTTAGGCTAAAATGGGCACCTAAAATAATTTATTACCATATCAGGGTAGACATATTCCTACTAGATAAGTAGAGAGGGTATGAGGTAAAGCTACTTATCTCAGGATCTCTCTACATCTATACTAAAGTTTAAAAAATAATGAATTTAAGAAATAAAAATACAACTTTTGCATATCATTATAATGTTATTGTACTTTGAAAAACATTACAATTTTCCCTACCAAATACTAAAATTTCATTATAATCAACTAATGAATGACCTTATCTCTCAGTTTTTTATCACCTACTAACTATAAAATTCATTTCTATATTTTAGATCAACTATCAATAATCCATGGAAAGTAATGCATTTATATGACCACAACATTTCAATTGTTTAACCAATATGAAGCACATCAGTGCATACTAAATAAAACCATAGATCAAACTTTGTCCAATAGTTAACAAGATCATTATGAACAAATAAATCAATTTTTATTTTAATACAACCATCTTTATTCATATTCCATATATTCAAAATACAATGACTCCCTTCTAAAAATAAGACTAGTTTTAGCTTCGAGTTAACAGAGCTCAAGTGACCTGGAAATAAATTCAAGTTAATAATCATTGCAAAACAATCAAGAGAAATTATAAACTGAAATTGTCAATAAAAAATTCTTAGTCTTAATACCCCAATCCAAAATAAAAATATCACACATAAGACTCAATTTAATGAATTATTCTAAGCAAATCTCCAACTAGCTCAATATTTCTACCAATTGCAAAGGTTTAAGAGTCAAGTACAAAGGTTCATAGAAATAAGTTATAGCTAATTATTGTTCTACTTGTCTCCATTCCTTTGTGATCATCCAGTCAAATGAACCATCTTATAAAAATGGATAATTGAATGGATAAATATACTTGAGTCAAATGGGGCTGAATATTTATGTGCTACTACACACCAATGTGCATGCCCATATTAAGATATATTATCAAAATATCAAAACCCACAAAGAGAATAACATGATCTATAATATTCAAAATAGAGGTTAATAAATAATTTTATTTTTCCTTACCTATATGGTAAAGTAATGTAGGTGAAAAAGACTTGAAAATGAATTTATTGTTCAATTTTCCTCCTCAACTCTATCTCCTTATTCCCCCTTCTTTGTGTGTGTCCTTCTCCCTACGAACCCCATATTTATAACTTGAATTGATATAAAATGGTCATAATTATTTTTTTCAAAAATGGCAAACTCAAGTCACAATCCTTTCATGGTACGATCAAATAAATTTGATAACATCAAAATGAACAAGTTTGATAAGACTACAAACTCATCAAAAACTAATCCATTCAACCACCCAAATTATCCATGCAACTCTTTAAATTTCCCAAACCAAAATGGCCAAGGATTCACCTACATAGTTGGTAAAATGATGAAGATATGGTTAAATAAAGACTTTCTAATAAACCCTAAACTACTTCAAACCTATGGTATTGAAATTCATAATCATAGTATTTTCTAGCTCCTCAAACAAGCTTCAAACTTTCCAACATATTTTTTCCCATTTATATTTCAAGATTTAAAAATTATCTACAATACATGTTCAAGTTTATGACCCAAGCTTACTACAAGATTTTATGCCATATTCATTATAAAATAGTTCATGTTTGAATATGCTAGTTCATCAATAGTATAGCATCTTTTAGGATTAGCACCATGTTTATCTATATAAGTTATGATTAAGGTCTTGACCCTAAAGGATCCCTTGGTCACTTTTGTTTCATTAATATTTGAGTCTAGGACAATAAATAATATGTCAAAGTCCTAGATCGTGTCTCAAAATTTGATGTCAATTATAAATTTGAAGTCAATATGTTGAAACATTTATATTAACTCAAAACTAAATACACTAGATTTACTATATAAGTGTAAAAATTAGAGTGAAATATAGCTAATAAATCACTTACAAATGAATTCTAATCTAAACTAAATTAAACTTAACTTCAAATATAGAGCAACAACAATAATATAAAAGGAAATGAAATACTTACAAAATGAGATACAATTTTGTCACCTTCTCCATTATGTGATCAATGGTAGATTTACTATTAGGTGCTAATGTGGTTGCTCAAAAACTTTCCAAAGCAAAGATAATTGTGAATCATTTTGGTATGCAAATGATTTGGATGAATTTTATTCACTTTAAATTTTTGACAATGCTTATTTAACTTGAAGGGAGATGATTAAAAATGATGGTTACACGTCAATTTATAGGATTATGGGAGGTTAATCATATGGTTGAGGATTATTTGAATTTGATGAATTATTAAAATAGTCAAAGGTGAAGATTTAGTCTTCATCCATGAGGATGATGATTAATTATATGGGTTGAGAAGAAATGGGGATTGGTTGAGTGAATTAACAATATAGGGTCAAGTTAGTTGATTGAGTCCAATTGGAAGTTGAAATGTTTTAACATGACTCACAAGTTAGTTGAGGAAGTTGAGGGAGTATTTGGATGATTCAATATTTGGTTAAGATAAATGTGGAGGATGTCTTGATGAAGTGGAAAATCTAAATTTTTAATTAGTATTTTAAGAAAATTATTTTCATGATTATAATTAACTAATAAAAAATTAATCAATTATTTGAAAGTATAGGGAAATGATGTTAATCTAAATTAAAATTAGGGAAGATAATGGGTTAGTCTGTCAAAGTAATTTTGATAGTAAATGGTAAAATTTAGGTGTCAATATTAATCCCTCTTTGAAAAAGTGTTATGAAGCAATACCATTTCGAAGAATAGTAGAAAAATTAGAGTGTTGATGATTGTGGAGAAGAAAATTACCCAAAGTAACTATAAATGAACATGATGATTCTCCCCTTGAGTGTTCATGCAAGAAATCAGAGGAATGCTTGAAATTATTGAAGGGAAGATGAATAGATATAGGATTAATGAATGTCATTAATAAATTGAATTACTAAATTTGATACAGATGCTCATAACATTATAGAGATTACGTGTAAAATAATTTTATCCTAGTGATTAACTGCTAAAAATAAATTTAAAAAATAATATTTTCCATCCATAGACTACATGCTTGAATGGTGCACAAGGAATCAGGGTTCATAGGAGCGGATGTGGGAATGATTTATCTCGACAATGGTAAGTTATGGGCTATAAAATAAAAAATATAGATTTTTCATTGTTAGATAAAATTTTACAAGATTAATAGTTGCAACCATTGATAAATATGTTTAACACTTTGATTAAATGATAATATAAAATATGGATAAAATGATTTGGATGGATGATGGTGGCTAAACTAACCCCAGATACTCCATGTAACTGATCACTGCCTACATTGTCTAAATAGACCTTAGGTCGATGTAGTTCTCATAATGTGGAAATGGATTCATGAAATAGTTGATTTAGATTAACACATATATGTTATTAACCTACTTAATTTAATTCTTGCACATTGTGATGGTTGTGATAATGGATTGATTTTTTTCAAGCAATAATATATACAAGGAGTGGATTGGGAATGATATATCTTGAGATAAATTGCACACTTTGATATGCCGTATAAATCATGTTTCATAGGATCAGATGTGGGAACGATATATCTTGATGAGAAATCTACAAACTTGGATTAGAATGACTAATTCATTTATTAATTGATTGATTGATTGACTGATTGATTGACTAAGCGATGGATTGATGGAGAAAAGATGGATGTTGTGATCTTGTCCATCCTGATTGACAGGTGTGGGATATTAAATGAAAAGACTAGGAAATGATTGGGAATTATTAATGTGCAAACATAAATAAAGAAGCTAGTTGATTGCATAGATTAATGATGATGGATCACATGATTGGATAACATGCATTGGATATGGATGGATGGAAGAGAGAGATGATTATGGGATGGATGGAAGAGAGAGGTGATTATGGGATGTATGGCATAACAAATTTGTTAAATACATAGAAAATGAGATTAAAATGAATTCACCATTTTTAGAGTGAAAAAATTGGTATTTACTGGGGAATTTGTTGAAGAGAATGATGGAATACATTTAAAAAAATAAATTTTCAATAATTGAAGTCAATTTATTCAACATAGAGGCAAATTCATTTTGCACTTGTAGTGGCCATCTTCTAGAGAGAATAACTTTTGACTTGGGACTCTGTTTAAGCTCCCTATGCTAAAATGAAGATATAAAAAAGAAGAATACAACCACATTGAAAATATTAGTTAGATATAAATGATGAGGTTGAATAAATTGATGTGATTTTTTATGGAATTACGAATGTTAATGAGTGTGTTTTATATGGATATGTAGCCATTTAAAAGTAAAATAGTGTCCATTAGAAATGTGTAGGAGAGATGATATGGACTACAACCTCTAAACACTATGTGGGTCAGTCTTCTTAGCACATCATGGGTCCTCTGAGGAGTAAACCACAACATATTTTTATGAGATGACACATAGATGCTCTATTAGAGGATGTGAGATGGTTTGATATTTGCTTTTGTTTATTTTCTTTGCTTGGATTTCCAACAATAATTCTAGCATTAATAATTAATAAGAGTTAAGCAACCTTTATTTTGATATTGTGCATGATAATATGCACCAATGATATGGAAAAATCGTGATTTCTATTATGTTATACATATAATTACTGATAGAATCACAAATGCAAGACTTAGTGTATCACGATATGGAAGATTATAATTGATGCAAAAAAAAATAGGCTAACTTTCTAGAGGCCATAACTTTTGACCCATAGCTCCATTTGAGCTCTTCCATGCACCAAAGTGACCGTCTCAAAAAATTTATTATTTTCTTAAGAGTTTTACCTACTTAGGGATGTTTTAAATATTTTTTAGAGGCCATACGTAATCATTTGAGGGTCTAAAATTATAATTTAATTATTTTTTTGAGATGTTTTTATTTTTAAAAATTGTATATTTTTAGGATCGGATGTCAAACTCAGTTGAAATTTATCCCATATGATAATTTTAACATTTAAAATATTTTGAGAGATTTTTAGAGTTGTGCATGCTTGCATGAAAAACTTACTATAAATAGCAACTGCTAAAAATAGACATTTTTTTAGATTTTAGTTTTTTTTTTATTTTTACATGTCAACTCTAAATTATGAGTTGAGGCTTATTTAAGAATGGTTTGGGTTTGTAAGTATTTGAAGTCATTCAATATGAATCAATATAAGTTATCATTCAGAACTTGTCTTATTGGTAATTTTATTGTCTTGATAGTTTTTAAGTTCATTATCTAATATCAGAGCAAGTTTGAATCTTGGAAGAGTAAGACATGGCAAGAGACTGAGGAGGTATTGCATAGATGAACTAGACTATACAAGAGCTACATAGCTAAGTAAAATACTTAATTGAGGTTAGCACCAACTAGAGAAGAGGATAAGGTGGTGATGAGGACACAGATCATGATGAAGAAGTTCAGTGAGAAAAAGAACAAGAGCAACCACCATCAATGGAAGAGAGGATGGTTCTAGAATTAAAAGGAAGAAATGAAGGAATCAAAGTTGATGTTTTAGATATGAAGAGAGTTTAAAACCAAAAGAGTTGATAGATTGGATGAATAGCATGGATAAATTTTTCGAGTGGAAGACTATGAGAGAAGATAAGAAGGTACATTTTGCATGCATGAAATTGAAAGGTCATGCAATGATTTGCTAGGATCACCTACATAAAGAGAGATAGATAAAAGGTAAAGAAAAGATTAATACATGGAAAAATATAGAGAAGAAGCTGAGGGATAAATTTCTTCATGTATATTATGCACAAACCCTATACAAAAGATTTTAAAATTTGAAGCAAAAAGATCACAGAATACAAGAATATATAAATAAATTTTATAAGCTTTTCATACGAGTGGAGCATGATGAAACAGAAGAGCAGATAGCTACAAGGTATGTAAATGGTTTAAAAAAAATTATACAAGATGAATTAAGCATGCATATAATACTTTGCATGAAGGAGGCTTATCAATTAGCTTTAAAGGTAGAAGAAAAATAAAATAGATAAAATTTTAGAAGAACGTCTCTTGATCCAAGAAGAGGTGAATCTCTTCCAAATAAGGGATGAGGTGGATTTAATACCACGAGAGATGGGCTTAATACTAATAAAAGTGAATCATCACATGGTGCATAAAGGCAAGATGAGAATAGGCAAGGGTATCAATACCAACAAAGAGGAAGAGGGTTTCAGAGAGGACAAGGTTACGATGGTGCTGGAGGACAATTTTTGAATCAGTACAGATCTTGTCTGTGTCCAAGAGTGAATCTAGTCAAGGCTAAACTATAAGAATAAAATACTAAAGTTGCACCTGCAGATCTTAGAGAGAATCTCATGATGAGAAGAACCATGATCGATCTAAGGAAGGAACAAGTGTAGAATAAATAAGGTGGTGATGCATGGTTGTGATCAAATATTTTTTGAAAAAGATGTACTTCGAGTGGAATGGTATGCAAATTAATTATAGATGGTGGTAGTTTTAAAAATATGATTTCTAAATAAATGATAGAGAAACTAAATTTTCAATGTGAAAATCATCCTAATCCTTATCATATTTCATGGTTTAAGAAAGGGAATGAAATTACATTAGATAAAAGGTGCTTAATCAAGTTTGAAAAAAATTATAATGATGAAATATGATGTGATGTTATTTGATGGATGCATGCCATGTGTTATTGGAAAGACCATGGCAATTTGATAGGAAAGTAATTCATGATGGAACAAAGAACACGTAAACTTTTTGTAAAAGTGGTACAAAGATAGTTTTGTTACCTCTTAAAAAAAAAAGACAAAAATCATGCTCTCTACTAAAAAATTTATCCAATATATGAAGGTGGCAGGATATTGTTATTTATTAGTAGTAAAGAATAAAGACACAGAAGTGGTACAAATACTAATGGAAGCAACAAGAGTGTTGAAATATTATGTAAATGTTATCCCTAATGAGTTACCAGATAGTTTACCATTTAAGAGAGCTATTTAGCATCACATTGATTTGATTCTAGGATCAACTCTACCCAATCAAGTAGCATAAAGGATGAGTCCAACATAACATGGAAAATTATATAAATAAGTTGATGAATTGTGAAGGAATAAGGTGATAAGGGAAAGTATGAGTCTATGTGCAACACTAGCATTGCTAACTCCAAAGAAAAATGGAAGATGGAGAACATGTGTAGATAATAGAGTAATTAATAAAATTACAATCAAGTATAGGTTTCTTATACCTCATTTAGATGATATGATGGATGTGCATGCAGAAGCAAAATATTTTACCAAGATTGATCTAAGGAGTGGTTATTATCATATTTGAATTTGTGAAAGAGATGAATAGAAAACTACATTCAAAACTAAGCATGGCTTATATGAGTGGATGGTGATGCCCTTCGAATTATCTAATGTACCTAGCACATTTATGAGGATGATGAATACAGTTCTATAAAAATATATTGGTAATTTTGTAGTTGTTTATTTTAATCATATTTTGATATTCAGTAAGACTAAAGAAGAACACTTACAACATTTGAGAATGGTACTAGATTTGTCAAGAAAGAAGTTGTATGCAAATTTAAAGAAGTATAGGGTTATGCAGATCAGTTTGGTATTTTTGGTATTTCTAGTTTCAGCAAATGGTGTGAAAATATATGAAAAAAAGATAAAGGCAATTGTTGAGTGGCCTATTCTAAAAAATATTATAGAGGTAAGAAGTTTTCATGGTTTAGTAACTTTTTACAAAAAAATTATTAAAAATTTTAGTAGTATTG
This sequence comes from Torreya grandis, assembly GCA_037957365.1. Classification (NCBI taxonomy): domain Eukaryota; kingdom Viridiplantae; phylum Streptophyta; class Pinopsida; order Cupressales; family Taxaceae; genus Torreya; species Torreya grandis. Next base: position 842,017 of record JARHVA010000933.1, on the reverse strand, counting down.
TGGCACCAATAATAGATTGCATGAGAGAATTTGCATGGACTATAGTAACCACAGAAAGCTTTGAAATTTTGAATAAGAATATTATAGAAAGATCAATTTTAGCATTATCAGATTTTAACAAAATATTTGAGATTGATTATGATGCTTTGTGGGGATCGGTGTTGTGTTGATTCAAGAAGGAAAGCTAATAGCATATTTTAGTGAAAAATTGAATGAGGTAAGAACAAAGTATTCTACCTATGATGTTGAACTTTATGCAATTATACAAGCATTAAGATATTAGAGGCATTACTTTATGCCTAAGGATTTTATTTTATTTATAGATCATGAGGCTTTGAAGTATGTGAATACACAAAAATTTGAATAGTAGGCATGCAAAGTGGGTTTCTTTATTGTAAGAGTATACTTTTGTGTGGAAGCATAAATCAAAAAAAAAAATCATGTAGTTGATGCATTGAGCAGGAAGGTAGCATTATTAACTACTATGGTGAGTGAAGTAATTAGATTTGAAGTTATCAAAGAATTATATGACATTGATTCATATTTTGGTAAGAAAGTTGAGTAGGTCAATTATCCATTAATAGGTAGGATAGATGTTATTCATGATGCATATATTATACATGAAGGTTATCTCTTCAAAGAGAAATAATTATGCATTCTAATTGGGTCTTTATGAGATAATATAATAAGAAAATTACATAGTGGTAGTTTGACTAGACATTTTGGTAAAATGAAGACAATAGCTTTGGTAGAGGACAAGTATTTTTGTCCAAAGATGAAGAGAGATTTGACAAGGTATGTTTCAAGGTGCAGAATATGTTAGGTGGTTAAAGGACATACACAAAATACTGGACTATGCATGCCATTACCAGTTCTAAGAGGACCATGAATAAATTTGAGTATGGATTTTGTGTTTAAATTACTAAACACACAGAGAGGTAACGATTCAATTTTTGTTGTTATAGATAGATTTTCTAAATTAGTTTATTTCATTTAACGTAAGAAAACCAATGATGCCACTAGAGTTGCATAATTATTTTGTAAGGATATTGTGAGATTGTATGGTGTTCAAAAAACTATTACTTTAGATAGGGACACAAAATTTCTAAGTCATTTTTAGAAGCCTTTATGGAAGAAGATGAGTACTAAGCTATAATTCAGTAGTGCATATCACCCACAAACAAATGGATAGATAAAAGTTGTGAATAAGAGCTTGGAAAATTTGTTGAGATGCATAGTGGGAGAGAAGCCCAAGCAATGGGACTTGGCTTTACCACAAGTTGAGTTTGCATATAACAGTTCAGTGAATAGATCAACAAGAAAGTCACCTTTTAAAAAAATTAATAGGAGAAATTCTATGGATATTTTAGATTTGGTACAATTATCGATTGCAGATCAAATTAGTGATGATGCAAAAGCATTAGTAGAGCATATGCAGTAGTTATAAGGAGTAAGAATAAAGTTTTAAAAAAATTAATAAGAAATACAAAGCAATAGTAGATGTCAGAGGAATATCCAAAGTATTTGAAAAAAGAGAGTTGGTAACGGTTTACTTGAGGAAAAAAGGATTTCCAAAAAGCACGTATAATAAATTAAAGTACAAGAAAATTAGACTATACAGAATTGTGAAGAAAATCAATAATAATGCTTATGAGGTGAGTTTACCACAAAATTTTGATATCTCTCCAATATTTAATGTTTTATATTTATATACATTCCATGGAGAAGATGGTGAAGGTGACAAAGATAAAGAAGTAAATTGGCAGCAGTAGGGTCCAAAGAAGAAGGAAAAGATAGTGCAAAGTTTGGATGTGAAGACAATAAGTACAAGGTAAGGAAATTATAATAGGTATTTGGTACAATGGAAAGGATTGCAGCAAGAAGACAACACTTGTATTATAGAATGAGCGATGAAGAAGATTGACAAGAAAAAATGGCAGTAGTACAATCAAGACAACTCGCAAGAGTTGAGTTATTTTCAACCAAAGGAGAATGATGTAAAAAAAATAGGCCAACCTTCTAAAGGCCATAACTTGATTCGGAGGATTTTTATATGGTTTGGAAAATTGTGAAAAAGATAAATGTGGTAATAGAAAATCGACACATGGCAAAAAAATAAAGAGTTTATACAATTACTTTTTATATTGGAATTATTCTATGTGCTAATAGGTGTTGTGTTGCAAATGTGGGATCAAACCAACCACCTATCCATATTATCTGATAACCATTCAACATCCAACTTTACCAAATAATTTTGTTAATCTATTGAAATAGTCCACATATACAATTAATTTTTCACCGTAATTCTTCTATTTTCCCATTTCCAAAATAATCCTAACATCATATTTTATGGTTATTAAAAAACCATAAAATATATTTTAAATTAAATCCTAAAATTAAATATCCTATTTCATAGTTTTTAAATCATCATTAATATTTAATCCAAGTCCCAAATTAATCTTATTTCCACTCTTGGGAAAGTTAAATATTTTTGTTTTCTATGGGTTGTTATTTAAAAGCCATGAGATATATTTTAAAAATCTTCGTCCCACTTTCTATTCCACTTTACCTTCCCACGTGGAATTCCTTCCATTTAAAAATGGGGGGCGAATTTGTTTTTTAACATGCATGGGATATGATTTTTATAAACCTAAGTTCCACCAAACTTTATTCCCCACTTTAATAAACAAACACCATTCCCCACCTTTAATGGTTGGCGGTTGGTGGAAAGTTTTATGTGTCAGTCATTTGGAAGATATGTTTTATAACTCAAGTCTAAAGTTTAATGCATGAGATATGTTTGGCGTTAAACATGCATCCTTACTTACTCCTTTTTTTCACTTGCAGTTTGACGGATAATGGACAAGGGTTAAATGGATATGGGTTGGTTTTTGATAAACACTCTATTTAAATAAAGCTTAATGTTGGAACTTCCCTTTAATTATGGCATTTTTATTCTTTTGTTAAATGCATCTAGTCTATCTAGAGTTTAATTGTATTTCGGGTAGAAATAGAAAATTGTTAATCAATATTGATTATATGATAATTTTTATATATTTTAGAATTTGGATTATTTTGGAGCGCTTACATAGAACAACTGAAAGTCAACAGAGATGGATAAGTTGCTTATTTTTTCACTAAAAATGAATGTTATCAAGTATTTCAAGCATGGATGGTCCATACAGATGAAGGTTTATTTTGATTGAAGAACACAAGGTATTTAATTTAGTAAATTGACTATGTTTTAATTTTACTTATTATTAAATCTTCTTAGCTTGTATAAATTACAGAGAGTTGTAAATCCAAAGATATATTATAAATCATTTGAGAGTATTTTTTTCTCGTGTTCAGAGAATTAATAGCCCATATAGGGGAATTATAAGCATTTATAGATATTATTTGGTTGAAGAGAAGAATGTTTTACGTGTTATAGACAAGTTCTTCATCTCAAACAAAATTGCAAGTTTCCTTAAATTATACAAACATGTAAGTTTTAAATTCTATATTTACATCTTTTTATAATGGAATGGTTCAAATGGCCCTGGGGATGTAGCCAATTGGTGAACCTCATAAATAATCTTTGGTCTTTATTTTATTTCATTTTTTTCATCAATATATTAATTTTGAATTATTATTGATACTTGGAATTAATTGTAGGAAATTGGATAAGAGATTATTTGAGAGATAAAAATGTGAATTGAATGTTTTCACTAAACAATAAATTTATATGAGTTTACAAAATACTCTTAATCATAATTATTCAGATAAATTCACATTCAGAGTTTAAAAGTCAATTTTTTTAAATTAAATTTTAGAAAATGACTTATTATATTTTTAAAATCTGTTTTAAGTAAAACAGTATTTCTTAGCAGGAAGCTAATTACTATTCACTGATCAATTTGAAAATAAGAGTTTTGATTCAGAAATGAGTTTTCAAAGTTTTCATTCACTCATATTCATTTCTAGAACAATAAATCTAATTTTTATTTGTTTTAATCGAGTAATTGAAAATTTTGCATCCAATTCTATGTATTTAAGGAATTGAGATTTTTCCGTGTCTAATTTTATAAAAACTCTGATTTATCTAAAGGGGTAAATCTAGTTTTCAAATCATAACTTTTGACCTGTAGCTATGTTTGAGCTCTTCCATGCACCAAAATGGCCATCTCAAAACGTTCATTGTTGTCTTAAGCAGTTCTACCTACTTAAGGATGTTTTTAATATTTTTTGAAGGCCATACATGATCATTTGAGGGTCTAAAATTATAAATTAATTATTTTTTGAGGATTTTTTTATTTTTAAAAATTTTATATTTTTAGAATTAGATGTCAACTTCAGTTGAATTTTGTCCCATAGACTAATTTTAGCATTTAAAATATTTTAGAGCTACGCGTGCTTGCATGCAAAACTTACTATAAAAAAACAGCTATTAAAAATACATATTTTTTTAGATTTTAGTTTTTTTCGAATTTTTGCATGTCAACTCTAAATTCTAAGTTGAGGATTATTTAAGCATGGTTTAAGTTTGTAATTATTTGAAGTCATTAAATATGAATCAATACAAGTTATTATTCAAAATCTTGTCCTATTGGTAATTTTATTATCTTGATTATTTTCAGGTTCATTATCTAGTATAAAAGTAAGTTTAAATCTTTGAAGAGTAAGACATGGGAAGAGGATGAAGAGGTATTAAACAGATGAATCATACTATACAAGAGTTATAGAGGTAAGTGAAATAATTAACTAAGGTTATCACCAACCAAAGAAGAGGACAAGGTGGTGATGAGGAGGACACAGATCATGATGAAAAAGTTCAATAAGAAGAACAATAAGAGTAACCACCATCAATGGAAGAGAGTATGGTTCAGGGTTTAGAAGAAAGAAATGAAAGAATTAAAGTTGATGTTCGAGATTATGGAGGTAATTTAAAACCAGATTTGATAGATTGTATGAATAACATGGAGAAATTTTTTGAATAGAAGACTATGAGAGAAGATAAGAAGGTAAATTTTACATGCATGAAATGAAAAAGCTATACATTGATTTGGTGGGATCACCTACAAAAAAAGAGATAGATAAAAGGTAAAAAGAAGATTAATATGTGAAAAAAGATGGAGAAGAAGCTGAGAGATAAATTTCTTCATGTAGTTTATGCACAAACTCTATATAGAAGATTTCAAAATTTGAGGTAAAAATATAACAGTATAAAAAAGTATACAAAGAAATTTTATAAGCTTTGCATCAGGTGGAGCATGATGAAATAGAAGAGAAAATGTTTGTAAAGTATGTAAATGGTTTAAAATTTTTTATACAAGATGAATTAATCATGCATAGAATATTTTACATGAAAGAGGCTTATTAATTAGCTTTGAAGGCAGAAGAAAGATAAAATAGATAGAATTTCATAAGAATGTCTCTTGGTCTGAAAAGAGGTGGATCTCCTCCAAAGAAGGGATGAAATAGGTTTAATACCACCAAAGGTGAGTTTAATACCAATAAAGGTGAATCATCATATGGTGTAGAAAGGCAAGATGATAATAGGCAAGGGTTTCAATACCAACACAGAGGAAGAAGTTTTCAGAGATGATGAGGTTACGGTGGTGCTAGAGGATGATTTCTAAATCAACACAGATCTTATATTTGTTATAGATGTGGAGAAGAAGGGCACAAATCATTTGAATGTCCCCACTATCAAGATCAATAAAGGAGGCAAGAAGATTACCCAAAGACTAAATCTAGTCGAGACTGAGATATAAGATAAAAATATTGAAGTTGTACCTATAAATATTGCAGAGAATATTATGATGAGAACCATGATCACTCTAAGGAAGGAACAAGTGCAAAATAAATAAGGTGGTGATGCATGGATGTGATCAAATATTTTTTGAACAAGATGTACTTCGGGTGGAAAGGTATGTAAAGTAATTATAGATGGTGGTAGTTATGAAAATATGACTTATAAGAAATGATAGAAAAAATAAATTTGCAATGTTAAAAGTATCTTGATATTTATCATATTTTATGGTTTAAGAAAGGGACTGAAGTTACAGTAGATAAAATGTGCTTAATCGAGTTTTCTATAGGAAAATTTTATAATGATGAAATATGGTGTGATGTTATTCTGATGGATACATGCTATGTCTTATTGAGAAGACCATGGCAATTTGATAGGAAAGTAATTCATGATGAAGCAAAGAATACGCACATTTTTTGAAAAAGTGGTACAAAGTTTTTTTTACCTCTTAAAAAGGAAGAGAAGACAGAAAGTATGCTCTCTACTAAATAATTTATCCAAGATATGAAGGAGGCAAGTTGTTATGTATTAGTAGAAAATAATGAAGATATAGAAGTGCTGAAAATACCAATAGAAGCAACAAAAGTGTTGAAATATTATGCAGATTTATGCTTAATGAGTTACCAGATGGTTTACTACTGAGGAGAGATTTTTATCATCACATTTATTTGACTCTAGGATCAGCTCTACCCAATCAAGTAGCATATAGGATGAGTCTAATAGAACATGCAAAATTAAATAAATAGGTTAATGAATTTCTAAAGAAAAAGGTGATAAGGGAGAGTATGAGTCCATGTGCAACACCAGCATTGTTAACTCAAAAAAATAGAAGATGGAGAATGTGTGTAGATATTAAAGTAATTAATAAAATTGCAATCAAGTATAGGTTTATTATACCTCGTTTACACGATATAATGGATGTGCTTGTAGGAGAAAATTATTTTACTAAGATTGATCTAAGGAGTGGTTATTACCATATTCAAATTCGTGAAGGAGATGAGTGAAAAACTATATTCAAGAATAAGGATGGCTTATATGAGTGGATGGTGGTGCCCTTTAGATTATCTAATAAACCTAGCACATTTATGAGGGTGATTAATACAATTCTATGATAATATATTTATAAGTTTATGGTTGTTTATTTTGATGATATTTTGATATTCAATAAGTCTAAAGAAGAACACTTACAACATTTGAGAATGGTACTAAATTTGTTAAAAAAAAGATAAGTTGTATGCAAATTTAAAGAAGTACAGGTTTATGCAAAATAGTTTGGTATTTTTGGGATTTGTAGTTACAGTAGATGGTGTGAAAATAGATAAAAATAAATAAAGACAATTATTGAGTGACCTATTCCAAAAAGCAATATAGAGATAAGAAGTTTCCATGGTTTAGCAAGTTTTTACAAAAAAAATATTAAAAAATTTAGTAGTGTTGTGGCACCAATAATAGATTGCATGAGAGGGAAGGAATTTTTAGGGACTACAACAGCCATAAAAAACTTTGAAATTTTGAAAAAAAAAGATTATAGAAATACCAATTTTAGCATTACCAGATTTTAACAAAGTGTTTGCGGTTGATTGTGATGCTTTATTTGTGGGGATTGAAATTATTTTGAGTCAAAAAGGAAAGCTAATAGCATATTTAATTAAAAACTTGAATGAGGTAAGAACAAAGTATTCTACCTACGATGTTGAATTTTACGCAGTTGTACAAACATTAAGACATTAGAGCATTAACTGGTGCCTAAAGAGTTTATCATATTTACAGATCATGAGGCTTTGAAGTATGTGAATACACAAAAGAAGTTGAATAGTAGGAATACAAAGTGGGTTTCTTTCTTGTAGGGGTATATTTTTGTGTTGAAGCATAAATCGAGAAAACAAAATCAGGGAGCTGATGTATTGAGCAGGAGGGTAACATTATTAACTACTATGGTGAGTGAAATAGTTGGATTTGAAGCTATCAAAAAATTATATGATACTGATCCATATTTTGGTAAGGTAGTTGAGAATTGTAAGAATCCATTAACAGGTGGGACTATACTATCTATGATGATTATATTATACAGAAAGGTTATCTCTTCAAAGGGAAACAATTATGCATTTTAGTTGGGTCTCTAGAGATAATATAATAAGAGAATTACATAGTGGCGGTTTGAATAGACATTTTGGTAAGACAAAGACAATAGATTTGGTGGAGAAAAAGCATTTTTGGCCAAATATAAAGAGAGATGTGACAAGGTATATTTTAAGGTACAGAATATGGTAGGTGGCTAAAGCATATGCACAAAATACTAGACTATGCATGCCATTATCTATTTCAAGAGGACTATGGATAGATTTGAATATGGATTTTGTCATAGGATTACCAAATACACAGAGAGGTAATGATTCAATTTTTTTTGTTGTAGATAGATATTTTAAAATGGTTCATTTCATTACATGTAATAAAATCAATGATGCCACTAGAGTTGCAAAATTATTTTTTAAGCATATTGTAAGATTGCATGGTGTTCCAAAAACTATTACTTCAAATAAAGACTTAAAAATTTTAAGTCATTTTTGAAATATTTTATGGAAGAATATGAGAAATAAGCTATAATTTAATAGTTCATATCGCCCACAAATAGATGGATAAACAGAAGTTGTGAATAGGAGCTTGAAAATTTTGTTGAGATATATAATGGGAGAGAAGCCCAAGCAATGGGACTTGGCTTTACCACAAGTTGAGTTTGCATATAACAATTTAATAAATAAATCAACTAAAAAGTCACCAATTCAAATTGTTTATGAAAAAATCATATGGGTATATTAGATTTAGTATAATTACTTATTGTAGACCAAATTAGTTATGATTCAGAAGCATTTGTAGAGTATATGCAGTATTTACAAGTAGTAAAAATAAAATTGTAAGAAAACAATGACAAATATAAAGAAAAGCAAATGTTAGAAGAAGATCCAAGGTATTTGAATAAGGAGAGTTGGTAATAGTTTACTTGAGGAAAGAAATATTTCTAAAAGGCACGTACAACAAGTTGAAGTACAATAAAATTGAACCATGTAGAATTGTGAAGAAAATCAATGATTATGCTTATGAGATGAGTTTACCATAAAATTTTGATATATATTCAGTATTTCATGTTTCAAATGTATATGAATTTCATGGAGAAGATGGTGAAAGTGATAAAGATGAAGAAGTAAATTCGCAATAGCAGGTTCTAAAAAAGAAGGAAAAGATAGTGCAAATTTTGGATATGAAGACAATAAGTAAAAGATAAGGGAATTATAATATGTATTTGATACAGTGGGAAGGATTGCAGCAAGAAGACAACACTTGAATTACAGAATGGGAGTTAAAGAATATTTATAAAAAAATGGTAGTAGTATAATAAGGGCAACTCGCAGGAGTTGAGTTATTTTCAACTAGAGGAGAATAATGCAAAAAAAATAGTTCAACTTTTCAGACGCCATAAATTTTGACCCATAGCTCCATTTTAGCTCTTCCACAAACCAAAATGACTATCTCAAAAAAATTATTATTTTCTTAAGTAGTCATACCTATTTAGAAATATTTTTTAGAGGCCATACGTGATCATTTGAGGATCTAAAATTGTAATTTAATTATTTTTTTAGAATTTTTCTAATTTTGAAAATTATATATTTTTAAGATCGAAAATTAAATTTAATTTAATTTTGTTCCATAGGTTAATTTTAGAATTTAAAATATTTTAAGAAATTTTTATAGTTGTGCGCGTTTGTATGTGAAACTTACTATAAATATCAGCAACTAAAAATAGACATTTTTTTAGATTTTTTTTTTAAATTTTTACATGTCAACTCTAAATTCTGAGTTGAGACTTATTTAAGCATGTTTTGAGTTTTTAATTATTTAAAGTCATTCAATATGAATCAATAAAATTTATTGTTCAGAATCTTATCCTATTAGTAATTTTATTATCTTGATAGTTTTCAATTTCATTATCTGGTATCAGAGCAAGTTCGAATCTTAGATGAGTAAGACATGGCAAGAGGATGAGGCAGTATTGCATAAATGAACTAGATTATATAAGAGATACAAAGGCAAGTGTCATAATTAACTGAGGTTATCACCAACCAAATAAGAAGACAAGGTGGTGATGAGGAGGACACACATCGTGATGAAAAAATTTAGCAAGAAAAAGAGTAAGAGTAGCCACCATCGATAGAAGAGATGATGGTTTTAGATTTAGAAGGAATAAATAAAGGAATCAAAGTTGATGTTATAGATTATGGGAGTAATTTAGAACCAGAGGAATTGATAGATTGGATAAATGGCATGGAGAAATTTTTTGAGTGGAAGACTATGACAAAAAATAAGAAGGTAAAGTTTGCATGTACAAAATTGAAAGGTCATGCAATGATTTGGTGAGATCACCTGAAGAAATATAGAGAAAACGTAAAGATAATATTAATACAAGAAAAAATATGGAGAAGCTGAGGGAAAAAAAATTCTTTTGGATTATGCACAAACGCTATACAAAAAATTTTAAAAGTTAAGGAAAAAAGATCATAGTATACAAGAGTATACTGATAAATTTTATAAGCTTTCCATATGAGTGGAGCATGATGAAATAGAAGAGTAGATTATTAAAAGGTAAGTAAATGATTTGAAATTTTCTATACAAAATGAATTAAGCATACATAGAATACTTTGCATGGAGGAGGCTTATCAATTAGCTTTGAAAGCAGAAGAAAAACAAAATAGATAGAATTTTAGAACATCTCTTGGTCTGAGAAGAGGTGGATCCCCTCTAAATAGGGGATAAGGTGGGTTTAATACTAATAAAGATAAATCATCATATGATGCAGAAAGGCAAGATGATAATAGGTAAAGGTTTCAATACCAACAAAGAGGGAAAAGGTTTCAAAGAGGATGAGGTTATGGTGGTGCTAGAGGATACTTTTCAAATTAGCATAGATCTTATGTCTGTTATAGATGTGGAGAAAGGCATAGAGCATTTTAATTTTTACACTATCAAGATTAAGAAAAGAGGCAAGAAAATCGCTTAAGAGTGAATCTAGTCAAGGCTAAGATAGAAGAGTAAAATATTGAAGTTGCACCTGCAGATGATAAAAAGAATCTCATGATGAGAAGAACTATGATCGCTCCAAAGAAGGAACAAATGCAGAATAAAAAAGCTGGTGATGCATGATTGCGATCAAATATTTTGCGAATAAGATGTACTTCAGATGGAAAGGTATTTAAAGTAATTATAGATGGTGGTAGTTGTGAAAATATGGTTTCTAAATAAATGATAGAGAAATTAAATTTTTAATATGAAAAGCACCTAATCCTTATTGTATTTCATGGTTTAAGAAAGGGAATGAAGTTACAGTAGATAAAAAGTGCTTAATCAAGTTTTTTATAGGAAAAATTTATAATGATAAAATATGATATGATGTTATTCCAATGGATACATGTGATGTGTTATTGGGAAGACCATGGAAATTTGACAAAAAAGTAATTCATGATGGAGCAAAGAACATGTACACTTTTTGGAAAAGTGGTACAAAAGTAGTTTTGTTACCTCTTAAAGAGAAAGAGAAGACATAAAGCATGTTCTCTACTAAAAATTTTATCTAATATATGAAGGTGGCAAGTTGTTATGTATTAGTAGCAAAGAATGAAGATATACAAGTGGTGCAAATACCAATAGAAGAAGCAAGAGTATTGAAATATTATGCACATGTTATGCCTAATGAGTTACCAAATGATTTACCATCAAAGAGAGATATTCATTATCACATTTATTTGATTTCAAGATCAGCTCTACCCAATCAAGTAGCATATAAGATGAGTCCAACAAAACATGCAAAATTAAATAAACATGTTAATAAATTATGAAAGAAGAAGATGATAAGGGAGAGTATGAATCCATGTGCAACATCAACATTGTTAACTCCAAAGAAAGATGGAGGATGCAGAATGTGTGTGGATAGTAGATCAATCAATAAAATTACAATCAAGTATAGGTTTATTATACCTCATTTAGATGATATGATGGATGTGCTTGCAGAAGCAAAATATTTTTCCAAGATTGATCTAAAGAGTGGTTATTATCATATTCAAATTCATGAAAGAGATGAGTGAAAAATTGCATTTAAGACTAACGCTGGCTTATATGATTGAATGGTGATACCCTTCGGATTATCTAATGCACCTAGCACATTTATAAGGGTGATGAATACAGTTCTACAAGAATATATTGGTCAACTTGAAGTTGTTTATTTTGATGATAGTTTGATATTCAGTTAGACTAAATAAGAACACTTGTAACATTTGAGAATGGTACTAGATTTTTTAATAAAAGAGAAGTTTTATGTAAATTTAAATAAGTGCAAGTTTATGCAAAATAGTTTAGTGTTTTTGGGTTTGTAGTTTCAGTAGATGGTGTGAAAATGGATAAAGAAAAGATAAAGGCAATTGTTGAGTGGCATATTCTAAAAATCATTACAGAGGTAAGAAGTTTCTATGGTTTAACAACTTTTTACAAAAAATTATTAAAACTTTTAGTAGTATTGTGACACCAATAACATATTGCATGAGAGGGAAGAAATTTTCATGGACTACAGCAGCCACATAAAGCTTTAAAATTTTAATGAAGAAGATTACAAAAAGACCAATTTTAGTATTACCAAATTTTAACCAAGTGTTTGAAGTTGATTATGATGCTTCATTTGTGGGGATTGGTGTTGTTTTGAGTCAAGAAGGAAAGCCAATAGCATATATTTCAGTGAGAAATTGAATGAGGTAAGAATAAAGTATTCTACCTATGATGTTGGTACAAGCATTAAGATATTGGAGGCATTATTTGATGTCTAATGAGTTTATCCTATTTATAAATCATGAGGTTTTAAAGTATGTGGATACACAAAAGAAGTTGAATAGTAGGCATGTAAAGTGGGTTTCTTTCTTTTGGGGGTATATTTTTGTGTTGAAGCATAAATCAGGAAAATAGAATTAGGTAGTTGATGCATTGAACAAGAGGGTAGTGTTCTTAACTATTATGGTGAGTGAAGTAGTTGGATTTGATGCTATCAAAAAATTATATGATAATGATCCATATTTTAGCAAGGTAGTTGAGCAATGCAAAAATCCATTGACAGGTGGGACATATATTATTCATGATGAGTATATTATACAGTAAGGTTATCTCTTCAAAGGAAAATAATTATGCATTTCAGTTCGGTCTCTATGAGATAATATAATAAAATAATTACATAGTGGTGATTTGGCCAGACATTTTGGTAAGACGAAGACAATAGCTTTGGTGGAGGAAAAGTATTTTCATATAAATATAAAGAGAGATGTGACAAGATACGTTTCAAGATGCAGAATATGTCAGGTGTCTAAAGGACATGCATAAAATACCGGACTATACATGCCATTACTGATTCCAAGATGAGCATGGATAGATTTTAGTATGGATTTTGTGTTGGAATTACCAAACACATAGGCAATGATTCAATTTTTATTATTGTAGATAGATTTTCTAAAATGATTCATTTCATTATATGTAAGAAAACTAATGATGCCACTAGAGTTGTTGAATTATTTTTTAAGGATATTGTGAGATTGCATGGTGTTCTAAAAACTATTATTTTAGATAGGGACACAAAATCTCTAAATCATTTTTGAAGGACTTTATGAAGAACATGGGTACTAAGATATAATTCAATAGTCCATATCACCCACAAATAGATAAACAGCAAAAAGTTATGAATAAGATCTTGGGAAATTTGTTGAGATGCATAGTGAGAGAGAAGCCCAAGTAATGGGACTTGGCTTTACCACCAGCTGAGTTTGCATATAACAATTCAATGAATAGATCAATAGAAAAGCCACCATTTAAATTTTTTTATGGAATAAATCATATGGGTATTTTAGATTTGGTACAAATATTGATTGCAGGTCAAATTAATGATGATGTAGAAGCATTTGTAGAGCATATGCAGCAGCTATAAGGAGTAAGAAGAAAGTTGAAAAAAAGTAATGAGAAATATAAAGCAGAAACATATCTCAGAAGAAGATCCAAGGTATTTGGAGAATGAGAGTTGGGAATCATTTACTTGAGGAAAGAAATATTTCTAAAAGTCACATACAATAAGTTGAAGTACAAGAAAATTAGACCATGTAGAATTGTGAAGAAAAACAATGATAATGCTTATGAGGTGAGTTTACCATAGAATTTTGATATCTCTCCAGTATTTAATGTTTCATATTTATATGAATTTCATAGAGAATATGGTGAAGGTGACGAAGATGAAGAATTAAATTGGCAGCAACATGTTCTAAAGAAGAAGGAAAATATAGTGCAAGTTTTTGATATGAAGACAATTAGTACAAGGCAAAGGAATTATATTAGGTATTTAGTACAGTGAGAAGGATTGTAGCAAGAACACAACACTTAGATTACAAAATAGGAGCTAAAAAATATTGATAAGGAAAAATGGTAGCATTACAATTAGGGCAACTCGTAGGAGCTAAGTTGTTTTCAACTGAAGGAGAATGATGCAGAAAAATTAGGCCAACCTTCTGGAGGCCATAAATTTTTACCCATAGCTTCATTTGAGCTCTTCTACATGCCAAAATGACCATCTCAAAAGTTTCATTGTTGTCCTAAGTAGTTCTACCCACTTAGGGATGTTTTCGATAATTTTTTGAGGTTATACGTGATAATCTGAGAGTCTAAAATTATAAAAAAAAATTAAATATTTTTCTATTTTAAAAATTGTATATTTTTAGGATCGAATGTCAACTTCAGTTGAATTTCATCCCATAGAATAATTTTAGCATTTTAAATATTTTGAGATATTTTTAGAGTTATGCGCGCTTGCATGTGAAACTTATTATAAATAACACGTTCTAAAAATAGATTTTTTTTAGATTTTAGTTTTTTTTTAATTTTTGCATGTCAGCTCTAAATTTTGAGTTAAAGCTTATTTAAGAATGGTTTGAATTTATAATTATTTGAATTCATTTAATATAAATCAATACAAGTTATTGTTCAAAATCTAGTCATATTGATAATTTTATTGTCTTGATAGTTTTTGGGTTCATTAATAATAAGACCACTTTTAATGTGCATAGTGATCTAGACACATAAAGCAATAATGAAGACTATAAAAAGTGTTTTCAATAAGGAAAAACATGTAATTAAGATATTAATGAAGTGAACAATCAACTGTATAAGTAAATAAATATACAAAATGTACAAGAAAGTAAATAGCAAACAAGTAAACAAATGACTATACAAACAAGTAAGCAAATGACTTTTTGGATGTCCTTGGATAGAGTGTAACCCTTTGACATGTGATATATTTGACAATGTTAAAATTTTTAATGAGTAATATATGTAAGGGATAACTAGGGTACGTAACTAAAGACAAGGGATTTTTTTTTGTATTTTTGGATAATTTTTTTATGTTTTTAGATTTTGTTGGATTTATATATCCATATACAAGGGATACTAGTAAATGGAAAACATGTTATAGGACTAGGGAAGGGAGTGGTAGTGGATGGAAGGGATACATTATGGATTGAGTATGGATGGATAGGAATGGATGGGAATAAATACGATAACTACAACGAACATGTGACATCTGAACTAAGTGTGTAGTTGTCAAAGTAGCATTATAAAGATACACCAAGATGTTTCTAAGACATGTCTCAATAAATTTCCATTTCCTTATCAACGTCAAAA
This sequence comes from Torreya grandis, assembly GCA_037957365.1. Lineage (NCBI taxonomy): Eukaryota > Viridiplantae > Streptophyta > Pinopsida > Cupressales > Taxaceae > Torreya > Torreya grandis. Next base: position 826,478 of record JARHVA010000933.1, on the reverse strand, counting down.
TGGGAAGAATGATGGTTTTATGATGGCAAAGATTGAATTGATAAAGATGGGTTTTGATGGCTTTGGGATTAAATGAATAAGGATAGTTAAGGATGAATTTGGAATTAAATGGATAAAGATGGGTTTGGATACGTAAGGATAATTAAGGATGGTTTAGGATAAGTGTATGATGGTGTAGGATGGGTTAGTATGGAGGGATGATTTTAAATACATAAAATCAAAATGGAATGGGGTTGACCCTAAATGTAAAGTACTTATAGACAACTTATTATTTTACATATGATGTTAGAAACCATTTTTCATCATGGTACTTGCCCAAGGTGCCATAGAGATAGTTTTCAAACCTAGATCAATTTAGTTCTCTTTTTATTTTCTTTTTTCTTTTTCTTTTTGATGTTTTATGATTTTTTTTAATTTCTGGCATCTCAATTATAAAAAGGTTTGATATGCATAATTCTATCCCTTATTGATCTTTCAAGTATGTGCTCCATAGGTGTCATTAGAAACTTTGTTGGTGTATAATTTTGCTTCTTCCAAATCTACCAAGATACCATCATAACCCCTACAATATAAGGTGTTGCCAAACAGGGTGAAATGGAAGGTATGTTAGATGAAGGATGTGTGTTCAATGCATGAAATATTTTGAGGCATGAAATGATAGTGTGGATAAGTATATGTGCCATGATGTAAAGGGTGATTGGAACCAACATATCACGTTCAACAAGATCAAGAGTAACTATAAGTTGCATGATCTATGAATTCATTTCTGCTTTAATGGTGGCTTTAATATGTGATGGGGATCCACCATGAAACTATAATGATTTAGAGGGTAGATTAATTTGTTCGTCAATTAGTGTTTTATAAATGTTTTCACCAAGGGTATATGAATTATTATTTTGATTATGATTTGGATTTGGACTGTCCAATAATGCCTCAAATAGGTTTTCACTCAGGGACTCATCTTTTTTTTTTTCTTTTTTTTTATTGGGATTGGGATTGCAATTTAGATTTTGATTGTCTAATAGTGACTTTTTACTATGGAACAATGATTTTAGATTTAGATTATAGGATTTATTTTTATTGAGGACCATTTCTTATTCCTCAAAATATGTAGATGTTTCATTATGATTTGTTGGTTGGAGATCAATTAGGAAATCTAAGATTATTTGATTATCATGGAAGGAAACTAATGGTAGGTATAACTATTGGTCCCAATCAATGGGTGTGGGATATGGACTTCTAATATGGGAGAAATGATTGGCAGTGTTGAAAAATTAAATGATGGTAACATGGTCCTTATAGGGACTAGGGACTATGAACGGATCATGTTTCGAGTATGGATGAAGTTTCTTTAGAAATCGTAATAGTATCACTAACATCATTACATTTATTTTCAAATGGTTTATAGTTGATGTTGTGAGGTTCATTGTTTACTTCTAAATGGATGGGTTTGATAATTCCTTACTCATAGATTTCATTGTCTAAAAAAACCTCGATAACTTATGTTTTAGGGTGATGGGGGTTTTTATGTGTGATAAGAGGTTAGGTGTTTGGCCAATGGGTGATAGGTTGTGTTGGTTGGAGGAGGATTGGTCTAAGATGGTATCTTGGTCAAATATATGCTCTTGGTCAAAAATGGGCTCTTTATCGAAGATAGGCTCATCAAAAATGGAAGGTAGCCCATGGTTGTCAAAGATGGGTTGATCAACTATGGATTGGTTGAAAATGGATGTGTTAAAAATAGGTTGGTTAGAAATGGGTATAAGGTTATAACCTTGACTTAGAAGTGGAGTATTTTGATTATGATCAAGAAAGACATTTTGGCATATCGTTAAGCTATGATTTTTAGACAAAGATACACTTGGATCTACTTTAATGTATCCTTTGTCTATCAAACCTTGGATATAATGCTTTAGTCTCGCACAACGGTTGGTGGAATGACCTTTGATTTTTTGATAGTCATGATATTCATTAGCTCTATACCACTCAATTTTTGGGATGTTTTTGTCTAATTTTTTGGTGTTGGGAAATATGACTATGTTCACAGTGACCAAATTTTGAAACAATTCATCATATGGTTCTCCCAAAGGAGTAAATTTGTGTTTTTGATTTTCTTGTCTAAGTTGACCACTAGGTAGGGTAATGTTGTTGGTTGGTTGGGTGATCTGGATTAGTTTTGGCTTTAGAGCTTGAATAATGCTAGATGTTAGGGGTATTAGAATTGGATTCTCTTTGATATTGTAATGAGGAATGTTTGGATCAAGGCTATAAATAGTGGATGGAAGACTTGGTTGGGTTTGGTTGAGTATTCTTGATGTTCTTGACTACCAAATTGAAAGGGGTCTTTTCCAAAAGACTCTTCCCTCAACCTAGGATTGTTCAACATAGTTGTGTGCCTTGTGATAAGTGATATTGCTAAGAGAAAGGTTTTGACTCAAAAAAGGTAAAAAGATAAATACTTGACTCCATTAAGGTGAAAGGGCAAAATTAATAAAAGCAATTGATTGATAACAAGGTATTTTGATTTTTGACCTTAGAACTAAGATTTATGATTTTTAAAGCTTTTAGATTATGACTTGATTTGTTGGTTTCAATATTTAAAATATTTTTATTTCAATCAAAATATTTTGGCACATGGTATTTCACAAAGGAGAAAACAAATAAGTCCTACTCTAAACACACATGCATTGTATAAAATGGGATAAAAATTAGGCTAAGGGACTTGAATAACTTGTATGTTTTCTGTGTCACTTGCTTGTTCATTGCATTAGTTGTGGCCTAATATTTTAGGGCACTAATTATAGAAGATCATATCATTTTTATTTCCTGCTAAGCTTGATTTCAAGGGTGCATGAAAAGTAACTTCTTAGCACTAACTATTAACTAATGCACTACAAGTTATATGGTAAAAATAACTTTTCTATGCTTAAAGTTTAAACAATCTTATGTAGGGGACTCCTTGATATACCTTTCGATACGTTGAGGCCTGAAACCATGGAATAAGCCTTTTTGATGGATGCATAAAAATGGGCCTAGTCCCACTATGTCCAACACAACCATAATATTTTAGTGTGTTGACATCAAAAAAATTAAACTCTTAATCATGTTGTCTAAGGCTTAGGTATTGGAGGATGAAACCCCCTCACTTTATGGGATGCTTAAAACATAACACTGTTTAGCCAATAACGACAACTCTAGATCAATTTCTATATTCCACTAGTACATGGGGTTGGTCTACCACGTAGTGGTGAAATTCATGATCAATAGAGCCCCTAATATAAATAAATATAAAAAATATTTACACTTACCTTTGATTCTCAGGTATTGTCACCAATATGACGCCAAAAGAAAAGCATACACATAAGTGGGTTCGAGGTAACAATTTTTTTTTAAATATTTTTTATGATTTTGTTAAATATCATCACCATTGTAACATCATGGAAAAGAGCATACACAATAAGTGACACACAAATGCTTGAAAATTAAAAGGTTAATTAAATCTAAAAAGTAAAATGTTATTTAATTACTACTAAAATTGAAAATGTTGAAATATAAATTGTTATAAAACTTAAAATAAATCAAGAATACTAAAAACAAACTTAAAGTTTGGTTTGTCTAGCTCTTGTTGGTTTGTTTTTCCTAGCAGCCTGTAATAAAATTGTTAAAAAAATATATATTTTGCTATAAGATCAAAGCAACCTATAAAAATTTAATAAACAAAATAAAAAACACATAAAACTAAGGTTTTGGAATGATTTTGCCATTACATAGTCAAATAAAATAGTGACTTCATTGGCAATTAGCAAACTCACAAAATTAGAAAACTAAAAACTAAAAATAAATACTTATAGATTGATTTCATTGTCTACAACAATTTCGTTGAAGTTTCTGATGATTTTATTAAACTTTATGACAAAATTGCTTCTTTTTGTGATGAATTCACTAAATTTCAGAATGATTTCACTACTATTCTTGATGATTTCATTGAATTTTATGGTGATTTTGATGTTTTACAAAAAGGGTTAAATAGAAAATAGAAAACAAAATAGGAAACAGGACTAAAATAGAAAAGGGGTTAAACAACTAAAACACACACAAAAACTATTAGAAAAGTGAAAAACTATAAAAATAAAAATAAAAGCAAAAATAACACATAAATGAATTCATTGTTTGTTGCAACAAATTTCTTGTTATGTAGAATGAATTCATTATTCTGCAGGCTTACAAACAGTAAGCTCAAAAACTTATATAATCAAATTGAAACAGCAAATAGGAAACTCCAAGACAAGTGTTAAATGTATATGCACAAGAATATCAATAAAATATAACTAAAATAACTCCCTAAATGCACCTCTGATGTAAAATATGAAGAACAAGGTCCCACCAAACATGTCTCAATGTATAAACATAAAATCTAGAGTGCAAGCTAGCTAATAAATTGTTACAAATGAATTATAATCTAAACTAGACTAAAATTAAATTCAAATGTAGAGTAACAACAATAAGAGAAAACTAAATAAAATACTTATAAAATGATATGCAATTTCATCACCTTTTCCATTGTGTGATTAATGGTGTATTTTCTCTTCGGTGCTAATTTGGTTTCTCAAATCATTTCCAAAGCAAAGAGAATTATACAACATTTTGGTATGCAAATGATTTCAATGGCTTTTATTTGCTTTAATTTTTTTATATCACTTTGTTAGATTGAAGGTGGATGATTGAAAAAGACGGATTGCATGTCAATTTATAGGTTTATAGGAGGTTAATTTGATGGTTGAGAATTATTTGAATTTATTGAATTATTAAAATATCAATGATGAGGAATTCATCTTCATCTATGAGGATGATGACCAATTTCATGGGTTGAGAAGAAAGAGGAATTGGTTGATTGAATCAACAAGAACGAGTTATAGTTGGTTAAGTTAGCTTGGAATTTGAAATGTTCTAAGATGACTCACATGGTAATTGAGGAAGTTGAGGGAGTAGATAGATGATTCAAGATTTGGTTGAGATAAATGTGGAGGGTATATAGATGAGATGAAAAATCTAGATTTTTTATTAATATTTGAATAAAATAATTTGCATGATTATAATTAATTAATTATTAAAAGGCAGATGGAAATGATGTTAATTTGAATTCGAATTGGAGAAGATGATGGGTTAATGTGTCAAAATAAATTTTGACACTAAATGGTGAAATTTAGGTGTCTACAGTTACAAAAAAAATACACAAGACAAATAAATTCATTACATTATATCAACATAAAAGATCAAAAAATCTATGGGTCAAAACAAAAATAAATTTGTCTTTCAAATCAAGTCTAGTTAACAATGGTTGTAAAAATATTGGTGTGATATCCTTCCGGCTATCCATGCCAGTAATGCTTACATCAGCAAAAAGTATACATGCATAGACTAGTCTCAAACATAAATGTTATAAATAGGAAGAATCGATCACATCATGGGCATAAGCATATGTCCAATCAATCATATTCATGAACTCATTGTAATAAACACAACATGAAAAATAATGAAATATGTTAAAGAGAAAACTCTACTCCAAGCAACAATATAAGTTTCCACAAAAAGTTATATGCCCTTCCCATGTGGCATACAAGTTCTAATTTCAGGTCCAATATCAAATGAAGCTTATTAGACATTTATACACATCTTTCTCTCTTGTACCATCAGTAACATCTATATCCAAATCTTCATGATGATGCTCTCCTATACTAGGGTAATAACCTATATTGCAATCACACACACACACACACCACAACCAAATGAGTGGTTAGACCAAGTTAAGATATCAAAACCATACGATAAGAATAAGCAGTATAAACATAAAATCCATCCAACATTAATCACTATTAAACTACATAAATGAATCATTATTAATCTATAACCTAACTATCCATGTCCCTAAAATCAACATTCAGTTCACTAATCAAATGTTAGCATATAAAATTAATTTCACTAATTTCTTCAATTTTTGGTACTAGATAAAATAGGATTTGGTAGGAATGAATCACTATTAATCTATAACCTAACTATCCACATCCCTAAAATCAAAATTTAGTTAACTAATCAAATGTTAGCATATAAAATTAATTTCACTAATTATTTCAATTTTTGGTACTAGATAAAATGGGATGTGATAAGAACGAGGCAGCCACCAAGGCATTTGAGAAGCTGAAGGAGGCCATGTGCACCACTAATTCCAACTACCCCATATTTTTCTTAAAATTTCATTGTTGAGTGTGATGTTTTTGGGTATGGCATGGGGGTAGGTCTTGTGCAAGGATGACAACATATTGATTTTGTGGGTTCTCAACTCAAGGGTAATAATTTATTGAATCCCATTTATGAGAATGAAATGATGGCTTTCCTTCACACAGTCAAATAATGGAGACCTTATTTCATGGTAAGACACTTTAAGGTGAAGATAGATCATGATAGTCTCGAATAATTTTTAGGACAAAATTTATCATCATAAGAACAAAAAAATTGGGTTACAAATATGTTGGGATATGCTTTGAGATTATCTACAATAAAATAAAAGAGAATGTAGTGGTTGATGCACAAACTAGGAAGGATGAGTCCATAGAAGCACTTTGTGTGTCATATCTAAATTATAGGTAGATTGGGTGAAGGAGAACAAATCAAAATGGGCGAATAACACATATACATAGACTCTCATTTAAAATATCCAACTAGATCTGAGTGTATCAAAAAAAATGTAAATGGGATGCTCTGTGGTACAAGGATTGACTATGCATATTCAATAACTTAACCCTTAATCAAGATATTATTGCAAATCTACATGCTTCACCAATTGGTGGACACTTGGGCTTCTTGAGGACTTATCATATAATCAAGCAAGAAAGTTTTTTGAAATGGCTCAAAAGGCAAATCCAAAAATTTGTGGTAGAATACATAGTGTGTCAGCAAAACAAATGTGAGACAATTAAGACCTGGGTCATTTATAACTAGAGATGGGAGGAGGTATCCATGGATTTCATCTTTGGGTTGCCCAAGTCTGAATAGAAAAACATCATCATGGTTTTTGTGGATAGACTCACCAAATTTGCCCAATTTTTTACCTTATCACATTCATTTATATAAAGTACAATAGCATCATATTTTATGGATATAGTTCAAAAGTTTCATGGATCCCCAAAGATCATAGTAAGTGATTGTGATCTTATATTTACTTGTAATTTTTAGACTATTTTATCTTATTCTTAGGTACTCTCCTAGCTTGTAGCTCATCATATCATCCTCAATCTAATGGAAAAATTGAGGTAATCAACAAGTGTTTGGAGGGTTATCTCTAATGTTTTACTTTGAATAAACATGAGAGATGGGTTTAGTGGCTACCACTAGTAGAATGGTGGTACAACACTTCTTTTCATAATTTATTTAGAATATCTCCTTTTTTTGCATTGTATGGATACTAACCATCTAGTACTTCGTCCATGATGGTTATCCAAAAGTTTAGAAATTTGAAGACCACATTCACCACTGGCAAGAGGTACTCTTTAGTGTCAGAGAGAATTTGTAAATGGCTTAAAATTGAATGAATTTGCAAGCTAAGGAGCACTACATGGATATAATTTTGAAGTAGGATATTGGGTTATTATTCAATTACAATCATATAATAAAATTTCCATGATTCAATATAAAAATGATAACAATATTTCATAAAATTATTTTTGTCCCTATCAAGTCTTAAATAGCAAAAAGAGCAGTGTTAAAATATTTTGAAAATTGAAGCTAATTTGGACCCCTTATTAGGTTTGCCCTGTGGGGAGGATGGTAAATAGCCCAAGGGTTATCAAAGGGGTGTCGAGGATACTAAAAAGATATTCAAATAAAATATGGTGCCTCAATTCTTTGCAAGGTTTTATCAAAACAAAGGAGGCTCTAAGGCCTATAGTCTGCAAAGGTGGACCCCCCTGTAGACACTTCATTTTAACCACTTTCATGTCTAAACTACACTTGGATAACTTTCTATAATCATATGAAAGTTTAAGCTAAAATATCTATCTAGACCAAATTTACCTACACATACACTATTTTAACCCAAAATCATAATGATACATCCTTAATTAGGGAAATGGATCATCTTGCATCATTTATCTTGTCTAGTGCATCCTAAATTAAATCAGCCCTCTGCAAGTGTCTTCACAAGCCAATTAAGTGAATACTTATTGACAAAGAAACATTGTAAACTTTACATCTCTTGAAATTGCCAATTAATCATCTTGATTAATTATCCTAATCATTCCTATAATAAGAAATTACATGAATTTATATTAACCTATTTTCCTAAAATCAAAATTAAATTATTGCCTCATATAGGTGATGTCATAAGGGAAAATCAATGGAATGGAGTGGAGTGTGGGAAAGGTAGCTTATGGCATGGCTACTTACACATACTCTTACATATATTACACCCCTCTTACACACTCAAGAGGACAAATGATTGCACTTTCTTCTAATGTGCCTTTCATACTCCAAAAAGGCCTTAAATGGAATATCTTACACACATCAAAGGGGTAATCATATATTTTAAAATTGATCATCAACCCTCTATCTTAGGATGATATGAATAGTCCATATTAGTTCAAGGAACCTATAAATAGAACCCTCTCGCCTCTCATTTCATCAAGCTTCCTAATGTAAACTTACTTTGTTGAATTATACCAATAAGTTTCATCAACTTTCTCTCTCATGTCAAGCCAAACCAATACCAAGCATTGACAAGGAGAGGTGTTCCCCACATAAGTATTCAAGCATCGACAAAGATTTCTACATCCACAAGTTGAGCTCAACCTCTTTAGACTAATTTTCAAGTATATATTCAAGGGAGATAAAAATGTTATTTTTTATCTTTCAAATTTTTATTTCTTTTTTGTTAATCACATATCTCAACCTATGGATTAGGCTTCAAATTTTTATTTCTTGTTTGTTAATCACATAGCTCAACCTATGGATTAGGCTTGAGAAGTTATGTTTTCAAGTTGTTTTGATTATTTCACTATTAATTGACTAACCTCTCTTGGATTCTTGATATACATAATGGCATGCCTAGTGGGACCTCTTGAAGGATTAGATGCATCCCACAACCTTTTTAGACTATTAACATTCTTCTAATTACCAGAATTAACCTTCTAACAAGCTAATTCTCTCTTTTCCTCTAAATTTTTTTTAACACCCGTTCAAGAGTAAACGATGATTTTGTGACTATGTATCGATGAATTCGGCAACTTCACAAATAATATCTCTAGGGATATTAGTGAAATCATTTTAACTATTTTCTATGTTTTCTATTCAACAGGTCTTAACGGTGAAATTATGTTGAACATTGGTGAAATTACACTTAATAATTGTAAAATCATGTTGATTTTCAATGAAATTATTAGATAGTGGTGAAATCATTTCTTTATGTCTTTTCAGTCTTTTTGTTTTTCTACGTGATATCAAAATTATAAAACTCATTATCAAAATCATGTTGTAATAGTGAAATATTTTTGTTCTATTTTTGTAGATTTTTGAAATCATACTTCTAATTAGCGAATTATGCTTTTAATTAGCAAAATTGTTTTTCTAATGGTGAAATCATTTTGTTTATTTTTTGTTTGCTTCTCTGTATGCAAATAGACATCATCAAAATCATAATTTCCAACAGCAAAATCATTCTTATCAACAGATAAAATATCAATACCAGTAGTGAAATCATCTTATCTTACAACAAAATTATTTTTGTTCTAATTTATTGTTTCCTATTTGCAGGCCCTAACAGTGAAATTGAAGGCTTTAGTAGAAAAATCAGCCTGCTAAATAGTGAAAATGTTTTGATATGAGGTTGCGAGTTAATCAAAAATCAAATTTCAAACTCCTTTGGCTCAAACCCACTTGTTTTAAACTTTTAATCTTTTTGTGTTGTAGGTCCTTGGCCAAAGAGTGGTGTTTTGAGTCAAAATAATTGAATTCTATCTCACATTTTGGTTTGGGCATTAAAATGAATTCACACTTCAATTTGGGTTTTAAAAACTTGATAATTTTCAAGTCATTTACTTTATTGTAAGTTTGTTTGATTTTTTAATTGTCTTGTGGGATTTTTTTGTGCATATTCTCTCCCATTTTGGGTGATTTAGAATCATAAAAGTTCCTATTTACCTTTACCCTATTTTTATTTTTGAATTAGTGGGGTGGATTTCATCACCTTACCATAAATATTTAAGGGTAAGTTGACCTAGGAAGTGACATCCTAACATCTTACCAAACCCACTTATCTAGTGGAGTATATAAATTGATGAATATTGCCATCATAAAGACCTGACTTAGTACTTGCATAAAGTCATGTGAATAAAGTAACCCTGAAGAGTTATTTTCAATATCTAAGCTTAATGTGTGGTGCCCTCAAAATAAACAATATTGGCAATGAGATTGAACTTTAATGATGAACTTGCACCCATGTACCGTGAGGTATATAGGGACCATCTAAATAGCCCATTAATCAAACCCCAAATCAGGTAGCACTTCACTGAGACCTTTATGGTTGAAGTGGTTGAAAATGGACAAGACGCTATCATGAATGGCCCAATCTTGGATTGCTTCTTAGATGCCTCTTTTACCATAGATCATTCGTCAACGTAGGGGTGCAAATGTAACAGCCCCTAAAAATTGACTTAATCATACTAACTTTAAGAATAAGGGGGTGTAAAAACCCTACCAATAATTGAAATAATTTATTTAATGAACACTTAAATTTTTAATCATCTCTGAAGGCAAGTGTTTTATAAGGCTCAATGGATGTGATGCAAACCTATGTCAGTTAAACAATCTCTTTGTAATGCTTGTGTGTTGTTTTATTGTTAAGTCAAAACCTAGTTCATACTAACCAAGTCCAAAACCAAAACCATTTTATACACACACAATGAGGCATTAATCTACCCAAATTCTAAGTCAAACCAAAGTGACATGTTAAAACTTGGTCTTAATACCTGCCTTGCTTGTTCAAACCATGTTGTTAAGCTGCCCAATAGAACCAAAATCATTATCTTTTGAATCCCAATTGTCATTTCAAACCAAATTAACTTTATTTGCAAAGTTAAGCCAAAATTTCAAACTTCTTACTCATTGTATGTCATTATGTCATCCATTTGATTTCAAATCAATGGCCAATTCCAAGTCAACCTTCTTTGCAAGGTCAAACTAAGTGTCAATTCCAAGTTTAATTAACAATACCATTTCCAAGACGAAAAATAGTTCAAATTGTGCCAAGACCATTTCCTTTTGGGAAGTCCAAAGTTTGAAGCTTAGCTCAAAATTTGATTTACCATTGCCAACCAAGACCATTATTTTGACAACCTTTACATATTCCAAAATTTCTAGTGTGTTTCAAGTAGGACAAATTCCTTTATTGGTGTCAAAACCAAGTTTCCAAGATCTAAGACCTTTTCAAAACAAGACCCAAGGGAAAATTTCACCCTAGTTCGAACATTGAGTGTTTATGCTTAGATCCATTATTCCCAGACTTGTTGATTTATCCTTTGATAGGCACCATTGAAATGTTTGCATTGATAAACCAATTGTCAAGTGATATTCCAAGGGAATTCATGTACTAAGTTAAAACATAGTTCTAGGCATTCAAGACATTTTCAAAACAAAGATTATAAACTTAGACATGCCTAGGTACATGTTTAGTGGGACTATTTACAATCATTCATTTGATGAAGAGGTGTTTACAATCCATATGGATATGATTCATATGTAGAGGATGAAGAAACCCAACAATACCTTACTCAATCACCATCCAATATTGAAATTGAACAACATAATTTTTACCTTCCAATTATGTCACTAAATATTGACCAAGGCCAATACCAATCATACCTACTGCATGTGCCTTTTGACACTAAATATCAACCTATTCCAATGTATCTTGTAAATCCACCACTTAGTGATGAATATAAACAAGACCATTTTAATTACCAATTATTTGATAAAAAAATGAACATCTTGTTAAATTATTGGAGATGGGTGCCAAGTTTCCCCTCGGTTTTCTTGTAGAGGATTTATGATATTTGGTTCGAACACCTAAATAAACACCTCTTGCCTTAATCGACAACCAAATTGCCTCTATCTAAGCATAAACTTTTATGCCAGCTTCTAGCCAAGCTCTTGTTGTGTGAAACAAAGGGAAAGGTTAACTCATTGATCAATCCTCTCAAAGACAATTTCTTGAAAACCAAATTCAACAAGCTAAATAGGTTTTGGCTAGTCTCACTAGCTCCCTCACTACATTGGATATTCAAAAGACACCTTTAATGGAGTCCAATCCTCCAATGGAACAACCATTAGACTTATCTAATTATCCTATTTATAATATGAATCATTTTGCTACTAAAATCCTAGTTAAAAATATGTTTAGCACACCCATAACTGAAATCGATTTAGTAGCCAATCTGGATTTGATTCTCCTTGTAGACTCTACCCAAAATGTGGTGGATAGCTTTCGTGTAGCTTAGTTTAACCAACATCAAGTACCATCTAACATACAACAAAATGTTATTCCATCATCTCCATGGCCTCCTCCTTCCAATTCCTTGTAACAATAAATTACAAACCCATCTAAGTCGTAATAACATGTTGCCAATGACTCACTTCAACAAGTGGTGATTAGTCCTCCACCTCAATAGGTGGTGACCAATGTTCCATTGCAATAAGTATCAATCAATCCCTAACAAATGTTGTCTAACCAACCATGTTTTTATATAAGTAAAACTAATTGTCTCTTCTATTCCACAAGGAGCCTCTTCAAGTCAACAACATATGCCATTTAACGAACAAATTCTTCTTATGTGTTAAATTCTTAGGAATCAACAACAGGTTCCCCTCCAATCCCAAAAAGTTTCATTGAATGCCCAATAAAATAATCCTCTAATCATACCTCAATTCCCTCAAAATCAACACCACACTCAATAGCAATTTTAAATTAACCAACAACAAGTTCCCTATCATCAATACAGTGCTACTCAAAGAGTGAATGTTCCTGGTAGAACTAGTCGCACTCAAATTCTTGAATATTTTGTACCGCCTCTCTATTCAGTCAAGTTAATATACCTTCGAATACCCAATAAAATATACCCACTTCCTCTCATTATGGTCCTACTTTTCAATATTTACAAGAGGTCAAAGATGTAATTTTTGTCATTTAGATAGGGAACCAAAATAAAAAGTTCAAGTTGGATGACATATCCACCTATCCTTTCGACAATGAGCTATCTTCAAATACCTTTTCCACATCACTTTGAGATGACTTAATTTTAAAAATGTAAAGTAAAAGGTGATCCTAAGGAGTACCTAAAATAATTATTTGTTTCTTGTCAAGAAGTTACATAGATCCCTATATACCTACTTTGCTTGCTCCCCCACATTGTGGCAGGACACGCTTTAGAATGGTTTCTTGTTCTACCCAAGAATTATGTGGATAACTTTGATGATTTGTCAAAAAAAAAATTACAGCACTTCTCCTTCAATTTAAAACATGAACTGACAATGGTGGACATATGTTAGAGTAAACAAAGAGGAGGATAAAGTTATGCCAATTAATTACAATAGTGGTACTTTGTGGCTAGCCAAATTCCACACAATCTCCCTGACAAACAATTGACCACAATGTTCACCATAAATCTTCAATTTAATGTTTCTCATGGCCTTAAACTTGTTTGTACCAATACATTTGAAGAATTTATTGCCAAAGGGATATGGATTAGAAGGCCCTTGCTAAAAAATGAATAATTAAGCTTTATTCTCAAAACCAAAATCAGAATAAGGATCAAATGCAAGCTCTCGCATAAGTGCAAGTAAATACGTCAAAAAACTCAAAGCCATTCAATAGAAACATGAATGTTTGAGGATATGGGGTGACCAAATCACCTCACATACAAATGGTGAAACCACCGCCTATTCAATCAAACCCACCTAATCAACCTCTTGCTTTGCAAACGCTGCCTCCAAGACAAAGTCATTACAATAACATACTTTTCATCAATCTCGGTGAGCCCATTGAGATGGTTTTTCAAAATCTAGTTACCTCCAACATGATTATTTGTTTGATACCAAAACCATTTCCTGAAAATCATTTTAATACAAATTGGTACAATGAGAATGACTTTTGTGACTATCATCAGGTAAAAGACCATTATGTTCATAGATGTGTGTAGCTTCACCATCTTATTCAAGATTTACTTGAAAGTGGAGAGATAACATTGGATAATGGTGCCATAATGTCTAATCAGGAATTGGGTATCTATCAAAACCTTTTTCCATAGCATAATGCCAACAATCAGAATAGACCTCCTCAAAACTAGCATCAGACACAGTAACAACAACAATAAAATTGGAATCAAGGTCAAGATACCCATTCTAATTTAGTCAATTATAAAAGTGTCCCTTACGAATACAATGATGTAGGTCGTATCACCAGAAGAATTTTACCATTAAGATCAATCCAAATCCAAATCCCAATAATACCCGAAGACCTTCGTTATCCATTCTAGGACCTCCACCTCAATTTTTTTTGGTAATCCTCATTTAGTTTGTAATGGTCCAAACACCAATCAACAACCAAGAATTACCATTTAAAGCCATTATTCCCCTTATTCTAATTATAGTAACCCATCGCTGACTCGAGGTTGCATAATCGTAACTCAACACTCAAAGGTTACCATTCAAGGTCCCACACCTTTTTCCTCCAAAAAACCCATTCAAGATCCTCCACCTCAAAAGACCAATCCAATTGCTCTAATTAAAGATAAGCCTTATGATATTATGGAACAACTACAAAAGACACATGTGCATATTTCTATCTTAGATCTTTTGCGTACATCAGATATCCACAAAAACATATTGGGTGAGATTTTAATCCAATCCAAATCTCCAAGTGACATTGCACTTGAAAGATTTTAAACTCTTGTGAGTCATTTGGCTCCACGCTGGCAACTCACTTTTGATCAAATAGACATGTCATCCCTTAGACCTTTGCATCAAAATTTGCTTTACATAGAAATAATTATTTCCTAGTAGAAGGTTAAAAGAGTCATCATAGACAATGGTTTGGGGTTGAATATTATAACATTGAAGCTAGTTAAACACTTGGACTATGTAGACAGTGCTAAATATTTTACATCAACTCGGTCACCCATTTTTCCATGCTCTTATCATTTTACGAGCAACCTAAGTCACACTCTCATCATTTTATGAGAAAAGTAAGCCATGCTCTCACTTTTTTATGAGTAAATTAATCAATACTCTCATCATTTTACAAGTTAACCCACTCTGCATCTCGTAATCCTCCACTAAGTTGAGATGTGAAAACCCAAAAATATTCAAAATAGTTTAAAAAACCCTAAATATTTGAAAATCAAAAAAATAACTTAAAAATCAAAAAGTTTAACATGAGGTTTTAAAATTTCCAGGAGAGATATTAAGCCGTAAAAATTTTACTTGCTTTGTCATCTTGTTCACTAGTGGCTTTACCTCTATCTAGATGGCAGGGTTTTACCACATTTATTGGGTGGGAACCTCTTATCCAACCATGACCATTTTCATTTGTCTTTACCATTTTTTTATCATGTTCACTCTCATTTCTAGGGGAACTCCATTGGCCTGAGGTCCACACGGACTATGTAGGCAATGCTTGGATGCATGAGGCATTCCGAGTCATCTCAGTCAATCTTATTGATCATTCTTTTTTACTGATTTATCTCAAAATGCTCTCATTGTTTTATGAGTATGCCCTTCTTATTTCCTCTATAATCAAATCTCTTACTTGTCATCACTTTTCTTCTATCCCATATCCCTGGGAGAATTACATTTAACCTAAAGTCTATGGGAATATGTAAGTAGCATCCACTTGCTTGGGTAATTTAGAGTCAGCTTGGCCACCCCTTATTTTTTCTTTTATTCCCCCATTCCATTTAAGTTATTGACTTGTCATGTTAGTTGCCCAAATACCCAAGAGTAATGCCTTACATTCATACACGCACAAATGAATCATTAATTATTTATCTTATAGTTTGTTTACGTGTTGGTTTATAATGATTATATTTGATTGTTCTTGGTGTGTTTCTTTGAGAAATTAAATGTTTTATGTTCCTTTTCTTTCAGTTTGTGTTTGCTTGTTTATTTGCATTGTTTGTTTGTTTCTCTTTTTTGTTGTTGCTTCGACTCAGTACACTGTGTTGGTAGGGTCATCATCATGGTGTTTCATATCATGAAGTTGTACTTGAGTCCATCCATTAGCATATGTCAACATTGTCATCATAATTTCTATCATTGGTGCATTGTTTTAAGTTGTCTATTGGATCGAGGTTCGGTCTTTATGCATATTACAACCTAGTCGTCATGGTGTTTTCTATCATGATGCATATCGTTTAGTGTTATATAAAAAATCAAAATGTTGTAATTCTAATCAATAATGTTACAACACAAGTTCTTATTATCTACTAACCTCCAATCAATTCACTCATTACTCAAATCATCCTTTTTCAGAGTGAAAATCCACCCTATTAGGGTAAACCATTAACCCTGATCAAAGATCAAATTCACCTTATTGGGGTAGCTCCTTATATTTGTGATTAAATCCACCCTACTAGGGAAAACCATTAAGAATGATCATTGATCAAATTCACCTTACTAGGGCAGCCCCTTGTATCCATGATCAAAACTGCCTGACTGGGGCACATTAGTGTGATCAATCAGAACTGCTCTTTTTTGGGCCATGTCCATCATTTCTTTCATTCTGGCTTCTTCCTCTCTTTTTTGAGGGCCTGTATTTCAACTTATTCCCCAATCATTCCCTTGATGGGGCATCCAAAGTTAATCAAGCACCCTTTGGGACATCAATATGAAATTACTAACTCATAAATTTTTAAAAAGAGATGAGTGAAGACATCATTCTTCAAGCGTAAACAATTTTTATATTGATGACTTTTTCAATCTTTAAAAATGCCTTATGCCTAGTGTATTGCAACACCTTATCAAAGAGGAGTGAAATGTAGACACTTCACTTTAACCACTTATGTGTCTAAACTGCATTCATAACAACTTTCTATAATCACATGCAAGTTTAACCAATAATCTCCAACTAGACCAAATTTACCCACACAACTATCATTTTAACTTATAATCACAATGATGCATCCCTAATTATGGAAATGAATCATCTTGCATCATTTATCTTGTCAAGTACATCCTAAATTCAATCAACCATTGAAGTGTCTTCGTGGGTCAATTAAATGAAAACTTAATGACAAAAAAAATATTACAAACATTAAATTTCTTCTAATTGCCAATTAATCACCTTGATTAATTATCCTCATAATTCATCTAATAGAAAATTTTATGGATTAAGAATAACCTATTTTCCTAAAATCAAAATTGAATTATTGCCTCGCATAGATGATGTCATAAGGGTAAGTCAATGGATTAGACTGGAGGGTGGGGAAGGTGGTTTATGGCATGACCACTTATACACATTCTTACATATCTTACACCCCCCTTACACACTCTTCCCCTCTTACACTCAAGAGGACAAATGACTACACTTTCTTCCAATGTGTCTTCCATACTCTAAAAAGGTCTTAAATGGCATATCTTACACACTCAAAGGGGTAATCATAGATTTGAGAATTGATCATCAACCCTCCATCTTAGGATAATATTAACAGTACATATTAGTTCAAGAAATATATAAATATAATGCTCTCACCTCTTATTTCATCAAGTTTCCTAATGTAAACTTAATCTGCTAGATTATTCCAATAAGCTTCATCAACTTTCTCTTGCATGCCAAGCCAAATCCAAGAGCAAGTGTAGACAAGGAGAGGTGCTCTCCACGTAAGGATTCAATAATCGATGAAGAATTATACATCTACAAGCCGAGTTCAACCTCTTTAGACCGATTTTAAAGCATATCTTCAAGGGAGGTAAAAGTGTTATTTTTATCTTTCCAATTTATATTTCTTGTTTGTTAATCACATAGCTCAACCTAGATATTAGGCTTGAGAAGTTATGTTTTCAAATTATTTTGATTATTTCACTAACAATTGACTAACCTCTCTTGGATTCTTGATCTACACCCCTTCCCCTCTCCCTTTGATATAAAGGTTGTCAGCTAGAATGTGAGGGGCTTGGAATCCCCTAATCGTAAACCTATTGTTAGACAATTTAAGAATTCAAGGGAATATGTTGACTTTTTAACTCTTCAATAAGTTAAGGTAATTGGCTATAACCTACACTCTGTGCTCAACTTCATTTGGCCAAATGCTTCCCTTTTCTCTGTGTCATTCCAAATCGAAAGGTGGACACTCAATTCTGGTTAATCTAAAGTGGAGAGGGTTTGTGGATGAGTATGGCTTGTCCTCATGTCATAGAGTTGTTTGGATTATTATCCAAAGAGATAATCAAACTTTTTGGATTTATAATGTATATGTTCCAAATGATTATAGGGAAAGCATTGATTTGTGGAATTGGCTTGCTTTTAATTTAAAAGACATCCCATGAATTGTGGGGGGGATTTTAACATGGTTGAAGAGAAAGAGGATAAATAGGGTGGTGAGCCACATGCGTGGAAAGGCAATGAACTATTTTTTTGGTCGAAGCTCAAGCAAATTCGCAATATCTTTGATCATCTTAAGCAAGGTAAAAGACATAGCAAAAGAATCTGATGTATTTGGTGTAATAACAAGGCCAATCCTAAGAGGGTGTACTCTAGGCTTGATAGATTCTACTTCAATAAGAATATGTTTATAACTTAGCAAGAGGAATGTAGTAACTCTGTAAAGGGGCTCCCTTTTACCATCTCAGATCACCATGCCATTGAGATTACTATTTTCCTAAACACTGACTTGGAAATAGGTACTTATGAATGGAAAGGCCTTTATAAATTCAATGTTTCCCATTTGAATAACTTGACTATAAATGGGGTATATGTTTTTCATGTAATATTGGTAAGTTTACAGTAGACTCCTCCAATATTTACAAGTGGAATAGAAGTATGGATTTGTGTAAAAAAATTACATGAACCTATGGCCAGCATAAAGCCAAGATGAAATAGAAAAATACTAGTATGACCCAGGGAAAGTTTATCCTCTCTGAATATGCCTTGTAGAATGATCCTGGTAAGACTCTCCTTATTGATGAGTTGTATGTGCTTAAACATGAGATTAGACAACACCAAACATATGTTTCCATAGGTTCTCAAGTTCATTCTAGATTAAACCGGCTCAAGTTGGGGGATAAAGGCTCTAAATTATTTTTTTAATTCTTGAAAGTGAAGTAGTATAGAAGTAAGATCCCTATTATTGACTGTGGTGGTTTTGTGTCTAGTGATCTGACTGAAATGGCAAAAGCCTTTTTCTCCTACTATAATCTTTTCTCATCATATGACTTGAATCCTTAAGTTGAGCTTAGTAGGGATGTGTACTAAATGTATTCCTAAGAAAGTTTTTAGTGAACAATTTGCTTTCCTCAACAATAAAATTTTACTAGATGAGATAAAGTCAACAGTTGATTCTTTCAAAAATGATAAAGCGCCAAGAGTTGATGGTTTCCCTGCTAAGTTTTATAAGTCTTACAAGGAATGGATTACACTCAAATGCCTAGGGATTTATAGGGAAGCCATTGAGGCTAGCCGACTAGATCCTGAAATTAACATAGGTGTTGTCAAACTCATTCCTAAGCATGGAGAGCAAACCCAAGTTAAGAATTGCAGGCCAATCACTCTTCTGAATATCTCTTATAAAATCATGGCTAAATTTCTGGGTAGGAGAATTTTGTCCCTTCTGCCTACTATTATTTTAAAAACTTGAATTGAGTTTGTTAAAGGTAGGTATATCCTAGATAACCTCATTGCTATCTAGGAAGTCATGCATTGGGCTTGGGACTTTGGTCAAGATATTAGAATGATCTTACTTGACTTTGCAAAAGCCTGTGATAGAATTGAGTGGACATTTAGTGACTTAATGTTGAAAGCCTTTGGATTTCAAGATAGGTTTTGTCAAATGGTGAATGTGTTCAAGGATGCTTCTACTATCATTAAAATTAATGGAGAGCTTATTGATTCTATTGATATTTAGAGGTCAATTAGACAAGGATGCCCCCTTTCCCCCTTGTTTGTTATTACGACTTAAGCCCTATACTATTTATTGAGTATTTTTGTTGATCCATCAGTCATCTCAGTAGCTGATGGTTATAAAATGATTGACATCTTTTTTGTTGATGATACTACTCAGTTTACTAGGCTTGAAAAGGAGAACCTTCAACAAGTTGATAATAGGCTAGATATTTATTGCATTACCTCTAGTTCTAGAGTGGCCTTACACAAATATCTCATGATAGGATGGGAGGAGAATTTGTCATACTAGCTAGGTGAGTTTGGGTGGGTATGGAAGGGTCCAAATCAATTGGTTAGATACTTGGTTATTCTATTCACCTTGTCACCCTCCTTCAAACAAATGTGGGATTTGTTATATGTTAAAATTAATAATAAATTTGTTAAGTGGTAGGGCCATCTTCTTCCGCTCCCTAGAAGAATTCAAGTCTGTCAAAAAGTGCTTTCCTCATATAGTATTTACTATGCCTCTTGTTGGCTTTTCAATAAGTCCCAAATCAATCTCTTGCACAGAATCATTAGAGACTTTCTTTAGTCTAATGGAAAGGGTAATAGAAAAAGGCATGCAGTGGCGTGGAAGATTTGTTGTGCTCCCTGAAAATTTGGGGGACTCAATTTGAAGTATATTAAGCTTCAAGGTATTACCATTGTCGTTAAATGGATCATTAGGGAGTTGAAAGGAGATGAGCCTTAGAATGTCTTGATTAGGAATAATATTTTGAGGAGCTTCCCTAAAGGTAAGCCAAAGTGGAAAGGGTTGCATATCTTTGACTTGTTAGTTGGTTGATTCTCGGTTCAAGTTATGGGCTCACCTATATTTTGTTCTATTTTGAAGGCTTGGAAAATAGTGAAGCATTTAGTTATTGTTCCTCTGGTGTTCAGTGGGTTGGGTTCAAGGTGTCAGGGATATAAGTCTTTATGGTGGAACCTCATTGTTAACATGAGGCCTCTAAATTTAATTAGAAGGTGCTCAGCGTTTATTTAGTTCTCTAAGGGTCTGAAGAACCTCATGAACCTTTTTTATTTTAATGGTTGGGCTTTTTGGGCTGAAATTAAAGCTAGATTTAAATTTATTTCATCGCAGCGAAGGATTTACACCTGATCACTAAGGCTCTTCAATCAACCAAAGATGTGACTATTTTGAGAAGTGTGATTTTTGGGATAACATTAAATGGATTAATGGTCTGCCTCTTAATGAATTCACCACTAATATGCTATATGATAAACTCGTTTTCTCCAAAATTCATTACCTCAGCCTTAATCATTTGTGGTTGTATGTTTAATTTTCAAGTAATTTGGGCTTCTTGCCTTGAACCTAAAAATTCATGTTTTAGGTGGTTGTTTTTGTATGACAAGCTTGTTGTTGGGTCTGCAATTTCAAATTATGGATTTAGCTATCCCAATTATATACTTTGTGGTGAGTTAGAGACTATTGAACAACTTTTCTTTAATTGTTCTTTTACAGCCAAAATTAGGAATAATTGTCTTAAACGTTGGAGTTGTTTGTTTGGTTATGAGATTCTATGGGTCAATATTGATTTTGGTTATGTATGTTTTAGAAAGAAGGTCCATAAGTTTTTTCATAAATTTTGGCTTGTGTTTTCTACTTAAATCCTATGGTACATTTGGAAGCAAAGGAATTTGGATGTTTTCTAGTGTAAAACCAGGGTGCTTATTAACTTCAATGTTGAAGTTGTCATTAGAATTATTTTTTTCGCAAATCTACTTGTAGCTTAAGATTCCACAAGTTGAGTTGGAAACATTTCTGAGGATTGGCATGCTTAACATCTCTTTTAACTACTTGCTTGACACTGGAGGTTACTCAAAAATGACTCATCCTCTAGACTGGGGAATCAACCATAACATTGTTGTTGAAATACAAGTTTTTGAATATGAATGGGATATCATGAAGGATGCCTACTTTGAACAGGATCGAGATCCTATAGTAGGTTGGGTCAGTTCATCAGACTCACATAAAAATGGTACAAAAGCTTGGTTGGATGTTAATAGAGAGGTACTCTATGCCCTATGGGAATACAATGATGAGGAAGAGACTAGGTTCGATGGGGTAGTGGCTGGTGGAGTGGAGTCTCCACTTATTTTTCCTCCTGATGGTGATATTGTTGCATTGGGGCATGTTGTTTTTTATTGTGAGATTATTAATCCTATTACTGGGAGTGAACCAAACAAGGGTTATGCTAAGATAATTGATAATTTTGTTAGTGAGAGTGGTCTGAAGCTTGAAAAAGTGATTGAGAAAGGAAACCTAAAATATATTGAGATGGTGAAGTTTGTAAAAGAATCTAACATGAAGAAACTACTTGGGAAAATTGAACACTTTCCCCTACTCATGGACCATACCTAGTAGGGATTTGTTTGTTTGGGTAGCCATCTGAGACCTGTTGATGGTTCTAAGGATGAGGGAATGCAATGTGATAATGATCAGAACACTAATTAGATGACTTTTGGTGGTCCTTGTTGAGGGTGGTTCTTTTATGTTGTTTATTTTCTGTAGGTGCCATTGTTATGTGGCTTTTTATATTGTAATAACGTTCCTATGACTGGGACTAGTTTACATACTTTGACTTATGGCCTTTTTGGCTAATTTATTTGCGTTTTCATCTTCAAGTGCAAGTAGGATTTAAGTAGAAAACACAATCCAGAATTTATGAAAAAACTTATGGACCTTCTTTCTAGAACATACATAACCAAAAGCAATATTGACCCATAGAATCCCATAACCAAACAGACAACTCTAGCTTTTAGGACAATTGTTCCCAATTTTGGCTGCATAAGAACAATTAAAGAAAAGGTGTTCAATAGTCTCTAACTCACCACAAAGTATACAATGGGGATAGCCAAATCCAGAATTTGAAATTATAGACCCAACTGCAAGCTTGTCATACAAAAACAACCACCTAAAACATGAATTTTTAGGTTCTATCAAGAGGCCCAAATTATTTTGAATCTAAACATACAGTTGTATAGGGGATCACAAACATGCCAAAAATGATTAAGACTGAGGTAATGGCTTTTGGAGAAAGTGATTTTATCATATAGCATATTAGTGGTGAATTGATTAAGAGGCAAACCGTTAATCCATTTAATGTTATCCAAGAAATCACACTCCTCAAAAATAGTCACATCTTTGGTCGATTGAAGAGCCTTAGTTATGAGGGTGTAAGTCCTTCGTTACAATGAAGGAAATTGAAATCTAGCTTTAATTTCAGCCCAAGAATCCCAACCATTAAAAGAGAAAAGGTCCCTAAGGTTCTTCAGACCCTTGGAGAACCAAAGAAAGGCCGAGCACACTCTAGTTAAAGTTAGAGGCCTCCTATTAATAGTAAGATTCCACCATAAATAACTATACCCCTAGAACGTTGAACCCAGACCACTGAGCACTGAGCACCAGAGGAACAATAACTAAATGCTTCACCATTTCCAAAGCCTTCCAAATAGAGTGGACTATAGGCGAGCCCACAACTTGAATTGAGAATGAGCCAACCAATAGATCAGAGATATGCAACCCTTTCCACTTTGGTTTGCCTTTAGGGAAGCCGCTCAAAATATTATTCCTAATCAGGGCCTTCCAAGGCTAATCTCCTTTCAAATCCCTATTGATCCATTTGACGGCAAGGGTAATACCTTGGATCCTAAGATCCTTCAAACCGAGTGCCCCAAATTTTCTAGGAGCAAATCAAATCTTCCACACCATTGCATGTCTTTTTATATTGCCCTTTCCATCAAACCAAAGAAAGATTCTAAGGATTATGTGCAGGAGATTACTCTGGGACTTATTGAAAACCCAACATGAGGCATAGTAAATACTATATGAGAAAATCATTTTTTGATAAACTTGAATTCTTCTAGGGAGTGAAAGAAAATGGCCCAGCCACTTAACAATTTTATTATTAATTTTTACATATAATGAATCCCACGTCAGTTTGAAGGAGAGTGATAAGGTGAATGGAATACCCAAGTATCTGACCAATTGATTTAAACCTTTACATACCCACCCAAACTCACCAAGCCAATCTGGCAAATTCTCCTTCCTTCCCATCATGAAAGATTTGTGTAAGGCCAAAACCAGAGGTAGAGCAATAAGTATCTAGCCTATTAGCAACGTGTTGAAGGTTCTCCTTATCAAGCCTATTAAACAAAGTAGTATCATCAACAAAAAGGATGTCAATCATTTCATAATCATCAAGTAATGAGATACCTCTGAACAGTGAACCAACAGCAGTACTTCTCAATAAATAGTGCAGGTCTTTAATTGTAACAACAAACAAGGAGGGGGCAAGGGGGCATCCTTGTCTAATTGACCTCTAAAGCTCAATAGAATCAATAAGCTCTCCATTAATTTCAATGATATCAGAAGCATCCTTGAATAGGACATTCACCATTCAGCAAAACCTATCTTCAAATCCAAAGGCTTTTAGCATTAAGTCAATAAATGTCCACTCAATTCTATCATTAGGCTTTTTCAAAGTCAAGTAAGATCATTCCAATATCTTGAGTAGAGTCCCAAGCCTAATGCATGCCTTCTTATCTAGAAATGAGGTTATCCAGGATATACATGTCTTCAACAAACCTGGTCTGAGTTTCTAAAACAATATTAGACAAAAGAGACAAAATTCTCCTAGATAGAAGTTTAGTCAAGATTTTATAAGAGATATTCAGAAGAGTGATTGGCCTCCAATTCTTAACTTGGGTTTGCTCTCCGTCCTAGGGATGAGTTTGACAACACCTATGTTAATTTGAGGACCCAATGAGCCAGCCTCAACAGCTTCCCTATAAATCCCTAGGCATTCGAGTGTAATCCAGACCTTGTTAGGCTTATAAATGCAGCAAGGAAACCATCAACCCCTGGGGCTTTATCATCTTTCAAATTTCTTTATCTCATCTAGGGAAATTTCATTGTCAAGGAAAGCAACTTGTTCATTGAAAACTTTCTTAGGAATACATTTAGAACACAAATCCCTATTAAGCTCAATTTGAGGATTCGAGCCATCTAACGAGAAAAGATTGGAGTAAAAGGAGAAAAAAGTCTTTTTTTTCATTTCAGTCGGATCACTAGACACAAAACTACCACAGGCAGTCATAGGGATCTTGCTTCTACATTGCTTCACTTTTAATAATTTAAAAAAGAACCTAGAGCCTTTATCCCCCATCTTGAGCCATTTAAATCTAGAACATACCTGAGCACATCTAGCAACATATGTTCGGGGTTGTCTAATATCATGCTTAAGCAAAGACAACTTGTTAAGGAGAGTGTTACCGATATCATTCTACAAAGAATATTCAAAGCGGATCAACTTTTTTTGGATGATACGAGTATTTTTCCATCTCACCTTGGCTTTATGTTGGCCATAGGTTTGTGTAATTTTTTTTACACAAATCCATACTTCTATTCCACTTGGCAATATTGGAGGAGTATGTTGTAAACTAACCAATATTCAATGAAGAACATATACCCCCTTTACAGTCAATATTCTTCAAGTGGGAAACATTGAGTTTATAAAGGCCTTTCCATTCAAAAGCACCTACTTCCAAGTTAGTGTTCAAGAAAATAGTAATCTCAATGGGGTGGTGATTTGAGATGGTAAAAGGGAGCACCTTCATAGAATTACTACATTCCTCCTGTTGAGTTCTAAACATGTTCTTATTGAAGTAGAATATATCAAGCCTAGAGTACACCCTCTTAGGATCGACCTGGTTATTGCACCAAGTAAACTAGATACTTTTGTGGTCTTGTACCTTGGATAAGAGGATCAAAGATCTTGCGAATTTGCTTGAGCTTCGACCAAAAAAAGAGTTCATTGTCTTTCCACGCATGTGGCTCACCACCCTGCTTATGCTCTTTCTCATCAACCATGTTAAAATCCCATGCCCCCCTCCCCACACACTACGCTCCCCGCCCCGCCATCCTCACCTTTCCCCACACCCCACAATCCATGGGATGTCTTTCAAGTTAGAAGCAAGCCAATTCCACAAATTAGCCCTTTTCCTATAATCCTTTGGAGCATATACATTGCAAATCCCAAAAGTTCGATCATCTCTTTGGATGATAATCCACACATCTTTGTGATACAGGGACGAGCCATACTCATCCATAGACCCTCCCCACTTCGGATTAACCAAAATCGAGGCTCCATCCTTCCCTTTGGAATGCCACATAGAGAAAAGGTAAGCATTTGGCCAAATGAAGTTGAGCACAGAGTCTAGCTTATACCCAATTTCCTTAACTTCCTGAATAAGTAAAAAGCCAATCCCCTCCCTTGAATTCCTAAATTGTCTGACAATAGGTATACGATTAGGGATTCCAAGCCCCTCGCATTCCCGCTGACAATCTTCATATCAAAGCATTGAGGCACCTTATTTTCTTTGGCTCTCTTCTTAGTATCCTCGGCACCCCCTTGAGAACCCTTGGGTTGTTTACCATCTTCCTCACAGGGCGAACCTAAGAAGGGGTCCAAATTAGCTTTAGTTTTCTATCCTTGCTTCATTTGTTGTTTTTCCTCTTCTTGGATCTCTAATTTTAGGTCTTTTCTGTCATTTTCAAATTCTATGTGTTTAAAAGCTCTTTTTGCTATTTTTCAATCATTGTGCTTTCCAAACAACTTAAGTCTTTGTCACTTTGTTGTTCTTTCACTCCTTTTAATCACTTTTAGGGTGTGGTGTTTTTCCTTTTAGTAGTGTTTAAGTATTTCTAAAGTGTTTTTACCCTTTATCATAAAAACAAAAAACACAACATTCTTAAGCTTCTTTATAAACTATAGTTTCTAATTATTTTTCAACTTCTAATTTAAAGATTAAACATCATTTGTGTCTTGTAGCGAATTTGATATCATTGTATAAACATGCTTGTTGTTATACATGCTTGTTGAAGTGGTAAAAGTGATGAGTTTTCTTACTTTATTTACAAATAAGTATAGTTTTTTTTAACACTTTACATTTTATTGAACTAGATTACAACCACGAGACCTCAAGCTAATTTGAATGTGCCACTCTACCTATCTATGTTATTTATCTTCGTGTTCACATGTATTTTCTTCTCATGTTTTCTCATAAAATATACTAGCAAATTCTAAAGGCAAAAACTTTTGCACCCCATTTTAATCTTAAAATCTCCACTCTCATTTTTACCTCTTTATAAACACCAATATTTTACTTTGTATTGGTGTGCACCCTTAAATGCGTACTAAATATTTCATTATCTAATTTACCTTTCCTTCCAATTTTAAGGTGTATTTGGTCATCTTGAATTCTTTGTATAGTTTCTATAATTGAGGCACGCATTAGTATGCAGTTCAAACAAATTTTCTTATGTTCTACCTTTCCAAAATAATTGTATACACAAATATTGAGTTTATTTCCATCGTTGTTCCTATTAGGAGATAAAAGAGTGTTCAAATGTCAGCACCATTTCATGAGCATACGTTTCTACTTATTTTTCAACTTCTAATTTAAAGGTTAAACTGTTAGGAACCCCTATCCAACGGAAGCACAATTGATTACTTTCTTATAAGCAATTAAACACGGAATTATACCAGAATGATTAAGTAACTAGAAACTTGAGACAGCAAAGAATTTGAGAGACAATACACAATCTTGTATTAGATAATCTTAGAAGAAAATACAATAAAGAAGATGCCACTTCTTCCTCCACTTCAAAGGCTTGCAACACCTCAAGATCTTCTTCCCTCTCTCTCTTGCTCAACACAACCAACTCAACAACCTGAGTTGCTATCCCCTCCTTGAATGCTTCAGCTAATCTCCTTGACCTTGCTTCCTTGCTTCAATGCTTTACTTGCTTGCTTGATTTACAATACATGCCTCATGGGTCTTTAAATAGAATCCCATGCATACAAAAATAGAACTCTAATTACAATAATTAGACACACAGCTCGTGACTATAATTAGTCTTTAAACATGCAAACACTCGCTTCATTTAACTGACTGTTCGTCAACAGCAGTTCTGGAACCGCCATAGGGGACCGACGTCGGTCCCTGTCTGTTTGGTGCTGACCGACGTCGGCCGACTCCCTGCCGACGCAGGTTGCCTTCTGCACTGGTCATGACCGACGTCGGTCATGTTGTCGACGCCGGTACTTCTGGGTCTTCAGCAACCTCCCTTCTTCGTGTCTGCAACAGTTGAAGCTTTTAGTTCCACACCTTAACAATCTCTCACTTGGAGATAAACCGCTGCAACTGTACATGTACCTGTACACCATCTACTTTGTTCCATTGGCTCTATATCCCTCTTCAAAGTCACTCTTGAAGACCAACCACCACAAACCCTGTGATGCTATACCTGTCACTTATGCCAAAAAAATTTCGCTGCTCCCAAATTCTTCATGACATACCTCTGAACTAACTTTACCCTTAGCTCAAAAAACTCCCTATATATGAAACCCTGCAACAAGCAACACAATACAGTAACAGGATAATGTAGCTAATATTATCCAACCTGGTAAAGATAAATACAATGGTCAAACCTCCATTGTCCTGCAGCCTACTCAAGACTATATGCCCTAGCCTTCTGTCTCACGTGTCCATCCACTCTCTTCTCTAACTTGGGAATCCATCCCTCATCCAGTGCTTTCTTTCAGCTGACAACTCCACCAACAAATCCATGTTTGGTTCTTCTCTAAGGACTCACACTCCTCATCCATGCCAAGCTCCCACTGTTTCTGGATTCTACCTACATTGCTTCTTCACATCTTCCTAGTTATTGACCATCAGTAAGCAATATAAAGAAGGTGAACAACGAATATGAGGTTCACATATCTTTTCTGACCTCCATATGGGCGTTTGAGACTCCTTGACAGCTTGTTGTCTGCCCAACATCCGTTCCAGTGACCGATCTCGACTATCTCTCAGTCTGCTCCCAACCGCTGTCAGTCCCTGCACTGACCCTGACTGCCGAGGTCGTTCACCTGGCCGACGCTGGTGTCCCCTCTGCCGACGTCGGTTCCTGCCTAACCGACGTCGGACTTCTCCTGCCCGACTCTACCGACCCTGCTGGTCTGCACATGACCGATGTCGATATCTGCCTGACCGACGTTGATTCCAAGTGACCAACATCGGTGTTTGTGTGTTCCTGTAAGTGATGAATTCTTCATCCGCGAGCTCATCTTGGATCAAACCCCTGTCCATGCTGCCCTGCTCAAAATTATTCAGCCCTTGTGACTGATCTCTGTCCATCATCTCCTCCATAAACACCAAGGCTTCTTTGTTCTTGTCAAAAGCATCAAATTTCATTTTCCTGCAATGAACTCTATCTATGTTTTTCGAATCTGAACACATACCTTTTGAATCAAAAACGTTTATTCCCTTCTTATTCATGTGACCACTATTAAGCCACATCTTCGAATCTACCGCTGAAGTAGATAAACTAGAAGTAGAATCAGTAATACAAGTAGATAGATAAAGAGTACCTACTTTCTTACCTCTTGCTAAAACAAGTGCTCCCTTGGTAACCTTCCAAGAATCCGTTGTGAGGGTTACTGTGCATCCCTCATCACCCAACCTTCATATAGAAACCAAACTCTGCTTCAGAACTGGGACATGCATGACCTCTTTCAACAACCATGTGTTGTCTATCTACAATCTCAGTTGCACTTTTCCTTTGCCAACTATTTGACAAGGCATACCATCCCCTAAATAAAGCACTCCAAAGTCTCCCTGGACATACTCATGAAACAAATCTCTGTTTGAGGATGCATGAAAAAAAGAATCAGAATCTAAAACCCATAATCCTACCTGACTATCCAAAGAAAGTATGAGAGCATCTTGTACCACAATATTTGCATCATTTGCGTCTTCATTACCTTCGTGTTGATTCTCTTTATCCCTCAACCAACACTCTTTTTTTGTGTGTCCTCTCTTTCCACAAAACCAGCAGGTGACACCTCTGGATTCGGATCTCCTTCCCACCTTCGATCTTGATTTCCCTTGCTCAATCTTCTCTCTTTGCCTTCCCCTACTTTCTGCACTTAGAGCATTCCCTGATGATTCACTTGTGCTTTTTCTGCGTATTTCTTCATTCAAGATCACACTCAACATCATCAACTTTTAAGATTTTAGAAGCAGATGCGGAATTACTTACTGTCATAACCAAACTATCCCAACTTTCAGGTAAAGAGCATAAAATCAAGAGAGCCTTTACTTCATCATCAAAAACAATATTGACTGAAGCTAACTGATTTACCAAACCATGGAAATCACTAAGATGAGTATATATCGATCCACCTTCCTGCATTTGCAAAGTAAATAACTGCTTCATAAGAAATACCTTATTAGAAGCCGAGGGCTTTTCATATAAATTCGCCAAAAATTTTCTCAACTCTTTCGTTGTCTTGCACTGTGATAAGTTGAAAATCACAGACGATGCAAGGCTCAACCTTATGGAACTCAGAGCCTTCCGATCAAGAACACTCCATTCTTCATCCTTCATATCTGTGGGCTTGCATGCAACTCCACCCAACGGTAAGTACAAATCTTTCTGATACAAATAATCCTCTATATGCATCCTCCAATGTTGATAATTATTGCCGTTAAACTTCTCCATTCGTAGCTTACTTTCTTCTGCCATTGCTGAACTCCCACTCAATCAGAAACCTTGTGAATGACCTGTAATCAACAAACAATAACTTGCTCCCTGCAAACCATAGCTCTGATACCAACTGTTAAGAACGCCTATCCAACGGAAGCACAATTGATTACTTTCTTATAAGCAATTAAACACGAAATTATACCAGAATGATTAAGTAACTAGAAACTTGAGGCAACAAATAATTTGAGAGACAATACACAATCTTGTATTAGATAATCTTAGAAGAAAATACAATAAGGAAGATGCCACTTCTTCTTCCACCTCAAAGACTTGCCACACCTCAAGATCTTCTTCCCTCTCTCTCTTGCTCAACACAACCAACTCAACAACCTGAGTTGATATCCCCTCCTTGAATGCTTCAGCTGATCTCCTTGACCTTACACCTGTAGATCTTCTTGATCTTGCTTCAATGCTTTACTTGCTTGCTTGATTTACAATACATGCCTCATGGGTCTTTAAATAGAATCCCATCCATACAAAAATAAAACTATAATTACAATAATTATACACGCAGCTCGTGACTATAATTAGTCTTTAAACATGCAAACACTCGCTTCACTTAACTGACTGTTCGTTAACAGCAGTTTTGAAACCACCACAGGGGACCGACGTTGATCCCTGTCTGTCTGGCGCTGACCGACGTCGATCGACTCCCTGCCGACGCCGGTTGCTTTTTGCACTGGTCATGACCGACGTCGGTCATGTTGCCGACGCCGGTACTTCTGGATCTTCAGCAACCTCCCTTCTTCGTGTCTGCAACAGTTGAAACGTTTAGCTCCACACCCTAACATAAACATCATTTGGCATTGTATTGAATTCAATATCATTGTATAATCATGCTTATTGTTTTTATACATGCTTGTTGAAGTGGTAAAAGTGAATAGTTTTCTTACTTTTTTTACAAATTATTATAGCTTCTTTTCTACGATTACATTATATTGAAGTAGATTACAACTACAAGACCTCAAGCTAATCTGATCGTGTGTTACTATGCCTATCTATGTTATTTATCTTCATGTTCATTTATATTGTCTTCTCATGTTTTCTCATAAAATATACTAGCAAACTCTAAAGGCAATTACTTTTGCACTCCATTTTAATCTTAAAATCTCCATTCTCATTTGTTCTCTCTTTATAAGCGTCACTCGGCACGTTGTCTCAGTGTGCACCCTTAGATGCCTACTAAATATTTCATTATCTAATTTACCTTTCCTTCCCATTTTAAGGTGTATTTGGTCATCTTGAATTATTTTTCTGAGTTTCTATAATTGAAGCGCACATTAGAGTACACTTCAAACAAATTTTCTTGTGTTCTACCTTTCCAAAATAATTGTATCCACAAATATTTAGTTTATTTCCATCATTGTTCCTACTAAGGGAGAAAAAGAGTGTTCAAATATCAACACCATTTCCTATGAGCAGAAGTTGGCACAAATTCCAATCCTTAAACAGCATTTAAAGAAAATAACAAACTAGTCCATCCATGCATATCTATTCCAAACAAAAGCCTTATAGAGAAAATCCATTAAACCACACATCAAAAGTTAAATACACTTAATAAACCCCATGACCCAACTAATGTAAATAAGGAATATGTATGAACATATGAACTTGTGTAAACAACTATCCTCCGATAATCTAAAAGCCAAATAGCGCTTCCTCTATTCAATGGAGAGAATAGGGTATAGTACATATGCGTACAATACAGAACAAATTTGAGAATGAGAATTCCCATGATCAAAAGAGGGATAAACTTCCTAGCTGAATTGTCTAAACTATGAATGACCAAAAAGGTAGGGAATACAAATTCACATGATCAAAAAGGGGGTGACACATCTTAACTGATTTGCCTAGTATGGGCTCTGTATTACAATCATCCACAGAGGTTAGATGCTCCAAGCATTCTAACATGTGGGAGAGATGACCATCTAATACAAGATACTCGAGGCATGAAAACATTCAAGATATATGTCATTACAAGAAAGTTGATTACAACATATGACGTTTACCAAAGATGCAATTACAAAAACAATTCATCTTCTACCCAAGTGACACTCGGACTTATTGCAAGTGTGGTAGTTGAACTTCCGGTTTGCATTATGTTAAGATTGCCTCTTGGACAGTACCACTTGTAATGCTTAGACGTGGTGCCGAGTGTTCATGTGGCCAATGAGCAATGCTTAAAGCTAAGTGTTTGGTGATATGCATCTTTGCATTGCACAAGCACTCAAGGATGTCATGAAGGCTACACAAGTGACATGCCTTGTTGCGATGGTGCATAGGATGCACAAGTATGCACGAGCATGTGCAATATGCCCCTTGGCATTGCACAAGAGTGCAAAGAATCTCTACGATTGCTACAAGTTGCCGCAAAGGTGTGCAAGTTGATCAGTTCACGCGAGCGTGCATGACATTTTGTGTTGTGCACAATGTTTCCTTAATGCTTTGCCTTAACTCGGAGTTTCCAATAAAGTTGAGAAATACCTAGGAGATATGCCAACATGCTAGGATGATGGCAGAGAGGTTGGTGAAAATCAACCTATGAAGAGGTCCTCAATATCATGCGCTCCCTCAAGGTGTGTCAATCGAGTGGAACATCGAACAATGAACGTTGATTTTAAGTATTAAGATGGCACAAGCCAATTGAAGTGGCATAATACTGCTCTTGTTGCATGGAGTGCAAGGATATTGTGTTGTGTTGCAAATGGTTGCAAAGACAATCAGAGATCCTGCACTAGTCCATGAGATGCCATGAAGCCCTGCGAGATTGCAAGATGCAAGGTGCAAGTTGCGCATAGCACAAAGCTCATGGACCCTTGCACGGAACTGAGCTGCTGCACAAGCCCACTGATCCTAGAATGCTTCAAATCAAGCAGATGTAGTGAAGAGTACTATGTTAGTATCAAAATACTGACGAGTACTGCAATAAGATGGTCTTCTTGAGGGACCTTTCCCGTGCTTAAATCAGCTATCATGGGGAATAGATAATTCTCATTGAAGGAACAATAAATAAATATTACACAATTGCCTTCCTCGGTTGAGGGGATGCTTTACATAACACTATGCTTTCCCAATTACAAATAACAATTGCATGGAATTTGTCTCCGTATGAAAAATTATCCAATACTTGAACATCTTCCGACTGTTAACATAAAACATGTTGATATGAAAACCGTCATCTATTGAAAGAAGACCCTCCCTTACCCTATAGACAAAGTAAAGTGATATCTGGCTTTGGATGATGACCGAGGGATGGGAGTTGGTTACCATATCATGTTCCGGTATAACTTGTATGAAAGAATGTCGGAACTCTTCAAGGGAATTGTTGTGGCATTTTAGGAAGAAATCTGCAAAATCATCAAAATTTTAAGACTGACAGGATTTCCTTGGCGCTGAGTTCCTCTCAAGGCACCCGGCAGATAATAAGTGGGGATGTTTATTTATACCATGAGTCCCGCCAACTCAAATTAAAAATAATACAAAGATTATTTACATCATACTTAACAAATGTAAAAGAATCATAGTTTTTGTTAATAACTTTGAATGGTACAAAATTACAGTACTCAATCATCTGAAAAGATATGACCACACTAAAAGTTGAAAGACACTTTAATAATATTTTCTTCCACTTTGTGAATCTTGTATTTTCTGTGACTGTCACCTTCCCCTCCGGTGTCTCTTGATGTGACATGAAACTCGCATCCAGCCTAAAATGACTAATTTAATCATGCATGACATGAATTACCCAGAAATGACAACAATGTTAGAAATTGAAGATGCAGAGACAAG
Organism: Torreya grandis; assembly: GCA_037957365.1. Lineage (NCBI taxonomy): Eukaryota > Viridiplantae > Streptophyta > Pinopsida > Cupressales > Taxaceae > Torreya > Torreya grandis. The sequence goes on along the minus strand of JARHVA010000933.1, from coordinate 791,880 downwards.
TGACGACTTTAGTTGACAAGCGTAAAAACAGTGAATCATTTCTTAAAATTAATACAAATCGAAAAACTCTTGAGAAACTTTTGTATAAGCATATCTATCTTGGATACTTTTTTATAAGCATCTTTATCTTGGACAAACATGAAAGCAGTACATTCATCAAAGATTCAACTTCATTCAAGATTTACCAAATTCAGTAGTAGTTTCATACAAATGAAATCCTCTCCAGGGAAAAGTTGGAGCCTACTCCATTGTTACATGAGATGAATGGCAGGTGGGCCACCAACAGCAACAACATGCTGAGCACGTTGCGATTCACCTCTATAAAGTGCTTTCAGCTCTTTTTTGGCTCTTCTTGCTTCTCTTTTATCCTCTTTCACTGCAGACTGCAAGATAGGCAGCCATACGATATAATTAATGTCGGCCTAGGACTAACTAGATATGGACTACCCAGAACTGAAAAGCACGACATTAAACTAGTTCATTTAATACACACATACCTTCCGTGCTTTCTTTTGCTCCAGCGTTTCCCCAACCCTGACAGGCATTGCAACTTTTGAGCTAGTTTCAGATTTTGACTTTTCTTCCTTTTTTCCCTTACTCAAACTCCTCTTGGGAAGAAAGTCCACTGGAAGCTGCTGCCTTCCTCGAAGACATATCACTGAATCATTCAAATATGTAGTTCTTTGTGAAATTTCTGAAAGATTTTTCCTGCCTGGCTTTTGAGGAGCACCTATCTTTGCCGGATGGTTATCAAGGTTGGAATATGTTGAAACAATGGTTTCACAGTCCCACACTTCACTCTCACTACTTTCTTCAACAAGCACAATCTCTTTCTCTTCCTCTGGCTCATTTGCATACATCTTGGCGTACTCGGCACATTTACGAATCACATCATTCACAGTGGTATCCTGAGATTGAGATTTGCCAAAGTCATGTATTGAAGCACCATTTAGATTCTGCATTGAATTTTCCGTTGACATACTATGAACGCGAACATCAGCAGGAACTGTGTATTTATCTTGATAATCCAGTTTATTAGTCAAGAACTCTTTCATTGCCCTATCAATTTCAGGGGCATGAAAATCACCAGCACCCATCATTTCATAATCACAAACATCAGCATCATCATTTTCACCATCACTATACTCCCGGAGAGCAAGCTGTATATACACAAGAATAACTAAGAAATGTAATGCCAAATCAAAAACAATCACCATAATTAGATATATGTTTTATTTTAGTTTTTGGATTAGTTTCTTTGCAGTTCAAAAATGAGTATTGGTCTTCTGGATTTAGCTGCTTAACAATTTTAATTTCAGACATTTCGGATCTCATTACTGGATCCATCTTCAGGGAGAAAAGATTGAAGCCAATATTGATCACCAGCATTGCAGAGAGAAAATGGTAAGATGATAATGGTCACAACAATAGTTTGCCATTATTCTAGTGCACCACATAATTATATCGGAATCTAAAGACATAACTGGGCATGACAATGGAATGGATATATAGAAATACTACTAAAATATGCAATTCAAATGCCTACTAAGCTTTAACACTCCTGTTATCAGAAAGCAATACAAGACCCTCAAAAGCATAAATCCTGACGATGTTATTATTAATCACACCACAGTTACAGAAGAAAGAAGAAAACAATCAAGGGCATAACACTGAAAAAAGTAACCTTGAGAAATAACATATCATCCATACATACACCTTAAATGCAAGAAAAACAAAAATTATGTCCTCTATCGTTTCCCTCCCAACAAGGGTGACTCAGAGTAGACATGTCCATGCATTCAAGAAGAAACTACATTGGGGTGAGCAATCCCCAACTGTTATTCTGTTTTTAGCATTTCAATTTGGGATGCATGAATTATATCATGAAAATGTCAAAGGATTGACAAACTTCTGCATCCAGCCAAATCGAGGTTTATATGCATACTGCTTAGTGGCAATTAAATTAAATAGACATCACTATACAACCCTTCGAAATTGGCAGCACCTTTTATTAGGAATTTGCATACTTCCCCTCACCTTATCTATAATATTGATTATAAAATTATTTTTAAACATCCAAAAGGAACACGGAAGAAAATGTAAGTGGCATTGGAAATGCCATGGGGGCGCACCAGAACAGGCATAAACCCATTTCAGGTACATGAAAATGGGGATGGCATGCACCATATCATACCTAAGGATGACTGCAACAAGGGAATTTTGTAACAGTTTACCTCATTTAGAACAAAAACAATTTTATACCTCATAACCTCCTCTCGAACCCCCTAAAGCACAATCCTCTACTCTTGAATACAATGCTCTCTCCTTTTCACAGTTATGAGAGACAAACTTCAGTGTGGTTGCTCAAATAATTCATTATGAGGACAACTGAATTTGCAAGTGGGCAGTATGTTCTAACTTGGGATACTTGTTTTTCAAAAACAGCCACTACTACCGTAGGACCTAGGTACTAGATTTTCTTTATAAGCAGCATATGAGAACTTGATTTTGACAAGCAGCAAGCTATTTTTGTGAAGCACATGATGTTTTATATGTTATAATGCAATCATTTTATTGGTACACCACTCACTTAAGCCCCACTGCTATGGTAACCAAAAAAGGATCCAATCATAGATGGAATAACCAGCAAGTAACCACCGGTTGGTCGGTTACTTGCCAGAAATTTCATCCAGCGAATGTTATAATGCAATCATTTTATTGGTACACCACTCACTTAAGCCCCACTGCTATGGTAACCAAAAAATGATCCAATCATAGATGGAATAACCAATGAGTAACCACCGGTTGGTCGGTTACTCACCAGAAATTTCATCCGACGAATACTCACCACTCGTAACTGCAGTCAACAGTATTAAAAAAAAAAAAAAAAATTGGACTGGCGATTACTCGTCGATTCTACTTCCCACGGAATCCATGCAGAACCGCTGGAAATGCGGGTTTTCCCCACCAAACACTCCTCAAACATAGAAAATACGCAGAATGGAGTCTTATAAAATGCAACACACCTCCTCACTCTTCACTCACACAAGATTTGGAGCATTTTTAAGGCGAATTGAGGAGATTTGAGCAAGAAATTATCAAGTTAGTTCATCTGTTTTTGTTTTTGTGTTTTTTAATTTCCAAGCATGAAAATGAATTCTAATTTAATTGAAAACATGTTTGATACATATTTGTAATGCTAAGTATACAAATTTGATGCATTCCATTTTAATTGCATGCATTTCATGAATTTCCGTCAAATTTCATGCATTTATTTATTTTTAAAATTTCCAAGCATGTAAATGAATTCTAATGCAATTGAAAACATGTTTGATAGTATTTGTGATGCTTAGTATACAAATTTGATGCATTCCATTTTAATTACATGCATTTCGTGAATTTCCGTCAAATTTCACGCATTTATTTATTTTATTTTTTAAAAAAATTCCAAGCATGTAAAGTTTTGTAATTTAATTAAATACATGTTTGATAAACGTTTTTGATGCTTAGTATACAAATTTGATGCATCCCGTCTAATTTCATGCATTCAATTAAATTTTCATGTTTATTATTTATTTAAAATTGTTGTTTATTATTCTGTTAAATAATCGTTATAGATTATATTTATAATTTGTTCGTTAAAATTGTAAATCATAAATGTATTTTAGTTTCCATTTTATAATTTAAAATTATCATTTAAATTTTATTTGTCATATTTTAATTAATAATTTGTATGTAATGTTTTTATTTTTTAATTTTTTTATGTTGTTTTTTACATATTTGCGCTTTGCAAGTTATCCATTAGCAAACAATGGGATCCAGTAGTGCATCAAGCTCGGATTCAGCTAGTGGTAGTCAGTCGGCTCCCCCTCATGCTCGTACGGATGCATGGAAGTATGTCACATGGGTTGGAACGTCTCAAAAGGTTTTAATTTGCAACTTTTGCTCGAAAAGGATGTCAGGGGGCATCAATCACATGAAATACCATCTTTCATGCATTCCTTGCCGCGACATTGCACCTTGTCCCAATGTCACTGAAGAGGCGAAACGAAAGATGATGGCAGATCTTGCATCACTGGATGAAAAGAAACTAGAGAGAGCAAAGATGCAAGCAACCCTAACAGCGACCATTGGTGCCACATCAGCAGAGGAAAAAGCGACAATAATGACAGATATTATGGGCTCTAGTCGTGGTCCATGCAAGCATCATGGCACATCTACACCGTCTTTATCTCAGTTACACTCTTTTTTTGTCCCTAGAAACACACCTAGAGCACAGTCTTCAATCCAAGCTACAAGATGGAACAAGCAAGCGCATGCAGAAGCAGATAAAACATACACAAATTTTTGGTATTTCAACAACCTTCCCTTCAATGTGGCGAGGAGCCCATACTAAGAATATTTGGTTACAATTTTGACAAATGTAGGGAGAGAGTACATGGCACCCTCTCCAAAATACTTGAGTGAGAAGTTCCTCAAGAATGCAGTTGATAACGCTAAGTGTCGAAGATCAGAAGAGGTTGTAACATAAATTTGGATGCACCATTCTTTCTGATGGATGGATGGATGGATGAAAAGAACCGCACCCTCGTCAACTTTCTAGTGTCTTCAAATGGTGAGCTAGTATTTTTTAAATCTATTGATGCATCAAGTAAAATTAAAAAATGCATAAACTTTGAGCTTAATGCTAGAGGTGGTTGTCTTAAAGGTGGGCATCGAAAATGTTGTCCAAATTATTACAGACAATGAAGCAGCATATATGGCAGTTGGGAGACTTCTTAGGGAGAGACATCCATCTCTCCTCTGAACACCTTGTGCGGCACATTGCCTTGACCTTCTTTTGAAGGACATAGGCAAACTTGATTGGGTGAGACCAATTGTCGAAAAAGCTATAAAAATAACTAAATATATCTACAATCAACATGATGAGAGAGCACACCAAGAGAAAAGAGCTTGTTCAAGTAGGGGTCATCAGGTTTGCAATGAACTTTCTTACATTGCAAAGTATTTATAATTTGTTGACTTCTTTGAAGTAAATGTTTGTCTCTCAAGCATGGATGGAGTCATCTTATTCCAAGAAAGTTGATGGAATGAAGATTTCGAAGACAGTTTTCAATGAGGCCTTCGAAGCGAGAGCTATAGAGATTGTGAAGGTAACTTGAAATTGCAATTTAAATTTCAAGTTGTTTCCTTTGTTTTCAATTTTTTAAATTTAAAGTTTTTCTTTTATAATTTATCTATAAGTTTGTAATACTAACTTTAATTTGTTTGTAACTTGTAGCTTTCGAAACCTTTGGTGAGGATTTTGCAATTGGTAGATGGAAAGCAAAATCCAATGGGATACATTTATGAGGCCATGGATAGGGCCAAAGAGGCAGTGCAACATTATTATAGAGAGGATCGTGCCAAATTTGATCTTATTTGGGAGTTGATTGATCGGAGGTGGAACAATCAACTCGACCAACCCATCCATGTAACAGGGTACTACCTTAACCCCAAGTTTTTCTACTCCGATGGCTTCACAGATGTTAATAGAGAGGTTATGGAGGGGCTCTCAACATGCATTGAGAGTATGACCCCTGATGTTGAGATGAGGAAACTCATTATTGCAGAGTTGCAAAACTACAAGTAGGCAAAAAGAAGGCTCTTTTCTTCAACACTAGCCATTTAAGAGAGAGCCACGCAGTCACCAGATAATACAAAATGAAGTCTTTACTTGTAGTTGTACCTTATCGATTACAAATTTACAATTATTAATTTCTTACAAAGTTTTGAATATCTTGTTTGCAGGGTCGTGGTGGGAAGATTGGGGTGGAAATACCCCAAATCTTCAAAGGCTAGCCCTCCATATTTTATCTTAGCCTGTAGCACTTCTAGATGTGAGCGCAATTGAAGTATGTTTGACTCCATTCACATGAAGAAGCACAACAAGTTGAGTCAACAACGGCTCAATGACTTGGTGTTTGTGCAATACAACCTTCGACTTCGCACAAAGAAGTTGGAGAACGCATCGAAGGAGCCTATCGATCTAGATGAGATCGATCCCTACAATGATTGGATTGCACAGGAGGAGGCCTCCATGTTCACAAAGGAGGAGATTGTTGATTTCAAGAGGCAAGCTATAGAGAGTGCAGTTGAAGTAGGAGGAGAGATTGGATTGGAGGACATCCTTAGAGCAAACGCAGAGGCAGAAGCAAAGGCAGAGGTGGAGCCATAGGGGCAGGGCCAGGGGCAGCCTTCTAAACAAATCGAGGCGGGTCAACCGAGTGGGAGGATTAGAATTTCTTGGCCTCCTTTATTTTTCCAAAGGGCAGAAAAGAGAAAATTATAGAATATTGTAATTTGTACTTTATAGTCTTGTAGATTCTTGTATAAGACTATAAGTCTATAAGTATTATTGTAGTTTGTAATTTTGTACTTTGAGACTTTGTTGTATTCGCATGATTATGCGATTTTGTACATTCTATGTATTCAAATATAATAGAAAACACTTTCTCTATGTTTTACAAACTCATTTCATCTATTTTGCTTCTATAATTTCTAAAAAAATAATGTTATTTTTTAAAATTCAAGTATTTTTTGCCTTTACTAGTTATTCCCAGTTGTTCAACCGAGTGGGTCGAATAACCGTCAGTTACCCACTTTCGGCCCTTGGCAAGTACTCGCCCCAACCGGTTATGCGAACTATACCTTAAAGTATCAAAAATTTGTCATTTAAATAATCAAAAAATTAAAACCTTGAAGACCAAGGCTTACCTACTTGCTGTTGCACTTCTTCTTGACTCTTGTTTACGGCGGCCATCCCAGAAGCCCAGTGACAATGACCCACCAGAATATCATACCAGCCCACAAGCAATACGGAGGAATTCAGCCTTTAAAATGCAGAAAACATGGCAAATGGATGGAAGAACTGGTCCTCTTACCATGCCATAAACACAAAAAAATGCAATCAAACCATGGCTGCAAATAAAACAAAATTGTCTGCAAACCACACAGCAAACAAAGCACACAGCTTTCTGCAATTCAGACTGAAATATAGTTGATTCTGTCCCTTGCAGCTATAATATCATAAATTTTCTAAGATGCAAGAAATGGCAGAAATAGGAGCATTTCACAAGAAAACCATTTCTGGATTGAAACGGCAAACTGAAGCGCCTCCGAAACGGCACCACAACCAAGGTACTTGCCAAAAACGACCATGTTGTTTCCCGCCAAAACTGGGGTGTTTCTGGGACATTTTCATTACCAAATTAAAAAAAAAAATCAAAAAACGTTTCAAAATTATAAAAGACCCTAAAACTAACTAAACTAACAGAAAAAAAACTTAATTTTAAGCATGTTAAATGTTTTGAATTTTCATGAATACTATATTTATTTAGTATTTAATCTTTTCAGAGTATTTTATATATATAATTTATATGATTTACTATACAGATGTTTCAGTGCCATTTCATTTCCAAGGGTTCTTGGAAAATCAGCATTTCCACATTTCAGATCCATTTCCGTTTCCTAGCAACTTAGGAAATTTTGGTAAAGAAATGGAGCGCCTACGGAAAGAAGGATAAAATCGAAGTGCAGCAATGAAGAAAAGACAGAGAGATAAAAGTTAAACAGCAAAACAATAAGTAACATGCTTTAGAGTTTTTTATTTTCAAGGGTTTGATTTTTCTCATTTGTTTTAACTTTTTTAATTTTAATTTTTTTTATGTTTTTCCCATTTTTGCAGGGTGCATGAAAATCAAAGGTAAAACACACTCGGGTGCACAGGGCACACCCAAGGCCAAAAAGGGAATGTTTCGTAACTGCACCCGCGTACCGAGTGCAGGTGCGTCTCGGGTGTGCCTCAAAAAGGGTAGACAACCCTGGTTTAAACCCTTAAATTACATTGAATAAGGTTAAAATATTTATATATTATTTTAAAAAGCTGTTCCCCCAGCATTCCCAAAATATGGGAATTTTTTTCCATCCCGAAAACCCCATCTCCCCATCCCTAAGACTTAGCTGACGATGTATTGAATTAACACTTGGAAATAAAATTGTTAATCATCATGTATGTTGCTTATCACAGTTCCATGGGAACATGTCCCCTACACTTTGGGGTCATCCTGAAAGTTTAAGGGATGAAAGGGAACGTGCCCATCCTACGTTCCCATTTTTTGCATTTCTTATGTCCCCAAGATGTGTCAAAAAAAATTTGGCACCCCGGGAATGTTTCCTGTTTTCGTGTGTACTTGGGGACATCCAATATGCTGAAAATGTCTTCGGCTCTCCCACATCAACAGTTGTTCTAAAAAAAAAAAAAAATTTAAAACATATTTGTAAAATTCAAAAACTAGAAGGGGGACATTTTCAAACAACTATTTTCATGATTATTCATAATATAACAATCAGATATTCGTGTTTACAATTCAGTATTCTTATTTTAGGTTTCACTCAATTTTCGAGTTCAATTTTCAGTGTAAATGTTGAATGTTCATTGTTCAATCTTCAATGTCATAGATGTTAATGTTACTTGAATTTCATCCCTTTTTAGCTCTTTAGAATGTGTAATGACATTTTACAGTTTAATTATACAATTGAAAAGCTATAAAATATTTTTTTTTTAATATTTATAATATATATATATATATATATATATATATATATATATATATATATATATATATAATGTTTTTGTATTATTTATATATATATATATATATATAAAATACAAAAACATTATAAAATATATATATACACACGTGGGAGGGTGGGATGTGGTGAGGCGTTTCTGGGACGGAATTTTTTTGTACTGGATTATGGGGATGGTGAATAGGTTAGGGAAATGGTCACCCTTGGATCAAGCATGGTTCAAACTTAACTAGGATGCTTCCCCAAAAAGGCAATCGAGGTCAAGCAAGATCAAGGGGAATTATTCGATACTGTACCGGGCAAACCATTGCTTGGTACCTTATGAGATTGGACTCCCAATCCAATAATGTGGTAGAAGCACTAGAGATATATCATGGTCTATGATTGGCTAAGAGATATGGTATTCACTCTCTTTGGGTGGAAACAAACTTGCACACATTGGTTAATTACCATGGGCTATGATAACAAGTCCTTCATTCCAAGGGGACCAGTGCTGGTATGTTCCGGTTAATTATCATGGACTATAAAATTGAGTCCTCCATTCCAAGGGGACCAATCCTGGTATGCTTCGCTCCTAGTCCGATGTCCTTTGGTTCGACATACTTAGGTCGGACAGTTGGTACTCAGGCCAAACCAAGGGCATCTTCAATATTGCAAAGTATTTATGCCCTTATACGGACAGAGCTTGCCCTATTTTATGGTCAATTTTGACAGCACCACAAGGAGTCGATCACTCGACAAGCTATTACAAAGTACAATCTTGAATGGCCACAACTTCTTTAAACAACTACTCAATCCAACACATGTTCATGACCAATGATGGCCACAACATCTTTAAACAAACTTTTTTTCCTAAACATGAAGGAAAATACTAGACGAGATAATTAATGGAAGAAGGTTGTATTTAGACAAGATGATCGATGGGAGAAGGTTGTATCGACGAGTGTCATAAATAAGGATTCGTTCTCAAAGTCAAACAACTATAAAATTATTAAAAATGTGAAAATAAACAAATATTAAATAAATAATAAATAATATTTGAATTTTTAAATTAATATTACCAAGTTTACATTAGACTTTATTTCATATTAGACCAAAATCAAATAAATATTAAAAATATTAAAAAAAAAAATATTGCATCCACTCAAACGAAGTTAACAAAAGACTTAATCTAAAGAATACAAAAGTCAAACAAATATTAAAAGAGCACACCAAACTTTGGAGGTTATACCATCTCATTTAGCATGTCAGTAAAGTGTTGAAATATTTTAAAGATAATAAACTTTTTGACATTCCCATATCTTTGTTAATATTAAAAAAATTATATTTTTTATATTTTATATATTCTTTATGCGACCATACCCAAGTCGTACACATCAAAAAAAATTGGTGTATAATTGAACCCCAAACCAGTATTAGGATCGGCTACTTGGGCTATGGGAATGCGAAACCCCCTACAAGGCAAATTGGTGATTGAAGAACCAAGTTGAAGAAATTAGAGGACTGTGACATAAAATTTAGTGTGTCAAGGTGACCTGTATCCCTGGGAGCACAAGCAAATAACAGATCACCCTACTAAGCAAGCCTCTAACCTATAGTTTATTGTGAAAATGACAAATAAGGACACTCAATACATTAAGCTTGATTTCTATACCTGCTTAAAAGGGTTAATCAAAGAAGAAAGCTATGATGGTTGATACCAAAGGCAATAGAAAGGATAAATTTTGGTTTAGCAAGAATTTGATAAGAGGAAGGATTAGTGATGGTAGTAGGAATATGGTCAACACTTGTAAGGTGAGACCTAGTGCCATGGGAGCCCCCCAACCCACTTTCAAATTACCCCTTTTTGTCCCATGATGACTAGACTATAAGATTAAATCATGAGCAATGTACATACATTGCCATGGCATTGATGTAAACCAAACAAATGGTACATCATGAGATCCTTCTCATATCACGGGAACAAATCAAATCCTTAAATAGACTAGTTCTAACAAGCTAACAACAAGCTAACGATATTTAACATATCTAACACTCTCCCCCCACCCTTAATGACTAAATTGGATATGATCTAAATGATTTAGTCATTACATCAATAATATGATCTTGTGTAGAATACAAGGCCCAAAGAGTTTGATTAAGTCCAAACATGAACTTAATCGATGTGTAACCCTGTTTCCAATGCAACAAATATTGCAATGTCCTTATGGTTGCCAATCCATCTCCCCTGCGTACATAAAAAACTAGCCGCTACAACCACTAAGTAAATTAGAAGTGGTATTGAATATTGGGTTCACTAGGTTCAGTTTGTTGTGCCTTGATGTGTCGTCTTATCTTGAATGTTTAATTCTTCGCATGTTTGTTGTTAGAAAGATTAATTCCAACACAAACTATATTACCATATTATATCCAAGACTAAACAGCAATATACTATCATGTTATATATCTTGCATCAATCTCTTGAACATTTGATGCCTAATGTTCTTCAACCTTTAAGTCTTCATGGACATCTACCACACATCATAACCATCTGCATGCCCATATTGCACAACATGGTGGCGAACTCCAACCTTCAATTTATAGAGATTCATGGACATCTACTGCACACCATAACAATAGTGGCCAACTCCAACCTTGAATTTATGGAGGTTCACAGACATCTACCACACACCATAACTATTTGCATGCGCATATCACACACCATAACAATGGTGGCCAACTCCAACCTTGAATTTATGGAGGTATACGTTTAATGACCACACACCATAACTATAGTTTCCTATCTGCTTCAGATAAGATAATTTGTCCCCAATGGTTCTCCAATTCCCCCTTTTTGCAGAATGATCATTCAACTAGCCTCCAAGATTTTTCAATAATGGAAGTCCCATCACTAATGCCCTAACAGGAACCACTTGAGTGCTTATTACATGTGTCTTTTCCAATGATGGAAGTTTTGATCACTAATGTCCCAACAGGGACCACTTTTTCAAGTGTTTATTCCCTGTGTCATTTTCAAAGATATTCTTCATGTTTACGTCCATTATTGGACGTCACTAGCATCCACTAATCATATAATGTTACCACATTAGAACACCTCATCACTTGAACACTTCGTCTGATGCACCTCAACCTTGAAGAATCCTCCTTGGCTCCTTGACCTTATCCTGATACCATCCACCTCAATGGATGAAATAATTTACTTTTTTTGCTAGTTGAGATAAATAAACCGTTTTCCAAGCAATCTACTACATGCTTGTAGGGACAAGATATCATTTGTCAAGAAAATATGTCCAATCCCAATTGTCTATTATATAGACAACTTGATGTTGGCGTTCAACTTCAAAGATCTACGAAAATATTAAAATCACAAAATCTCTGAAACGTAGCTATACAATCAAACATTCTTTAACATTGCCCATATTTCCATGCTTACAATTTTCATTTTGTAATGTCGCAGGTTTATTTGTACCATTGGCTATACTCACAAGGAACTTGTAGCCTTCCAAATTCAGGCTACATTTTGGGCTCTTCAAATGTGCTTGGTTCAAATACAAGCAAAAACAAAAAAAATAAGAGAAAATTTTACTTACTCTCAACCTTGTACTATTTGATTCCCTGATCATGTAGATTGGCCTTCCATTTCCTTTGTTAATTCAGCCTCCCAAACATCTTTCACCGTGGTATAATATCACTTTGGTCTCCATTATTTGCTCCACTTATTCTCCCTCTAGAACTTGACTCTTTAATGTTATCGGCTCTGAGCCTTATTCCAACACCAAAACTTATTCTAGAATCATCAACAGCAATTACCCATACAATACTATCTATAGACTTACCAAAGATAAATATGTTATCATCTACAGCCACATCTCTACTGACCACAATTTTACTCAACAACATATTTGTCTGTGGAGACATCTAGTAGCTTGTTATAGCCAACATATTTGACTGCTCATTATAGCCAACAAACATATACGCTTTTCTCTTTGCATTTAATTTAATTTTCTTCTTCTCAACAATTAATGTGAAAGCAACACTAACCAAAAACATGAAATATCACTTATGGATGGCCTCTTGGCTTACCATGCTTCCTCAAGAGTGATATCATAAAGTACTTTACAAGGATACCAACTAAGGATGTAGCCCACCATAATCATAGCTTCGCCCTCCTCACTCTTTGGCCTTCCTTTAAACAGTGTGTAATCATGCATGTCTTCAATCTCTGAAGCCAAATGTTACACTACAATCCTTGAAGCCATTGCATAACCTTCACTGTTCTCCCATACACTGCCATCTTGAAATACTTTGTTTATTTTGCCTCCCCCAAAGGGTCTTGACCACACATCCTTTCTTAATTTAGTTGCATGCGCCTTCAATAGCAATGCATCGTAAAATACAAAGTTTACAATGCAAGTATTACTCCTTCGTACACACTATGGATCCCACATGATCAAATACCAAATTGAAACCTTATACAGCCCATTTGAGATTTTTTTTTAATTTAAATCAATAAATATGGCTACCCACTTCTAAAAAAACATGCATAGGCAGTCCTTTTACCCCATTTTGACTTCAAACATACCACTTCACCATCTGTCAACCAATCACAACATTGCTTGGCATAGTAACAAATTCTCCCAAAAGATGGAAGCACAATTTGTAAGGCAATTCTTGTGCATATCTACTCTTCCCTTGGCACATTCCGGTAAAAAATTTAATTCTCTTTGCAACTGGAACAAAAAATTTCCATGTTAGATCTCTTGGTGTAGACTTTTGTCCTACGGGTTTTGTCTATACAGTTCATTATGCTTGCTTAGGGTATTAAATGCCATTTGGGTCATTTGAGAAGATTAGTCCCACATTCACTGGAATGTGGGGTTTCACTCCCTCTCCCACCTATATATGTACCTCTCTCCCTTTGTATTGATCATCCAATGTTTATGAGAAATGTTTATGCATTGTTGTGTTTTGCACTTTCTCACCTACTCCATAGTGTTCGTGTGTGCATTCGATCTTGTTGAGAGGTCTTGGACAAATCCGACATGGTATCAGAGGCTCACTCAACGATAGTTCCCATTTTATCGAATTCTTGGTGAGTTTACTGTTTGCAAATAGTTGGTTTTGTTCATTCCGATTGTGGGAAGTTTTTTGTCCTTGGTAGAAGTTTCTTTGCATACACTTGCAAGTGAGGAACCATATGTTAGTTTCTCAGTTCTTCGACCTAGTTGGTGGGTTACACGATCTAGGTTTGCATAGTGAGGCATGGCTGGTGTTGCAAATCTATTTGAGCTTATCCAAGCATTGAGAACGCTTAATACCCTGTCGGTGGGTGGATCGAACCCAAAGTCTTCACCTATGAATCCAAGATATAGATGAAACGACCAAATTGATAGGCTATTGCTCCAATTGAATAGCCAATCTTCAAAGGGGGCGTTTTGATCAGCACAAAGGCGTTTTTCCCTGTTATGGCGTCTTAAAATGCCATACCTCCAATCCAAGGCGTTTTGATCCATCAATTCGTTGCCCAAGGCAGACCTCCTACTCTCACGTCGTTCTCCTGGATCAACTTGGCATCTAAACCGTGGTATTCTGGTTCGAACCTCCTCTAATCTAAGTGTTTTTTGTGTTTTGTTTTGGTGTATTAAGCAGATCTGAAGCATTTTTTCTGCTAGGGCGTTATTATTCTACAAAAGAAGCGCCATTTTAAGTGTTGATCAGATTGAGGCACCTTTGAACAAAACAAAGGCATTTTTCCCTATTGTGGCGTCTTAAAAAACTCCCTTCTTACCACTTGTTGGGTATCTACGAATTTTCGAAGACTAGGGTTGTGTGGCCGCTCATCCAGCTCACCCAACTCATCTACCCCTCCGTTTGCAGATCTGGGAATACTCCAATGGCGGTGTACATCAGTTCTTTTAGACCTGCAACCTCCCATGGTGGCGCCCAAGCTTGTTTGCATAATGGTAGCATTTTTCTCCTCATTTGCTAAGTCAAAACCTTAAATTTGTCGCCCTAATAGCTTTTTGTATTAAATGAGCCCTAAAACAATTAAATCCTATTTTAATTTAAATTGAAATGGCTTTATTAAGTCTTTTTTCTTAATCAGTTGTGTATTTACCTCTTAAAGTGAAGCTATTTGTCACTTTAGAGCTTATAGGGGTGTATAGGGGCACATTTTTTTACTTTTGTTGACTTAAGGAGGTATGTCGTCTCGTGTCGATTCCAATAATTAGCAGGAAAGCTACCTTACCCCATGTTTGGTCGTGCATTTAAAATTGCTTGTGCAAATTTAATTAAAATAGGTCACTAATGACGGGAAATGTTATTAGCCATAACTTTTACTCAATAACTTGGATTTGAGAGCCACTTTTTGCAAAAGTGTTTTATTTTTCATTCTCGTTCCATCGGTCCTATTTTTATTATTAACGCACTAAAGTTATAAAATGTCATATTCAAAGGGGGTTACATGTACTATGGGCCCTACTACTTTCTGCATTGTACTTCATGCACCAATTGCTCACATGTGGATGCATTTTTGGCTATCCAACATCTTCATTCTGGGCGTGCATTATATCTCATTTCTCCAACACTGATTGCTCCTTTAGACGCATTCTCGACTATTCCCAATGTCCCATTCATGAGTGTGATTTAAGGGTTCATTGCAGTTTGTACCATGCAGTCTTGCACTTCTTTGGTGTCTTCTCTCGATCATGACGACTCCATTTGCGAGACCCCATAGGAGGAAGATTGATTCTACGCCAATGGTCCTTCTTGGGAAGACCAATTATGTTTCATGGCGTGTGTACATAAAACTTTCACTCACAAATCAAGACCTTATTCCATTCTTATATGGACAGATTCATGTTCCTATTGACCCAGGGCAATACGATGACTAGGCCAACTCTTGTGTGTCTATGGTCACTTGTTGCATGTTTTATGGGATCTACACCACCATGGAGAACACAAAGTGTCCCTTCATTGTTTGGAGCACTCTTCACAGTTTTTTCGGGGATCCTTCTGTGACCTACATCACACCTCCTCTGCTTCATATTGTCTCTGTTGAGACTGTTGTACTCTCTTCTCGTGCTTTTATTTTTTGTGATGATATGTCCAGGGTGGATAGTATTCTTCCTTCTCTCCAGCCCCCACTATAGGACAAGATTCTACCAGACCTTAGTTGTCTCATTGTAAATTCTACATTCATTTCTGTGAAGATTGTTTCTCTTCCAGAGCCTTCACAGACTTGCATTTTGGAGAACTTTACTGATTTCAGTGAGAGTATACAAATTGAGAGTATTAACGACTCATGTTCCTGTGGACATTCATCTTGCAGATTTGAGTGCTTCATTTGTAGACCAGTCTTCAATTTTGATGGTCATTGAGCCTTGGTCTCCTCTTCCCATGGACATTTTTTCAATGAATGTTCCATGTCTATCTTCTTCATTGGTTATTCTCTCCCCTTCATTGTACGCTTCTTCTTTGTCATCTTCTACTATTAGTCTTGTGATACTTGATCAAACTTTGGCACATTTGAGCACTATTAGGGAGACATTTAAGCATTTTCCAGAGATACACATCATGATTCCTACTTGCATTCCACTTGAGTGGGAATTAGCAGTTTGACATCTTGGGGTTTCTTTCTTCCGAAAAGAAGAGACATCATTTGTTGCAAAGGGACCTATTATAGCATTTGTCATGCGACATACTGTGCTTACCTTCTCTCTCTTCTTTGTGGAGGCCCGCATCCTTCATATTTTGTAGGATACTAGGATCATCGCTATGTACTTCGGTACCTCATCAAAGCTCATTGTCGAGACCCAATTATCTAGCCCACCTAAAATACACTTAAGGGGGGTGTTGGTGTAGACTTTTGTCCTACGAGTTTTGTCTACATGATTCATTATGTTTGCTTAAGGTCTTAGATGCCATTTGGGAAGATTAGTCCCACATTCACTGGAATGTGGGGTTTCACTCTCTCTCTCACCTATATATGTACCTTTCTCCCTTTGTATTGATCATCCAATGTTTATGAGAAATGTTTATGCTTTGTTGGGTTTTGCTCTCTCTTTCACCCACTCCAGAGCGTTCGCGTGTACATTCAATCTTGTTGAGAGGTCTTAGAGAAATCCAACAAGATCGCTAGCAAGGAGAAAATCATCTTCAATGTCTTTAAAAGGAATCAAAGACCTTGGAATAACACTAGCCAAATTAATGTACGAATACTCCATTGAAGAACTGGCAAACAATTTTTCGACAAGATGAGACCAAAAACATATATGAACAATTTGCCAACTTGTCAAGATAAATCATTTAATAGATGAACCACCCTTGTGGAACCACTATTACTTGAGGCGCCCCCAAATGAAGATGAAAAATAAACGAAAAACATCAAATCATAATACTCATTAATCGATTAGGAGCTCGACCCCAGTGACCCAACAAAAGCACTTTGCTTGGTCTGCATAAATGGCAACACATTGTTCAAATCCCTCTTGGCATTGGCGCAAGTTCGAGTCCTATCTCCCATAACCACCTCAACGCCCGTACAATTTACATGCTCATCGAGATAAATCGACCGCCCTTCCAAAACCATTGTTACTTGAGGTGCCACCAAATGAAGAGATAAATTAAACAGAAACCCCAAACCAAAATACTCATTTATCGATCCAGAGTTCGACCCCAGGGGCACAAAAACCACTTTGCCTAGTGTGCATAAATGACGGTGCATTGTTCAAATCCCTCTTGGCATTGGTGCATGTTCAAGTCTTGGCATTGGTGCATGTTCAAGTCCCATCTCCCATAATTGCCTCAACACCAACACGCTTTACCAACTTCATGGTTGCACGCAAGGTTCTCCATTGCAATCATGTTATCATCAACAAGGGCATGTTCACCGATATATACCACTTTAGATGACACACTTCTCACACACCCACAACATTGTTGTGCCACTTCATACGCACGTACACAACCACCTCTCCTACAGATCACACCTTACAATGCATACTCAAATAAATGGCAAGCATGTTCTCCTCTACAAGAGACCTTCCTTGGATGCCCACTGAAATGCTTCATGGTTGCTTGATCGATCCTGATTCCTCCACCAAAAACGCAATAACATCACCATTATCTTCACCAAGCTCATTCATTCTTTGCACCGGTATATGACTCTCAGATGCTTTTGCACCAGTTTCAACTATTGTTGCTTATTTCTATGGCACCCACACATTATTGTCACACCTTTCTCGCCATACATCACACATAAAATGCTTCAGGGCATTTATACACACAAACCCCTGATGCACAACATAATTCACACTTCACTTCCTCCAACTTCCACTCAAGCATTGTGGATATCACTTGCACAACTAATGTGAGAGAGTGCAAGGAGAGGGCTTGATCCTAGGTGTAATTATCAGAAGTTGCGACAATTGTGATGGTGGGTACAATTATTGTTGTGAACCAAACATGTTGCGAGCACACTCCTCCATTGACAAATGGCTTCACTGTCTTGGACTTTTCCTCGGCTATCACAATCAATGAAACTCGATACCTCAACCTGCTTGCCCTTGTGCCAAAAAATTCCCAACCTTCTCTGATGACACCGATAACATCTTGCTCCAAACAATTTGAGTTGTAAAAAGAATATGAAGAGAAAATTTAACATAGCGTTGCCTCCTATAAACAGCAGAACTAACTGTTGACCAAATTTGACCCCAAGTCAAAATTTGGGTCAACCCCTACTAGTTTGAACTTTTGAAGAAAGTTTTATGTCCTATGGGGTCTCCTATTGTCCTATATATCTCACTTGCCCTTCCCCTAGTCCTTGTTGAATTCCCAACCTTCTCTGATGACACCGATAACATCTTGCTCCAAACAATTTGAGTTGTAAAAAGAATATGAAAAGAAAATTTAACATAGCGTTGACTCCTATAAACAACAGAACTAACTGTTGACCAAATTTGATCCCAAGTCAAATTTGGGTCAACCCCTACTAGTTTGAACTTTTGAAGAAAGTTTTATATGTCCTATGGGGTCTCCTATTGTCCTATATATCTCACTTGCCCTTCCCCTAGTCCTTGTTGAAGTCCATCCTCCTTGTATTGACCTGGTCAACAAAAGTCAACATTGATTAACCATGGTCAAACCTAGTCAAAGGCTCAATTTATTTTGGAAATGTCCTAAAATGGTCTTTGATAGGTTTCAAGGTGTTTTCAAGCCATAAATTGGCCACTTGCTAGGTCTCATGTGCAAGAGGGGGTATTTGGCCACTTTTCTAGCCAATTAAATGACTTGTATGGAGTTGCCAAGCAAAATATTTGTCACCAAGGTGGATCTCAACGTGGATAAGATCAAATTATGTTAGACACTGTCAGAGGTGGCAGTTAGAAGTCAGTTTCATCAGTCAAATGGCAGTTTTTCCTAAAAAATAGGCCATTTCCAACACTTGTACGAACTTCTCAAGTTTCTTTGCAGCTAAAAACGTGGTGGTGTGACTCTTCACCTCCCCACAAGTCATTCCCACGTTTGGATTGCAGATATTGCATAAAAAGTTTCATTTCTATCTTCTTTTCCTTCATTTCACTTGGCAAGCTTAAGAAGAGCAATTTCAAACACTCGCTATAGACCATACAGGTGGAGTTGGGAAGAGTGCTTCTAGGGGTGAATAGTACTCTGAGTGCACTTCCTTTTCATAACAAGAACTTCCAATTTGGTGCCTCCTTTATGAACAAATGCTAAAACTCCATACAGCTTTTTATGCATCCACATCCAAGGGGGTCACTGTTTGAGCTAATTCCAAGATATTTTGTTTTGGTCTGATGGATTTGATGATCTCCTATGTTTTTAATGACCCCTCCACAAGTTTTGTATAATTCTACTGGATTTGTAAGTTACCAAATGCCAATAAGCCTCTTCTAGGCCTATTTGGGTCTACCATTGTCTATTCTTTTCATCTCATCTGCCGGGTGAGAGATTTTCACGTTAAAGGTGTTTTGAGAATGACCTCCAAGTGTTCTTGGTGAAGGTTGTCAATTTGGAGACTGTCAGATGTCTTTGAGGAGATAGGAGGCTTGAAACAAACCGTTTCTTGCTCAAAATTCATGCTCTGCCTATATTTTCTGCCAAGACGGTCACCTTCAGGCTCTTGATGATGTCATTATGGTGTAAAGAGAGATGGACTTGTCTCACAATTTCTTGTTTTGCTTGAAATGCATTTAGATGTTTATCAAGGATCATATGAGTCCTTTCTACATTCATAGTTCATAGTGATCAATGCCCAATTCACTATCTGCCTTTCAAAACAACTTTCTACAGGTGACTAGGCATGATTTTTAGATGTGTACGGAGGATGTAAAAGCAACCCCACATTCCTTTTCACCTCTACCACAAGAAGAGTCTTAACAGGCTCATAGTAACTACTAGAAGGCAAGGTAAGGTATCAGATCATGTGAACAAGATTTTTGTCCCAAAAGGAGCCAAACAGAGGCCCAGAAGGTTTTTGGGTCACCTTACCAAAAGTGTTTCTCAAGGTTTCTCATGCATCTTATTGTTGAATCTTGTTGTCCTTGGTATGGACAAGGAATGTGCAAAGATTGGAAGGATAATGAGCAATAAAAGGTGATCATTTGGAGACCCAAAAGTGCCCTCAAAACCACTGATTTTTTACAGTCTTCACCTACAAGATTTTAAAGGTAAGTTCACCTTGCACTTCATATTGAAGATCCTAAACTATGCCAAAGAAGGGAGAACAATCCCAAAGGGTTCAAAAGACACTCTTGAACCAAAATGTCAAAGAGAAAATGAAATTTGATGTTTTGACCCCTAAACACTATTCCCTATCCGTACACAGGCCTGGGAAGTGAAACACAGTCAATTAGGGTGTCAAGCAATGAGTTAGAAGGTTAAGGTTTGACCTTATCTTGAATTTGCAAGGTGAATAGAAGATACAAGGTGATTAAGTGATCCCAGAACTTTCAAGGAGAATCAAAACATTATCAAGCTAGTTCTAAATATCACCAAAACACCTACAAGGAAAGTTGTAGGCACAATACTCAGCCTAGACAGGGTTTTGGGAATTGAGGCAAGAAAGTGTTTTGAAGGCTCATAGAGGAGTGTAATGTGCATAGGTATGGTATAGACTTATGAAGATCTAAAGAGCCCTTCTCATATCTAAAAAGATGGTTCCCTGCTAAGTCATGCCTCCACCTACAGGGAGTGTCTCAATCAATTCAAGCAATGAGCAATTGGGAGCTTTGAAGGTGCTAGTATGATCTGAGGATCAAAGGATGAACTCAAATTGACGTGATAAGAGGGTCAAGGAAACTCTAGAAGATCTTTGACACCTTGATAAGATCTTCAAAGAGAGGTATCTACAAGAAAACCATCTCAGTCCACTGTTACAATCAAGGCATGTCTAACTTGGAAGGAGCAAGATAGGAGTTTGACTACCTAAGAAGGAGGGGAAGATTTAAAACAATGTGATATGATTCACCATGAATGTAATGTCATGCCCTAAACACCCTCAAGACAAGCAAAGCCCTTTCTCTCTTGACAAAGTGGACTCAGTCCATACAGGCAGGTTAGGGAAACCCTTGGTTCAAGGTGGAGTATGGAGATTTCACTAAGAAGAAAGGTTTTGGGTGGATCCCTAAGTTCAATAAGCATGAAATGAGAGTGTGGAACATGTCTAAGCAACTTGGAAGCACGAAGATGGTTTGTAAGGATCATCCAAGGGGGAGGTTTGAGCAAGAATGCAAGAAAACAAGGTTTTTGACCCCTTTTTTGGGAAACTTGAGATGGTTAGACCCCCGAACCATGGAACCAGACAAAATCCTTTAGTACAGTTGGTTACTAGGACCTCGTGAAACCTCCCAAATATTCACTTTGCACAAACAAACAGGGCTAATACTCTCTGTTTTGTCTCAGAGGTAAGGTGCTTCATGCACAAGAATGGCAGTTTTGGGGAAATGTGAGGAATGGTGAACCAAAAATCATTTGGATCATTCAAGAAGATTTACATAGCTGGGGGACACATGGAGAAACATGATAACCAAGTCTAGAAGGTTGGGATGCAAGCAAAATGGTCTGGACCAAAAGGTCTGCAGGCAGACCTAGTGACGAAAACATGCAAATCCAATGCCAAATGCAAGGTCACTTCAAGTTATAGCCTTTGCCAAGCCTTGTAGTGTTTTGGATCACCTCTATGGAAGTGGACATGATGTGTTCAAGCTATGTTAATGCATGGTAGATGTCCATAATGGTCATTTGGTTCAAAGGTGAAGGCATGCCTAGTTGGCAAGGCTTAAACATGTTTCCAAAACAAGGGTCAAATTCATTATAAGCCCTTGGTGAGTTGTTCTAAGGATTAGAGAAGGTTTATGGGGCATTTTCAGAGGTGTTAGAGCCATCATATACAAAGAAAGTCTCCAAGAAACCATCCTTTGGCTTAAGAAGCTCCCAGACCTTACAAAATGCTTGAAAATGGCTCGAATGGTCATCTTGGGATGCTCCCATCTTTCATGAACTTTTGCATGGGACCTTGAGCCATTCAAGGAAGTTAAAGGGGGTCCTTGAGAAGCCACAAGTGGCATTTGATCAGATTTCCAACGTGCCATGGCTATGAACAAACGTTAAGAGGGCTAATTACTCCAAAACCCTCTCAAACCCTGTTTTGTGACCCGATGGTAGAAATCAAGCTGAAAGTGCCTCCAAATGGATGAATTTGACCATGAGTATAAAAGAGAAGTTGTTGCCAACTCCATGAGGGTCAAAGCCATGGGATTAGATTGTGCGGAATCCGTACAGGTGGAGCATAAAGCATGTTTTCTTGACATTTTCTTGTGTTTTGCAGGTCCTAAAGATGATAAATGGATGCCAATCATTTGGGAGGATAGCTTGGGACTTGAATCAACTCTCCATGCCATTTTCAGGGCTTGGGAATGCTCATAAGTGCCTCTGCGAGGTCTCTAACTTCAGCCTATCTAAATTGGCATCTAGAATGTCATAGTGAAGAGTATGATAACTCAAGTTTGGTGGCCTTTTATGATGTTTCTGATGAAACCAAGCATATGAGGTGTCCTAACACGTGCCACAAGACCCCTGGTACGGATCAGTTAGGGAAGATACAAAGATGCTAGTGCCAAGTGTCAAAACAAGCCTATTGGAGAGTGATCATGGTTGCAACGTCATGATGAGCTTGTGTAAGAGAATGTCAAAATCAAGAAAACTCCCAATGCAGGTGAAATCATCTTTGTAATTCCCTCTCATCATCACACAAGAGACATTTGTCTATCACTTGCTTTGGAGTGCTCAAGAAAAGCCCATGATGAAGGCAATTTGCAAGAGAGAATAATTGAGAAGATTTGCTACACCATACTTGAGAAGGGGCTAGTTTGGGATAGAATGATGTGTAAATCAGTTTCATGACTCCTTTTCAACTTCATCCACATGCATTGTAATTGATTTTCACCTTTGGATGCTTGTCCTTGTGCCTCTTCAACTTCTCTTCTCTCTCTTCTCCCAAGTTCTATAAATGGAGCCATTTTGGCCATTGTAAAAGAAACCACAACTAGTACGGTGAAGCCCTGCTGGTAAGACATTGCATTTTGTCTTTGAACATTGAATACAAGTCTACTTTTGGTTTGTGAACATCTTTATCTAAGTGTGTGAGTGATGAATAGTGGGGCTAAGTGATAGTATCATCCTTACTCCCTTTATCCTTCATGTTTAAGCAAGAGTTTGATTTTGGCAGGTCAGGTGAAGTGTATTGATTGTACTAGGCTCTTCTTCAAGCAAACAATTGTCTCTATGGTATGCAATCTGCCCCTAAACCAATTATCTTGTTGATTATTCCATGTATGCTACCTTCACATTGAATCAATTATGCTAGAATCCTCCAATACCTAAAGTTGGTCTTGGAAAGCTTTGTTGCTTAATAGGAATGTGATAGTCATGTGGAGATATGTCTTGGTGTATCACCTCTTTAGTATAGTTTCCATTTCATGCAAACTTCTAACTCTTTTCCATATACAAACATTAGATTAGGTGATGTGCACTTCAAGCTAGCCCTTATAATCTAGAGATTCATCTCTCCTTCAAGTCCCCACAACTTGAGAGATGATTCAATGTTGCATCAAATTGTAGGAGCTTGAATAGAGTGACCTAGGGTGCACAATTTGATGACAACACTAACATCATATCTATTGTCAATCTTTCTTTCAACAAGCATTCAAATAACCATGTCATAAAGCCACCTGCAGCTCCAGCCATTGGAAGATTCAAGATATTGTTCGATTGCATCCTCACTAACGTGCCCAACATTACAAAAGCACTCAAGGCGCTCATCCCTAGATGCTTACTCCATAATATCACCAAACAGAATATTTAAAGCGAATTGGAAACTAATCCATGCATCCCATAGTCACAAGCCTCAAATCCTGCTCTAATACCATATAATATTAAATCATGGGCTATGTATATTACATTGCAATGGCTTGTATTTGTAAACAAGCAAATAATACATCATGAGATCCTTCTCATACCGTGCAAACAAGCCAAATCCTCAAATATCCTAGTTGTAACAAACTAACAAGCTAACTATATGCTAACAATATTTAATACATCTAAAGTGTAATTTGTTGGAATAATTGTCTTTGATGTCAAAGGAATTGTAACGGATATGAACGAAAATGTCAAACAGAATTGTTGCCGGAAGTGAACGAAAGTGTCAAACAGAATTGTTGCCGAAGGTGAACGAAAATGTCAAAATGTCGATGGAAATGTCAACAGTGACATCTTTTGGTGAAGAGGTGCCTCTTGGATGGGACGCCTCCTTTGAGAAAAGCCTTTGAAGGCTATATAAGGTGAAAGGATGTTGGAGAAAAATAACAAGAAATAATTATTTCTATTATATACAAGGAGAAGAAGAGGAAGAAGAGAGAGAAGAGGGAGAAGAGTGAAACTTGATTGTGCCATCATTTGTTGACAAAGCAACAATGAAAAGGTGGAGATTGTTTAAGTGAGATCGATGCCTCAGAACAAAAAGATCGGTGTCTTTAGCTAAGTCGATGCTTGGCAGTGAAGTTGGTGCTTCAATTCAAAGAGATCAGTGTCTCTTGCTAAGTTGGTGCTTGGCATTGGGGATTGATGTCTCCAAGTAGGTTGGTGCCTACATAACTTTTGTAAAAAGAATTATTAATCTTATAGCTGGATTTGGACTGTAGATCCACGCAGCTTTTCAAGTGTGGTTTTTCCCCACCGAAAGTTTTCCACGTAAATTTTGTGGTGTGCATTTACTTGTTCTTGTTTGAATGGTTTCTTTATGAAAGTTAATTAAAAAGAAAGTATTATTAATACACACTGATTCACCCCCCTCTCAGTGTGGTGTGTGCTCAACAATTGGTATCAGAGAGAGGTTCCTTCAGAATCAGTTTAACCACTGGAATGTAGATCCTGGAAGCACACATGGCCCAACAAGACTCCATTGTTCAATGGGCCAAATTACTAATTCCGGAGCATAAGGATGAGGACATATCTAATGGCCCTTGGTTTTGACATTTGGTGAGCAGTTGTGGATGGATACACAGTGCCACAAACTTTACCAACAAATACAATAGGAAAGAAGGCTTATGAAAACAACGCAAAAGCCATGAATGTTATTTTGTGTGGTTTGTTAGAATCTAAGTTTGTAAAAGTAATGAAGTACGACTCAGCTAAGGAGATTTGAGATAAACTTAAGACCATCTATGAGGGAGATAACAAAGTAAAGATGGCCAAGCTTCAAACTCATAGGAGACAATTCGAAAGTTGGAAGATGACAGAGGATGAAAACATTGCGGCCTATCTATTTCGTGTAGATGAAATTGTCAACGTTATTAGAGGGCTTGGTGAAAAAGTCGAAGAATCTGTAATCGTCCAAAAGGTACTAAAGTCCCTTTAAGATTTGATGCAAAAAAAATTGCGATCGAAGAAATAAAAGATCTAAACAAATTAACAATGGATGAGTTACGTGGAATTCTCACAACATATGAGATGAGGACTGAAAAAGAAAAACCGTCTAAAAGGGAGGCAGCCTTCAAAGTCTCAGAAAAGGCGAAAAACAAATAAATTGAATCAAGCGATGAAACCAGTGAGGAACTAGATGAAAAAGAGGCATTGTTTGTCAAAAAGCTTAAAAAAGAGTCTGGAAAATACAAAGGTAAGTTACCCTTCAAATGCTTTGTAGTAAGATAGGACATTTTGCTGCCAAGTGTCCTAATATGGATGATAGTGAAGATGAAGAAAACAATAACAATGAAAGGAAAAAAAAGGAAAGCAAGCAAGCTTCAAGAAAAACTTCAAACAAAGTGGGTATAAGAAAAATTCCAATAACTACAATAAAAGTCTCTATTCCAAAAAAGATAGTAGCTCAACCGAGGAGAGCGATGTAGAAATATCAGACAGTGATAGGGAGGAAACCCTATTCATGGCAATAGAAATAAAACCCGAAGCCTCTATAAGTACAAACACCTTAGAAGAAGAGGATGATGTCAAAAATGGAATGGTAGATCTTGAAGAAGAGGTGATTTGTGCCTTGGGAGAGAGAAAAATGCTGAAGAAAAAGAATTTGAAACAAAGAGTACAATTTCAAAAATATGAAGAGGAAGATATTGCATTGAAAACAAAGATGACACAAAATGTTGAAGAATCAAACAAGGTTATCAATGGCTTAAAAACTCAATTAGAGGAAATGAAAAGAATCGAGAAGGAAATAAGAGCCAAATCAAAAACAAAGGAGGACAAGTGCAAAACGCAAGAATCTAAAATAATTGCCTTGAAATTAGAATTGGAGAAGACAACAAATGTATTGAAGAACATATCAAAATTTGAGAAGAGTACCGGAGTGTTGAGTAACATACTAAATAGTCAAAGATCACCGTTCATTAAGTATGGCATTCACTATGATGAGAACCAAAAGAACACTGAAAATGGCAAAGTTCAAAATCTACATACTCATCAAAGAAAGTAAACACGGAGAAGCCAAAGAGTTATGCAGATGCATGTAAGAGGTCTGTGAATATAGAAAGCGAAAAGAAGACAAAGCATGTGAAGGAGCATGTCAATCCTCCTCATAGAGAAAACAGAGGTAAGAACATCCATATTAGAGATCTCAGAAGATCATTTCTGTCAAGGCAGAACAATGTGATAAGGTACACAAGCTACTTCTATGGCTATTGTTATTCTTGCAATCAATTTGGTCATAGAACAATAGAGTGTAATGCACATGCAAGAAATGAATATGCATGGAACTATGAAAAAGGCACTTATGGAGTTTCCAATAGAAACTATAACTCATTTTCCCCACTAATGAATTACAATGAGACTAATACTATATGCTATAATTGTACCAAACTATGGACTTATAGCACGATTCTATAGGAGCGTTTTCATATAAACCCCTAAACAAAACAAGAAAGTGAATACCCCGGTTATAAAGAAATGAATCTACAAAAATATGGAGAAAGAAACAAGAGGAAGCTAATCAAAAATAAATAAAAATCTATGATTGTTCAAACGACGTTTCATGCACAAGACGAAGGGCAGCAGTGGTATTTGGACAATGGGTGTTCAAGCCACACGACAAGTGATAAAGCAAATCTCTCACTTTGAAGAAAGTCAGTGAAGGTACAGTAAAGTTTGAAGATAATGTTGCAACTAGGATTGCCGGAAAAGGTACTCTCAGCCTTGATAATGGAAAGACAAACACTGAAAATGTTTTGTACGTTGAAAGGTTGAAGCATAATCTATTGAGTGTCAATCAAATGTGTGATCAAGAACACACATTTTATGCTCAACGCTGCAAGATTAGGAGAGCAAACACAAGAAAATTAGTCGCAGACGCAAACAAAACATCAAATAATTTGTACATACTAAGTGAAGTAAAAGGAGAGGAATACTACATGAGTCAAGTTGATGAACGCTGGCTATGACATAAAAAAATGGGCCATATGAATTTTGACAATTTAGTAAAAATCAGCACTAAGAATGCCGTAAAAGACATGTCGAAAATCACAAAATCTTCAAACACTATTTGTAAGCAATGTCACCATGGGAAGCAGACACGAGCAAGTTTCAGATCAAAAGAGTACTCGACAACAAAGCCATTGGAATTGATCCATACAAATCTGTGTGGACCCACAAGAACGCAAAGCATACAAAGAGTTATTTTATGTTGCTTATTGATAATTATTCTAGAATGACATGGGTTGCCTTTCTAAAAGAGAAATCCGAGGCGTTCAAAAAGTTTAAAGCTTTTAAAGCTTTGGTTGAAAATGAAATGAATCTAAAGATCAAATGCCTAAGGTAATATTGAGGAGGTGAGTTCCTCTCAAATGAATTCACTGAATTCTGTGAAGAGCATGGAATAAAGAGACATCATCCGCTAGGTCTTCACAGCAAAATGGAGTCGTAGAGACAGAATCGAACTGTGCAAGAAATGGCAAGAACAATGCTAAACGAATCCAAGCTTTCAGATAGATATTGGAGAGAGGCAGTCAAAACCATAGTTTACATCTTGAACAAAAGACAAATCAAGGTAAACAATAGTAAAACACCCTATGAGTTGTGGAAAGGTAGACCAACTTCGGTCAAATACTTCAAAGTGTTCAGAAGCAAATGCTACATCAAAAGAGATGATGAAGACTAGGGAAAGTTCGACTCAAGAGCTGATGAAGGTATTTTTCTTGATTATTCATCAAAGAGTAAAGCCTATAGATGCTATAATAAAAGGCTGCAAACAATTGTAAAGAGTGTTAATGTTAGAATGGCTGAAACTAGGCCTAAACAGGTGAGGGTACCAACTAATATTCATTCAGAAAAATCGAACGTCAAAAAAGTAGCAAAAGAAAGTCAAGAAGGGAAGATACAAGGGCACCATCCAAATTCGTTCAAAAAAATCATGCACAAAATCAAATCATTGGTGATATTGATGTTAGAGTGCAAACTAGGAGAAGGTTAATGAATACATCAGAAAATGTAAACTTCTCTCTATTGTCGAAGATAGAACCGAATAGCTTTTCAAAAGCCAGCAATTATAAGCATCAGATCAAATGCCATGGAAGAAGAATTGAACCAAATAGAGAAAAATGAAACTTAAGAACTTGTTCCCAAACCAAAGGACAAGAATGTAATTGGAACTAAATGGGTCTTTAGAAACAAACTGAATGAAGATGGCAAGGTAACAAGGAACAAGGCAAGACTGGTCTGTAAAGGCTATGCTCAAGTAGAAGGTGTTGACTTTGAAGAGACTTTTACACCTGTGACAAGATTAGAAGCCATAAGACTATTTTTAGCATAGAATTTCAAGGTCTATCAGATGGATGTGAAATCTGCATTTCTCAATGGGAATCTTGAAGAAGTTTACATAGAGCAACCTGAAGGCCTCTCTCTATCAGGGAATAAGAACTGTGTGTATGCTAAAAAAAGCATTGTATGGACAAAAGCAAGCCCGTAGAGCCTGGTATGCTAGGCTTGACAGATGTTTGATCAAGGTTTCAAAAGAAGAGTGGCTAACAGTAATCTATACATCAAGATTGAAGGTGAGAAACAGTTAATTGTGGTTGTGTATGTTGATGACATTATTTTTGGCGGAGACAATGAGAAGATGTCTCAAGAATTTGCAGGGGTAATGCAACAAGAATTTGAAATGTCTTTGTTAAGAGAGTTATCATTTTTCCTTGGGTTGCAAATTATTCAGTCAAGTAAAGGAATCTTCATTTCTTAGACCAAATACATTAAGGAAATGTTGAAGAAATTCAATATGGACGATTGTAAATCAGTAAGTACTCCAATGATAACAAGGTGTAAGTTGAGCAAAGATGATGAGTCAATAGAATTCAATCAGACCTTGTATAGATCAATGATTGGAAGTCTATTGTATACTACTGCATCAAGACCAAATATCATGCCAGCAGTAGGTCTAGTGGCCAGATTTTAGGCAACACCAAAAAAAACACACTTGCAGGCAGTCAAAAGGATATTCAAGTATCTCAAAGGCACTATGGATCTTGGTTTATGGTACACAAGAGGAAAGGACTGCACTTTGACATCTTATACTGATGCAAATTGGGCAGGCGGCATTGATGACAAAAAGAACACAAGTGGAGGTGCATTATTTCTTGGAAAGAGTCTTGTGTCGTGGTTGAGTAAGAAACAACCCTCAGTTTCCTTGTCCACAGTTGACGCTGAGTACATAGCATCAGCATCATGTTGTACACAGGTCCTTTGGATGAAACAAACCTTGAGTGAGTTTAGAATTGAGTATGTCAATCCAATTTATATTTTCAGTGACAATACAAGTGCAATAAACATCTCCAAGAATCCAATTATGCATTCAAGAACTAAGCATATTCCCATCAAGTATCATTTTCTAAGAGAGCAAGTTGTTGATCAGAAGGTAAAATTAGAATATGTCTCTACAAAGGAGCAAGTTGCAGACATTTTCACAAAACTTCTCCCAAAAAAACCTATTGATTTTCTAAGGCAAGAATTGGGAGTGATCCATTCTTCACTCATTCACTAAATCCGTCATAAGGAGCATGAGTTAAGGGGGAGCTAATCATTGCATTATTCAGCTCCATATATCTTTTGGTGAAATACATTGTGATTGTTTTGAACATTCCTTTGCCACTGATGTCAAAGGGAGAGAATTGAAGACAAAGGAAGCAAAGGAGAACCACAGCAAGGGGGAGTTCATATAATAATTCATGAGGATTGCCATCAATGACAAAGGGGGAGATTGTTGGAATAATTGTCATTGATGTCAAAGGAATTGTAACGGATATGAACAAAAATGTCAAAGGGAATTGTTGTCAGAAGTGAACGGAAGTGTCAAACGGAATCGTTGCCAAAAGTGAACGGAAATGTCAAAATATCGACGAAAATGTTAACAAAATTGTTGATGGAAATGTCGACAAAAAAGTCAACAGTCACATCTTTTGGTGAAGAGGTGCCTCTTGGATGGGACGCCTCCTTAGAGAAAAGCCTTTGAAGGCTATATAAGGTGAAAGGATGTTGAAGAAAAATAACAAAAAATAATTCTTTCTCTTTTATAGAAAGAGAAGAGAGAGAAGAGCGAAACTTGATTGTGCCATCATTTGTTGACAAAGCAACAATGAGATGGAAATTGTTTAAGTGAGATCAGTGCCTCAGAACAGAAAGATCAATGTCTTTCGCTAAGTTGGTGCTTGGCAATGAAGTTGGTGCTTCAATTTAAAGATATCGGTGTCTCTTGCTAAGCTGGTGCTTGGCATTGGGCATTGGTGTCTCCAAGTAGGTTGGTGCCTACATAACTTTTGTAAAAAGAATTATTAATCTTATGGCTAAATTTGGACAGTAGATCCAAGCAGCTTTTCAAGTGTGGTTTTTCTCCACCGGGGGTTTTCCATGTAAATTTTGTGTTGTGCATTTACTTGTTCTTATGTGAATGGTTTCTTTATGAAAGTTAATTAGAAAGAAAGTAAATTATTATTACACAATGATTCACCCATCGCCTCTCAGTGTGGTGTGTGCTCAACAATGGTGATCTCAATTCTCCACATTGATTGATAATAACTGATTTTATTTTGTGTCCCAGGGATAAGTCTTCCGCCTATATTCTCATGCAAATTAAGAAAAAGGCTAGGCCGGCCTCCCACATGAGGAGGAAGGTTTAGTCACTCCACTCCACCTCACCCACTCAATATAGCCACCTTTCCTTTCTTCATTTCATTTCTTATCAGATCTCCTATCCTACTCTTGTCCTGCTCTCACCTTCATTGTTAATGTTTTACCACCTTATTATTCGATTGTGGTGGTTTCCTATGGGTAATTAATTATGTGCTGGAAAGGAATATGCCTGTGGCTCCTCCGCTAAGTATCCCCACTCTACTACTAAGCAAAGAATGGCGAGACCTCGGAGTGTGAACAAAAAGCCAAGTATGATGAAATAAAGGCCCTTGAAGCAGTGAAATGGCTTGAAAGATATGGCAAGGAACCTATTAAGGCTAGTACAGTGAGCTGGAGTTGGAGGGGATGGAGCGGGATGAGTTGGAGGGGATGGAGCGGGATGGGTTGGAGGATGATAGCACTACCAGAGGGAGGAATAATATATCACCAAACCTACCATCACCAATGAGACTGCCAAGTACATCTCCACTGGGACCAACAAATTTCTTAGTGATAAACTGGATAATAGTTATAAATCAAAATAAATTCCTTGGCGGGAATTTGGGCATGTGGAGTAAGGAAGCAACTGCAGGAATGAAGGAACTTGTGGGCAAGGGGATCAGTGAAGAGTTGCAGATTTCTGGGGCTCAGATCAGTGGGCCTTAGAGGTGAGAATCCCTCTTTCGATTCCTCCCCTACCCAAACTTCGGCTAGTAATTTCATTGGTTTCTCTGATTTTACTAAAATGTAGCATCCCTTCTTGATGTACAATAGCCCAGGGTAAAAGAATATAGAGGATGAAGGGAAGTTTTTAATAATTGCTATTTAAAAACTCTGCACCCTTGAGGCAGAACTTGTACTGCAGACAGGCCTGGAAACATCTCCCCTGCTATCAGACCTTGATGGATGATTGTTGATTGGTGGAATTTCAACTGTCTGTTGCTGCTGGATATCTGTGGGGGGTTTGACAAGTATCTCCCAGAACAATTTCTAATCAATGGGGCAGAATTTACAATTATCAGTTTTTTACGAATAGTTTTAATATTGTTGTCAGTTTTTATCAGCAGTCAAGGAATAGTGTTGGTGATACATAACTGATGGTATATTTTATGATTTTTGCTTCTTGCATACTTTTATGCTAGGTTGCCGATACAGATATGGGGATTTTATTTGGAGGGCTTGGATACGTTTTGGATACGGCCGTACAAAAAATATATAAAATATTATAGTATAGTCATTTAAGCAAAATCATCCACATAATATGCATAGAGGAAACACAATAAGTTAAATAACCATAAAACATACTCATAATTCAATCCCAGATATCATAATATTCAATAGTCAAACTTAGATTAGTTTTATAACGGGTACATAGTACAAATGTTACAATGTATGGACAAAAATAAAGACAAATCAGCATATTCATTATTCACTATATTCATTTTCATCTTCGGCTGCAATGTCATCATGCAGTTCATTAGAACCACAAGCAGCAGCAGTGCCACTCCCACTAGCTCCACTATGCAGGTTGTGTGAAGCACCATCTAACTACATGTCGAGCAATGAAAGGTAGGCAACAAAGACATCCAAGTCTAGGATTAGCAAAAGGAAGGAGTTTTAATCCTATGCAATTGAAAAAATGAAGATGAGAGAACAAATGTGCAATGAGAGGTAAAAATGCAATGAAAGGTAAATGTGTTGTTGTTTTCTTTTGATAAAATAAGTGTCAAAGCTGCTTTTAGGGTTGAGAATCTCCTTTATTTTGTTTTTAATTGTTTTTTAAAGTCCATGTTTGACTTTTCATTAAGAGAAATTGAAAAATAAAAATAAAAATTGCGTTTTTTCTGGTGGATACACCTGGGATATGGACAGGATATGTCACTGCCACTGCATATACACCCGGTTACATCCCTATGTTTTTTCTGGCGGATTTGCCTGGGATACGGGCAGGATGCGCCCCTGCCCCTGTGTATACGTCCCTGGACGTATACAGGGACGTATCCACAGGGGCAGGGGCACATCCTGCCCGTATCCCAGGCGAATCCATATCCTGTGCCATTTCGTATCGTACACAGAACCCTTAGCAGCAGTATCCGGTAACATAACTTTTATGGTTTGGTTATATACTCTTGGAACTATGGACGTGATGAGGGGTTTTACAGCCCACCTGGTTGAATATTGTTTTCAGACTGGTTATGGATACTGAAACTCTGTAACGTTCACTGGAATTATTATAGTTTTTGCCCTTTTTATTATAAAGAGAAAAAAAATAATCTAATAAATTTTTAGCACTAAATACAACGGCAAGAGGAAAGCAACCAATATATGTTTTATGGCAAATTTGTGAAAAAATGCTGTAAGTACACCCTATAATTGATTTCATGATTTTCTCTCTCAAAAACCAGTTTGTCCTTTGGTCAGAAGGATGCTCTAAAGAACTTTGAATATTTCTTTAGAAGCAATCAACAAATTTAATGATGGTATTTGTATGGGAACAGTTCATTGTCCTCAGCATTTCCCAATATGCCTTTGTTTCTAACTTAGCCTCCAGACGAAATTTAGCAACTAGCAAAATCTGAAACT
Source organism: Torreya grandis (assembly GCA_037957365.1). Lineage (NCBI taxonomy): Eukaryota > Viridiplantae > Streptophyta > Pinopsida > Cupressales > Taxaceae > Torreya > Torreya grandis. The sequence goes on along the minus strand of JARHVA010000933.1, from coordinate 757,983 downwards.
CAAAATCATTTAAAAAAAGCATCACATTATCAAATTATAAACTAAGAAACTAAAGCATATCAAAACAAAGACAACAAATAAAACAACCTGACAACAAAATGCGTAGCATCAGAATGTAGCCATTACAGAGATCTTTAATGTAGGCAGGGCATTTAGATACATGTGAAATATCTTTAATAAATTTCTACCTATTTCAACACCACTGGAAGTGACAAACCTATGATTTCTTTGTGTGAGCTTGAACTTTTCCGAAATTTCAGGGATTTGATTATTTTATTGATTTTCTTAATTTTTGCAAGAAGCCTGCTATGGAACAAATAATTATTGACTTTGCCTGATTTGATCCCTAAACTTTTTTGCCAACATATTATTTTTGTATACATTCCTATTGTTATCTGCCATAGGTTGTATACGATCGTATTGTTATAACTTATCCATGTCTTTAATTGTTCATAGGAATTTGCTAGCGACTCACAAGAGAGAAAAACAGATTTAAAAAGCATAAAGAAGAAACAAGTTTATGAAAACACCACACATCAATCAGGAAATCCAACAGAGAAGATTACCAGTTCAAACTGCTCATCTAGAACTCTAGGAGTTCTTTGTTTTTCACTTCCTTGCACTGGTGCAGGTTCCTTTGTTGCATCGCCTGTAGGAAATTCTAAAGCACCATCAAAACACTTTTTAAATGAAGATACAGCACAGTTATCTTGACCACTTGAAGATGGAATGCTATGAACATGCTCTTGTCTAATTTCTAGTGATCTCACAGAAGATTCTCCTCGTTCTTCTTCTTCTATTTCATTAGCTTGAATAATAAAATCCTCCTCCAGCTCTTCATTAGAATCAAACTCAGAATCACTTTTCTCAAGGTGAGCAAGGACTTCAGGGTCAGAAGCCTTCTGAATGTTGCGAATATAGCGTGTTCTTGAACTCACAGCATACAGAGATTCTGAATTTGAGTCCACTTCATTATGAGCTTGAACTTGTAATTTAGATGCATCATAAGCCTAAGCCAGACACAAAAGATACAAAAATTAGTGAAGCTAAATTGACAACAAATTTTTTTGTGGAAAACAAAGATAATGAAACAATTATTTTACTCGTTTGTTTGCAGCTGTTTGCAAATTTTCAAAAATTGATTTTGACAGAATTCAAAATTTTGACCACCTTTCCCTAAAACTGAAAGAAAAGATATGGAAATTGCTAGAAGGTACAGTAAAATTTATTTCCAATTATAAGATATTAGCATACCTGGTTTAGCACCTCTTCTTTCTTGGAAATATCTTATTACTTGATTTCCAAAACAAAATCCGTTTTAGATAAATGATAAGTTTAACCCAAGGAATTTCACTTCTCACTAAGAACCAAGTGTTCTGTGTCTAACACAGACCTATAACAAATTAAACTACCCCAAAGCTCTGGAAGGGCAGCTAAGAGTCTGCATTAGACTGATAAACAAGTGATGCATTCATTTGAAGGTTTCAGATGCCACCTATGAAGTTGGACAATTCTGTAGTGAAGACGGATTTCCCAAGGAATGTTTATGTCTAGTGATCTACAATTCCCGTGACGTATCTGCTGTCTTGTAGTGTGTATCTCCCAAGGACTGTATATCTCTAGTGATCTACTATTCTCGTGACAAATCTTTTGTCTTGAAGTGTGTGCTCCACGTGTTGTTCCCAAAATTTGCTTAGTTAAAATTTCCCCAAATTTTGGTATCAACGACAAATTCGAGTCGAGTCAAAAGTTTGACAGGTTGAGTCAAGTCAAAAGTTTGTCAAGTTCAAGTCAAGTCAAAAGTTGAAACATTGAAAAAATGCAAAAAAGAATAAAAGCACTAAGCGCACCCATTGTGTCCAGAAGGTCATGTCGTGCCCGTAGTGCCTACACACCCCGACCCTGTGGGTGCAGCAGACGCATGGCCACGACTAACCTAGCCGTCACCACGAACACGTATCTGCCATGCCTATGGAGCTGTAGAGACCTTGCCATGCGGAATCCGACGCGCGTGCAACCACCCTGCTGCCCCCCATGCCTATATATAGTTGTTTGCATTCATTTCATTCTCAATTGCTTCAAACACCCCCTTAACTCTCCCTCTTTGTTCCCACGCCGTGCCAAAGCTCCACCCTCATACCATTTAACCATGCTAAGGCCAAATCCTGCTCAAATATAGTTAGAAACTTCATTTATCTGAGCATTCCATTGCTACACAAGTTTCATCAAGTTCTAAACCCTTTCTCAGCACCTTTCACTCACAAGGAAAATTGTTGTAACCTAGGTACACCAAAGTTTCATTTCACTCCCAGAGGCTAGAGAGGAAGAGTTAACAGTAGAAGCAAACAATTTCATGACCACCGTTGTCTACTCTACACCACCTCATGAACATTTTCTCCCACCAGAACCCTGTGATAAACTCGAAGCCCTAGTTGAGGCTGCCTTCTACAACAATAGAACAATCAAGATGAAGTACAAATATTAGTGGTAAGAGCTTCTGTCCGTTCTAGAAACCAATATCTCAAAAATTGGAGATTCGGTAATTCAACATGTAGACATAGCAGAATTCCATAGAAGAATAGACAATAGATCTGCTACAACCGTGGGTGCCCTCTTGGCAAGAAGTGGTATGCCTAAGGGGGCTAGATTTCCATTTTCCATACATTGTTCAAACCTAGTCCTTGTCAACACTCAATACTACAATGCAAAAACAAGACAAATCAAATCTACTAGAGATGCCCTCGTAGCAAAGCTTGATCGAGATGCCATTAATGCAGCATTTCAATTTCCCCAAAGAAATGCATATGCCCAGATGAGTGTGGATATTGGGCAAACACTTTGGTATAAGAAGTGGTCTGCCTAAGGGGGCTAGATTTCCATTTTCCATACATTGTTCAAACCTAGTCCTTGTCAACACTCAATACTACAATGCAAAAACAAGACAGATCAAATCTACTAGAGATGCCTTCGTAGCAAAGCTTGATGGAGATGCCATTAATGCAGCATTTCAATTTCCCCAAAGAAATGCATATGCCCAGATGAGTGTGGATATTGGGCAAACATTTTGGTATAAGAATATAGAGAAACACCTCACCATCATGAACATCAGTTGGTTGAAGGTAAAACGAAGAGGCATTTCTAAACTTCCCAACAGCTTCACCAGGGCTGATTTCATAGGAAGAGTTGTCAGATATTATTGCCCTACTCAATAGGCTGGTCGTTAATGCAGATACCAAGGATTTTCATCCTTGGATGTTTCTTCCAATGAGCATCATTTGCAGGGGAAAGTAGTTCATTGATTGGGGAAGTATGATCAATGATGCACTTCATGACCAACTCACCAAAGTGACTGCCACCAAGTCATTTTATATGACTTCATATTTGGCATACTCTTGCATCCCAATGCATATAACCCAATCTCACACAAATGGCAAATCCAGGTTCAGCTACCAAATTCTATGAATTATATCCTCAATTGACCTTGAAACAAAGTAATAAGCATTTCAGATGGGTGAACGATGCATTCACTATGAGGATAGTTCAAGTGGAGAAAGAAGACTAGGGAAGTAGGTTTTCTTAAGAAAGAATCAGCCTTGTGTCACAATATGGAAGCCATTTCATCCAATTACAAAAATTCTAATTTATCAGAGTTGGAGGTTTCGGAGGTTGTCGTAAGAGACTTCCAAGACTGGTCGGCAATAAAATGTTGATTGAATTTTGGAGACAACTTTCAGATGTTCAAGAAAAATGCAAGAAGAAACACATAGTGAGAGTAGTGTTCCCAATTTCTCTGGGACACTACAAATGCAAAAATGCAACAGATGCTCTAAACATTGAGGCTAGTATAGCTCATTTCACTTTGTACCCCCACACGAGCAGAGCTTCATTTGACAACAAGGGGTATGTGCGAGCCAATTTGGGTATTGGCTCCTCATATATTCATAAACCTCATATGAAATATTATTGGGTTGACTATGAGGAGGAATTTGACGTTCAAAGGCGTGATTGGGGACATCTAATCGTAGATCAAATCAAAATGTTCGTTGACAAATGGGTACCTAATGGAATGATCAACGATGGCAGCGTGTAATGTCCCCTTTCTCGAGTTAACGCAAACAGAGAAGACCCGTAGCCTATTTTCATTCCCGTAGGCTAAAGGGGAGTGTTCTAAGAGGGATTGGGGCCATAAAGCATGTATTAATTAAAAGGCCAAGTGAAAAATAAAATAAAAAGTAATTATTAATTACTTTTTGAGGGTCAATTGGAAAATAAAAATTAAAAAGTATTTTTAAATTACTTTTAGGGTTTTCAAGTGGGAAAAGCTTTTTATAAAAGGGAAAAATAGAAGAAAAAAATTATTATTATCAATTAGGATTTTTAAATTCATCGGAGAGCATGAGGCTACCCATATTTTCCACAGAGTACGGAAACCCTCGGTTGGAACCAGTGGAGGACGAAAACCCTCACACCCAAGTGGAAATTCCACCCTGGACATACAATTGTGTAGCCAAATTTGAAATTCAACAGATTATTGGAGGTTATTTGTTGATTATAATTGTCATCTCACTAGGGTTTAAAGGTGTTATCAAATCTGCGACCAAAGTTCATCATTTTCAGCCTTTGGAGGCCTTATTTCATCTTACAGAATCAATCCATTGAAGCCTAATCCATCTTCAGTATTCAGGTATGCTTATGTAATGAAATAGAATGATAAATTGAATGTTTATGATCATTATTGGTACTGTAATAAATCAAATCAGATCTTTGTTCAATTCTGATTTTCATTATATTTGATCATCATATGAAGAAATGAAGTCATAGTTTGCTTATATTTATTGTATTTTCTTTGCATGCAATGGGGTCATCATTAATTGTTCCAAAACATTCAAACAAAAACCAAAAATAATAACCAGCAACTCAGAAGAATCAAATCAGTTTTAGAAAGGGTTATTTCAATGGTATCAGAGTTATGATATTGTTAGCTTGGTGGGTTGCATGTCAGTTCTAATGGTTGCATGTCAGTGTTCGGTGGTTGCATGTGTGGTATCAATCATTGCATGTTGATTTTGAGCTTTGCATGTCAGTTTTTCCTGTTGCATGTTAGTGATCAGCACTTGCATGTGAGCATTCAATGATTCAGCAATTGAAAGAATTTGTCAGGGTTATTTCAGTGGTATCAGAGTGGAGTTCCTGCCAGCCTGTGGGAAAGTTGACATTGGTGTGTTATTACATGAGTGCCAGTGGTATTAGTGAAAGAGAACTAAAATATAACCACAGAGAAAGAAGAAAAGTTCAGTCACCAGAGATCGAAGGAGACATAATAGGTGATAAAAGTGAGAGACCAGCTCCTACAGATGAAATGAGCTACATACGAAAAATAATCGAACAGAGTCAAAAGAACATGGAAAAGACCGTTGGAGCTATTGAGATGGCTCTAAAGCAATCCATGGCAAGGATAGCTCAAGCTATCCAACATATAGGTATGGGCAAAGGAAAAGAAAAACAAGAAGAGGAAAGCACATCTAATTACACTAAGGCACCAAGGGTTCCTCTTCCAAAAATTTTTTGTGCTACTTTCTTACAAAGAGATAAAGAAATTCTTAATGAGGTGGAGCAAGTGCAGCGGCCTACAGGGAATGATTATCTCTCTTTGCATGCAAGATATAATGAGCTTCCGTATGAGGTACAACAATCCTTTTCTTTCAGAGATTTCTGTGACTTGGAAAGGAGGAATCCTAGGGGTGAAAGAGGGTTCCAACAGGAAAGACCATGGAGGAATATTCAACAGAGATTGAGCAAAATTTCCCTTCTAATTTTTGATGGATCTAACAAGTCTAAAGCTAGGGCTTGGCTACAAAAATTAGACACCTACTTCTTTTTAAATCCTATGCTTGAGAATGAGGCCATCAAATTTGCTTCACTCCACCTTGAGGGTGTAGCACATGAATGGTGGTACCATGGTATGGTTACCTAGGGGCATGCATCCATCATCACTATTGAGGAATTCAGCCATCTGCTTATTGAGCGCTTTGACAAAATGTATCCAAAGGTGCATTTCAAGGACCTAGCACAGCTGAAACAAAAAGGTAATGTAGATAATTACATTGTTTATTTTCAGAGGTTAGCAGTCATGGTGCCAGATGTCACAGAGAGAAGGTTGGTAGTACTATTTGTTGAAGGGTTGGTTGAGCCTCTCAAGGGCTTAGTGAAGGGCTTTGAACCTTTATCATTGTAGGATGCAATCAAAAGAGCCTTAAACCTTGAATTTTCAGCTTCTAAAGGAAAATTCCAACCCACAGGACAGCCCAAGCAATTGCCATATGGACCACCAAAAACAGTTCCTTTTGGGCAGCCAAGGCCAAACAATATGGGACAATCAAAAACCTCTCCTTTTGGACAGCAAAGGAGGCCATTTCAGCAAGGTGCACAACAAGAATTTCCTAAAAACATCAAGGAAATTGAAACAAGAAATGAGTTGAGGGGAAAGAAGTTGTACTTCACATGTAAGGAACCGTGGGATGCTGGGCATAGGTGCCTCCCAAAAAGCCAAATTCATTACATTGAGGTTATTTCCAATGATGAAGTGGAAATAGAGGAACAGATGAATTCACAGTTGAGGAGTCTACTAAAAATAGCACCCTTGCCACACTTTCAGGTGCACCAAAATATCATCCATTCAGAGTTCATGGTGTGCTAAAAGGTCACAGTGTTAATTGATAGTGGGGCAACAAACAACTTCATAAATGCAAGCTTGGTAAAACAAAAGAAGTTACCCACTGAAGACATTTAGGGATTCAATATAACTGTAGCGGATGGGTTTTCTATACCATGCACCAAGAGGGTGAAAGGTTTGGATATTTCTCTTGGTAATCATAAAATACAAGATGATTTCTATGTGGTTAGCATAGGTGACACAAATCTGGTTTTAAGTGTGCAATGGCTCCATTTTCTTGGAGAATTCACACAAAATTATAAGACTATGGCGCTGAAATTCCAAGCAGAATGTAAAGAGGTCATTCTTCATGGTATGGCTAATGGAGCACCTGGTACAATTTCAGCTAGAAGCATGGAGAGAGCTTTCCGTAAGGGGAACATAGAGTGGGCAGCACATTGTTTTGTAAGTAATTTGTCCACTAATGAGGAAAAAAGATCTTACCATGTTGATATACAATCTATTTTGGACAGCCATGGCAATGTTTTCAGTGATTTACCTATGGGGCTGCTACCTGATAGAGGATTTCAACATATAATAGAGTTGGAAACAGGGTCTAAGCTTGTGATGATCACACCTTACTGCCACCCACGTGCTTTCAAAGAAGAGCTTGAAAAGGCAATCAAAGAATTGCTAAAGATGGGGCATATTAGGCCAAGTTCTAGTCCTTTTGCTTCTTCAGTTGTTTTGGTTAAGAAGGATGGAACTATGAGGATGTGTATAGATTGCCGAGCATTAAATAAAAGTATTAAAAACAGATATCCAATTCCTAGGATCGATGAGCTATTAGATGAATTGGATGGAGCAATTTACTTCTCCAAAATTGACTTGAGATCCAATTACCACCAAATTAAGGTAAGAGATGAAGCTGTTCACAAGACTGCTTTCCAATGCCATTTTCGGCATTTTGAATTTTTTGTTATGCCTTTCGGTTTAACCAATGCCCCTGCTACTTTTCAATCATGCATGAACCATGTCTTCAGAGATCAATTAAGAAAATTTGTTTTGATATTCTTTAATGACATTCTGGTATACAATAAGACTTGGGAAGAGCACATGCAACACTTGGATACAGTGTTGGAAATTCTAGAACAGCAATCACTTTATGCAAAAGAATCCAAATGTGAATTTGGAATGACTGAAATTTTATATTTGAGACACATCATTAGTGTCCAAGGAGTACAAGTTGATCAAGAAACGATTCAGGGAATTCTATATTGGCCACCACCCACTACTTTGTCACAGTTGAGGGGCTTCTTGGGGCTATGCAGTTACTACAAAAGGTTTGTGAAAGGATTCTCACAGCGTGTCTTCTCGTTGACCGAATTGACCAAGAAGGGATCCTTCAAATGGTTTTAAACAGCCCTTGACACGTTTGAGAAGATTAAAAAGGTAATGAGTTCTTGCACCGTACTTGCTGTCCCAGATTTCTCTCTTCCTTTTGTTTTAGAGTGTGATGTTTCAGAAGAGGTAATAGGGGCTGTTTTGATACAAAAAGGGCATCCAATTGCATTTGAAAGTTGAAAGTTGAAAGATATAAAACATGGATTCTCCATCTATGACAAGGAGATGTTGGCAATCATGTATGCATTAGCCAAATTCCGACAGTACTTAGTTTGTGGCAGATTTGTGGTCAAGACTGATCACAACAGTTTGAGGTTCTTCCTCAACCAAAACGATTTGAATGACAGGGAACAAAAATGGGTAAGTAAACTCCAAGCTTATAACTTTGACATTGAGTTTGTTAAAGGTAAAAACAATATAATTGGTGATGCTTTGTCAAGGAAAGCCTTTCTTATGTTCTATGTCTGTTATTTCTGGTGAATGGAAAAAGCTTATTATCCCAGAATATGCCAAAAATGGTTTTGCTAATGATGTTATTGAAAGCAAAATCCAAGATGACAGGGACAAGTTAGTTGATAATCTCATCCTTTACAGGGATAGAATCTTTTTGGTATCTGAGTCTAAAATGAAAAGACAAGTTTTGAAGGTAATTCATGACACACCCTTGGTTGGTCATCCAGGGTACTTCAAAACTTATAAATAGATAAGAAACAAATTTTTTTGGAAAAGTCTCAAAGGGGAAGTGCTACAGTATATCAGGGAGTGTTTGGCATGCCAACAAAATAAAGCAGAACATGTGTTTCCAGCTGGTTTATTACAGCTTTTACCCATTCCAAATCAGAAATGGGAAAGCATATCAATGGATTTCATTACAGGATTTCCCAAAGTACAAGGTAAAAATAGTATGATGTGATGGACAGGCTTACCAAATTTGCATATTTTTTCGCTATTCCTACTGATTTCAAGGCTTCTCAAGTTGCTGATTTTTTTTTTAGAGAAGTATTTAGGTTGCATGGGTTGCCTAAAAATATTGTAAGTGATAGGGACAGCCAATTCCTTAGTTTATTTTGACAGTAATTGTTCCACCTAACAGGGACTAACTTAACACCAAGCACCAGTTATCATCCTCAAATTGATGGACAAACAGAGATTGCAAACAAATGGCTTGAGGGATATTTGAGGAACTATGTTGCAGGACAGCAAACAGCTTGGGTTAAATGGCTTCACCTGGGAGAGCATTGCTACAACACCACATACCGTATGTCTATTGGTATGTCTTCATTCAAAGCCCTTTATGGATATGAGGCTCTTTCATTGGTGGATTTATTGATTACTGATAGTAGAGTACCAGCGGCACAAGATCTGGTTGCACAAAGCCAGAATATATTGGTCATCTTTAAGGAGAACCTCTTGCATGCACAAAACCAGCAAAAGCTTTATGCAGATCAGTATCGTACAGAGAGGAGTTTTGAGGTGGGTGACTTGGTTTTCTTGAGGTTACAGCCCTATAGACAATCCTCCATCAAGAAGAGTGGAGCTGAAAAGCTCAAACCATGTTTCTTGGGCCTTATAGAGTCACCAAACGGATTGGTGAAGTTGCCTACGAGCTGGAATTACCAGTGGATAGTAAGATTCACAATGTTTTCCATGTGTCATGCCTCAAGAAGGCACTTGGGCAACATGTTATTCCATCCCCTGAGTTGCCTCCTTTGGATGATGAAGGCAAACTCACCCTAATTCCTGAGGCTATCTTGAGTGTCAAAGAGAAGGTGTTGAGGAACAAGGTTATTCCAAAATATCTGGTACGATGGAAGGATTTACCAACAGAGGATGCCACTTGGGAGGGTGCTGAAATTCTAGAGCATCTTGGTTTACAATTGCTTGTGGGTAAGCAATTTTGAGAAAGGCAGATTGTAATGTCCCCTTTCTCGAGTTATCGCAAACAATGAAGATCCGTAGCCTATTTTCATTCCCGTAGGCTAAAGGGGAGTGTTCTAAGAGGGAATGGGGCCATAAAACACGTATTAATTAAAAGGCCAAGTGAAAAATAAAATAAAAATTAATTAATAATTACTTTTTGAGGGTCAATTGGAAAATAGAAATTAAAAAGTAAATTTAAATTACTTTTAGGGTTTTCACGTGGGAAAAGCTTTTTATAAAAGGGGAAAATAGAAGAAATCATTATTATCAATCAGGATTCTGAAATTCATCGAAGAGCTTGAAGCTACCCATATTTTCCACAGAGGACAAAAACCCTCATTTGGAACCAATGGAGGACGAAAACCCTCACACCCAAGTGGTGATTCCACCCTGGAATTACAATTGTGTGGCCAAATTTGAAATTCAACAGATTATTGGAGGTTGTTTGCTGATTATATTTGTCATCTCACTAGGGTTTGAAGGTGTTATCAGATCTACGACCAAAGTTCATCATTTTCAGCCTTTGGAGGCCTTATTTCATTTTCCAAATCCAAGCCATTGAAGCCTAATCCATCTTCAGCATTCAGGTATGCTTATGTAATGAAATAGAATGATAAATTGAATGTTTATGATCATTATTAGTACTGGAATAAATCAAATCAGATCTCTGTTCAATTCTGATTTTCATTATATTTGATCGTCATATGAAGAAATGAAGTCATAGTTTGCCTATCTTTATTGTATTTTATTTGCATGCAATTGGGTCATCATTAAGTGTTCCAAAACATTCAAACAAGAACCAAAAATCATAACCAGCAACTCAAGAGAATCAGATCAATTTTAGAAAGGGTTATTTCAGTGGTATCAGAGTTGTGATCTTGCTAGCTTGGTGGGTTGCATGTCAATTCTAGTGGTTGCATGTCAGTGTTCGGTGGTTGCATGTGTGGTATTAATCATTGAATGTTGATTTTGAGGTTTGCATGTCAGTTTTTCCTGTTGCATGTTCGTGATCAGCACTTGCATGTGAGTGTTCAATGATTCAGCGATTGAAAAAATTTGTCAGGGTTATTTCACAGCAAAGCCTTTGAGCAAAGCTACATTGAAAGAGTCATGGCAGCACCTCTGAGAGTGATAAGTTGGTCAATCCTTGAGATTACCGGCTTGCAAGAAAGAACCAATTTTGTGCTAAACAGATCACAGGAGCTGGCGGTTCTCAGAAATCTAAGACTACAACTTCACCAAAACAAGCTCTCATATCTACTCCAAGGGCAACGACATCTAGTGGTTTCGATACTAACTCTCATCCCACTACAAAGGCTAGTAGTGATGGCAATGATGAAGACCCGAAACTAAGGTAAACAGCCAAGCAAGACTTGTGATGAAGGCCCCCTCGTGGGAAGAAAATTGCAGGCCAAGAAAACAATGTTAATGCAACAATCCTCTTCTCCACTGAGGGATACCTCTTTGCTAATGAAAAACACCACACAACATATTGCTTTTGTTCAAGGAATGGAGCAATCAATAAGTGCAGGAGTGTACCCAGTTCCACTTCACTAGGAACAGTCTCCTCGTGCTCCCATCTTCTCCTCACATCCCACTTTCACCACAATTTACTCCTCCAAGACAACCTATACCACCTGCTTCATCAAATAGTGATATACACAAATGGTCAATTCCGGTAGTGTGGCATTTCAATGGATGCCACCATTATTGGAAAAACAAAAGAAGATAGTAGATGTGGAGTTGCCAAACTTCAACGCCTTGGCAAATTTTATTGTGACTCCTCCCCCCAAGAAGGCCAAGACCACCTCTCGATTGGTCAATGATCCAGCCGGTGCTCAATTTGTTGAGATTGCAGAGCCAAATGTCAAGAAGGACAAGGAAGAGATGACCCTATTTAACTATACCATGACGAGAGTTGTTTGAAAATACCATGACGAGAGTTGTTATGAGTGAAGCCACTTGCTAAAGTGATGCGCATAATCTCTAAGTGACTATTGAAAGAATGATCAAAAGTTCTAAACAAGATGAACTGAATCGAGAACAATTGAAGGATTAGGTTCGACAACTCGCAAGGTATGTGAATTATCAATTGAATCCACAAGAAGCCCCTGCCAATGCCCAAGTTGAAGCCTCTGCACAAGTCGCTGGAATAAGCAAAGAAGTTATTTCAGCCACATCTAAATATAATAGTTATGGGAAAACCCTTGAGGCTTGGTGAAACAATTGTTGATTAATGGCTTGAAATACATTGATGAGACAATAAAGCTCTATGAAAAAATTGTTTCAGAGTAAATCAAAGTTGACAAGCATATCATGTGCCATCAAAATGATATCAATCTATGGCAAAATGTGTTGCATGATATAGAGGGGATGGCAAGCACCGATGCAAATGTGCTTGTCAAAACACGAATATTTAATAATTAAAGAAAAGACAACATTTGACTGGTTACAATGTGTCCTACACAAGATGGAAGTCCTGAAACAAATAGTGGACCAATTGAAGGATCAGTCTAAATTTGGAGGAGACAAGAAGTCTAAAGCATGTTCCAATCTGAGGAACCTTCATTGTGACTTGCTCAAGGATGATGGTTAAGGGCTTCATCTAGTGGATTTTAGCAAGGAGCAATTTTGGAAGCTAATTAAGGAGTAGTTTTTCAAAGAAGGTACTTTCAACATATCTTCTATGAACATACTCAGTGAGATTCATGCTTCACTAAAGGAAATGAATGCACATTGGAAAGCTCTTTTAGATACTCCTCATACAATGATGTTGATATCTAATAAATGGTTCATCTATCAAAAGAATATGGCAATCCCAAAGGGGAATTCAATTGTTGAGGCAATCAAGAAATTCAGAAAATATAAAGCCTCCCTTCAGAAGAAAGCCAAATTAGCACCTCCTCCAACTACAGGTCCATCCACCGGGAAGACTTCCTAGAAAACTTTTTGCCTTATTCTAATTTCATCTTTTCTAAAAATCTGAATTTTCTTTTGTAGAAAATAATTTAAAATTGTAATGTGAAGACGACAAAATCCAGAATACAAAGCGTCAGCGCATCCCCTCCTACATAAATAAGAGAAATGGCTATTATACAAGGGCGGTTTGATGCTCATTGTAATTCTGCTTGAAAGGAAAGGAGAAAGAGCCTTTGTGTTCATTCTTCCAACGAGGAACACATGGAAAAATTCGAAGCTTTGTGTCTAATGTTTTCTTTGTGGATGTGTGTTTTTCTTACGTTGATGCATATCTCTCAACTCTCAAGCAATACTTGTTTTATTGTCAAACTAGCATATTAATTTTAGAATTCCTTCTTGTCAAGCAAACGATGAAATCTACATTTGCTCATTCATGCATGACCCTTCACCTCCCTTCTTTTTATTTATTTTTTAATAGTTGAAAGCAATAAAACCCAATACTCCATTCAAACTGTAAATATTATAAATATATTTTATTTCTATTTTTCTTGTTTTCAATAAAGGGAGCCACCCCTCCGAATAGAAGAGACACTTTTCGTCTCTTTCACTATTTGAAAATACAAGTACCAAATAATTCACCAACACCACACCACAAATTTTGATGTAAAAAGAAGAGTATCTCAATGATAGACTGTTTCTCCTTACAACTCATGTAATATACGACCTCACCCTGAATGAGGAAATTACAATTCGTGTAACATACTACCTCATCCACAATGAGGAGATTGTATTTTGCATTAGAATTGCAGGCTTATTCATCTCTGATAATCATGAACCTGTAGAATTTCTTCTTGAAAGAACTATGCTATTAGACTAGGGTGTTCAGACATTTAAATTAAAAACTTGAACTGTAAGGCTATGACTGCAAGGTTGTCCTATTGCTAGAGAAATAATGATCATAACAAGAGTTGGAAACCAGGGATAAATTGATGAGAGAATTAGAGTCTCTTGATGTAGAAATCTACCTTAAATGGTGGGAAGAATATAAGACCACAGAACTTAAATAGCAGTTATATGATTTCAAGAATTTGTCGTGATATTTTAAGTTTGTATGTAGAGTGATAACCAGATTTAAAATGAGAAAATATTGCTATGCCGGATGGGAAACTTATAAATGTAATCATAATGTGAAAATTGAAGTTTTTTCGTGCTTCCATTTGGGTATTGCTCCTCCTAGTAGCTGCACATTTATTGCCAGTCCCATAGTTTAAAAACTCATTCTCGGCAATTGCTTAGCAGCCCAAAATTTTGACCCATACTCACGACTCGACAATTACTCAACAATTACTCAGCAGCTTTATCGATACTTTAAAAAATATATAAATTCATAAAATAAACTGAAACACAAAAAAATTAAATGAATGTAAAAAACTGAATGTAGAGAACACATAACTCAAAGTCATAAGTATGTTTTTGATTAGTTTTTTACCAAATAAGAATACAATGTTCAATTTTAAACAAAATGAAGAGTGCAATGCTCATAGACTAGTCAAGTATGTTGTCACTTTCCTTGTCAACTGCCACAGGGTCCAAATGGGAGTGGTAAAAGCAATGTTATCGATGCAACTTCTTGGTAACTGATGTCACCTCACCTTTGGGTTCTATTTCAGTTTCTAAAATAGAGATTTAGCTGATGTATTATCACTTCTTTAACAGCAACCTACCAATGATGTAATATGTTCAACAGCAACCTACTATGAACCCTCCAATAATGTAATATGATGTATTTGGCTGAGATTTGGCTGATGTAATATAAACCCATCAATGATATCATATGTTCACAGTTCAACAGCACACTCGTAACTACACATTGACAGCAGTGTATTATGCAAATACCCCAGCCTCCAGGGAAAACAAGCAAACAAGCAACTCCAGCTCCTTTGTTCTTACAATTCAAGCCCTATACCAGCAACAGCAAGATGGCAGCAAGCATTTCAAGCTCAAAGGAAATCATTACAGCCTGCTGAATCCGTCTTTCATTGCTTCACAAATGCGGTTAAATCTGTGTGACCTTGCTCTTGTGCTCTGTATCAAAATCCGTGGTTTATAAAAGCGATGAATCCTGTATCAAAACCTGCAGTTTATAACAGTTTTTTAATCATGTCTCAAAACCTGTACCAATGATTTAGAGTAGTTTATATCAGCAGTAGCAGTGTTGAAAGTCATGATGTAAAAAATTGCAAATGACATTTTTTTCACCACTTTTCATTGTGTTTGCCCAATTACCAGGTCAGGGCCGAGTTAAGCCCTGATAACCGCGGTTATCAGTGAGTAACCACAGTTAGTTACTCACCAATAACCACAGTTATCAGAGGCTTTACCTGTCCCTCAGTAAGTAGGCGAAAACCCGTTTGCTCATTTTTTTCCGAAATCTCGCAGTCACCCATGGGTTTTGATACAGAGGTCAGACCATTGCATATAATTCTGTTTACCATTATGATGCTGTTGTAATTTCTTGTTTAATGTTTTTATGTCTTTTCTGTACATGAATTATTATTACTGTTGAAGTTGCTAATCAAAGTTTTTCAGCTGCATTTTTCGCTGAAAATTCTGGGCAGTGGCCCATTTTCAATACAATACAATATAAATCATTATTTCCAGCACATAAAAAATTGTAATTGAAATTGAAGCATTTTTATTTACGCCTAAGGGAGATCATAGAGCATGTATGATCTAGGGATGAAATAAAAGAAAAGTTGTTAAAGAAGAGTTTACATGTTGTAGCTTAGCTGCCATTTGCTTCAAGGCTGTCGCTAGAAGCCATGTGAATCTTCTCTATACGTATTTTCCCATATAAAATGCCAAAACATGGCCATATTTTCTCAAATTTCTTAATCTTCCTTTTGTCTTCGGAAAAAGCTCAATGACTTTTACAAACAGACTAATTTTATTATGCAGAAATTTTAAAATGTGACTCCTTAAGGTGAAGAAATTAAAAAATACTTAGGCATTGTAAAATACCTTGACATCAGGCGCCAGGGAACTGAGATTAGCTTTAGGGTTAGGAACAAACGAAGAACCACCTCCAGAAGCCTTAATTTCCCTCGTATGAAGGAGATAATTGTATCCGTCGTCGGGTAACCCCAGCTCTAAAATTTCTCGTCTGATGTGATCAGGCAGAGGACCTCCTTCCACATTGTATGAATTGGAGATTGAATGACTATTTTTTATTAAATTTGAATCGCCTTTTTCTTCATCAGAATTCTCTTCATCTTGTTCAGCATCGGCAAAAACCGAATAGGAGTCCGTTTTTATGTAGGCTCTAGGGTCCTCATCTGAGAAGCCTGGAATATGGCTAGTGCCATTATCGACACGGGTAAAAACCTTGTCTGTGTCCGCTAAAATGCCAAATGGGTCTGCGTCAGATGAATCTCTACAAACCAGACGGAATGTTGCAGAGTTTTTCTTGTTCAAGAAGCTTTTCTTCTTTCCCATGGCTTCCTTACTGCTAGACGATTGTAGTCTGGTCGGCGTTGAAAAATCAGAACCCTTCGCGACCTTGTCCCAGGTACAAAAGGCAATGTATATCTATCGATGCCTCATAGGTCGCAACGATCTAAAACCCTTTGAAAAGCAAAAGAAGATAACTAGGGTTTCTATCACAAATATGCTGCCTATTAAGTTATATGAGAACATTACGTAAGTAGGGAAGGGGACCACTTAACTTCAAGGTCTCATATTTTTGGTATTATGTTACATCGCATTTTAAAAAATTTGATTTATATGGTTTATTGTCTTTTTGTTTGTAAAAATAGTTCGGGAGAAAAAATTATGTTTTGATAAGTCGTACAATGAATTTTTCAACAACATGTTAATTTTTACACGTTTTAGAGATCTAATCAATCATTGAAATTAAAGGAACCATTATTTTCAAACGAACCTATTATTTTATTATTAGTTTATAATGTTGACACGTAAGTCACGAATTGAAATATTCACGAATCATTAACATGAAATGATGTACCATGTTGGAAGATGCAACGGTCATTAATATGAAACGATGTGCCATGTTCATTGATGCATGGCTCATTAATGTAGAAACTAATGCCATTTTTCAAATGGCTTGGTGGGATTTTCTCCATTAATGTGGCAAGTTAATGCCACTCACCACATTCTCTTCTTACCTTTTTGCGTACCTCCTCCTCAAAATGGATAGAACCTACCCAAAAGTTTTCGACCATGCCACATTATTTAGAAGAATTTTAATCAGTAGAATGTGGGGATAAAAGCATTCACGTATGTGTGATACCTGTAACTAAACCCACAATAGTGTTTTATTTGTTTTCCCTTCATTATTATCTTTATTGTGCCTTCTTTGTTCATGTTTTTTACTGCATGCCTTCTACGTTCTTCGAATTTTTGGGGTCTTCATCACTTAATGGTTTTTTTTGGCATTATTCACATTTGAGTAAATGTTTGTTGGTATGTTAATGAACTAACATAACTATTGTTCACATGTTTTCCATTTACTCTACTATATTATTTATATATGTGACACATTTCTATTGGGTTAAGCTCGAGATGGAAGATGCATGGGTCATTATTGTGGAAGCCACCGTTATTTTCCACATGGCTTTACGAGTTTTTCTCCATTCTGTGGCAAGTCAATATTGCCTTGGGCGCCATAAATAAACGTTCCTAGTTCTTTATATTTTTGCATAGATGTTATGGTTATTGTGCCTTATATGTTCCTATTTTTTATTATGTGTCTTATATGTTCTTGGGTTTCTTACTCTGCTTTCTTTCTTCATGTTTTTTTAATGTGCCTTCACATTTAAGTAAATATTTATTGGTATGTTAATGAAGCGATGGAATGTTACACTAGCAAACGTCTATCCTTGCCTTTTTCATGGACCTCCTCCCATCAAACGACCATGAAACTAATTGAAAATTCTCGACCATGCAACATTTCATAGAGGAATTTTAGTCAACAAAATGGAGGGATGAAAACTATTGTCATTGTGCCTTCTATATTCATGTTTTTTTCAGTCGGCATAAATGTTTCACAAATGTGTGTTTTTTGTTAATGAACCCACAACTATGTTTTTTTTTTCTTTTCATATGCATATTATTGTTATTGTGCCTTCAATGCCCTTGTTGGAAGATGCTTGTTAGAGGGATGAAATGTTACCTAATTTTGAACCCACATCGTTTGCATGTTTTCATTCACATCTTATTCCAATTTTATTGGTATTTTAATGGAAACCCTGGATCTTTTCTGAATTTATGTTTTTATGTGCTTCATTTATGTGTCGCATTTATATTTCCCTACATTACATGGGTTGTCAGATGCAACATTCAATATTTTTTTAGTGTGTCTTCATATTTGACTATACATTCATTGGTATGTCAATGAAGTGATAAAACATTGCATAGAGGTTTATTGCATGTTAATGAATCCACAACCATGTTCTTTTTCTTTTCATGTGCTTATTAATGTTATTGTGATTTCAAAGCCCTTGTTGGAAGACGCTTATTGGAGGGATGAAATGTTACCTAATTCTAAACCCACATCATCTGCATGTTTTTATTCACATCTTGATCCAAATTTATTGGTATTTTAATGGAAGCCCTAAATATTTTTTTGTCGTGCTTTCTTTGTTCATATTTTCTTTTTATCTACATTTACATCTGAGTAAACGTTTACCGGTATGTGAATGGATTGTCATAGCTATTGTCCATATGTTTTCCATTCACTTTATTATGTTATTTATTTAATTTAAACTTGTGATGGAAAATGCATGGCTCATTTATGTGGAAGCCAATGTCATTTTTCACATGGCTAGACAGGGTTTTCTCCATTATTATGGCAAGTTGGAGGGATTATACCTGGATTTTTAGTCGGCATAATAGAGGGATGAAAGTGTTCACATAGATGTGTTACCTAAAACTGAACCCATAATAGTGTTTTATTTTGTTTTCGCATGGATGTTATTGTTAATGTGTCATCTATAAATGACTCACTCTACCTTTTTGCCTACCTCCTTCTCCAAATTGATAACTAATTTTGAGTCAGATGGGAATGAAAGTTGTGGGTAACTTTTCCAATACTATGTGGATCCTCCTCTAAATAGCCATGGGACCTACCCAAAAGTTGTTTTTTTATGTGCCTTCACTTTTGAGTAAACATTTAGTGGTATATTAATGGAGAGAGGAAACATTACACACATGTATGTTGCTTATAACTAAACCCATTATTGTTTTTTTTTTCCTTTTTGCCTGCCTATTATTAAAATTATGTGTTTTATACACATGTCGTTCTTATTCAATGTCAAGGTATTCATTCACATGGCAGTAAATATTATTGTTTTTATATCAACCAATTTAATTTTCTGCATTATATGGTCATGTTGGAAGATGTTTTTGTCATTATTATGAAATTAAGTTCCGTGTTGGAGGGATGAAACATTATGCACATCTGAACCCACATCGTTGGCTTATTTTCATTCCCGTATGACTCCAAATTTATTGTTATTTTAATAGAAGGCTTGGATATTTTTTGAATTCATGTCACAGTGTGGTTCATATCTATGTACATTTAATACAAATCAAGTTGTCATGTGTTTTGTATTTAAATTTGTCCTCTACACAACGTGGCTTAGAAGACATACCATTTACTAGTATGTGGATGGAAGCCCTGAAGGGTTTCTTTCATATAACAGTAAAAGTTATTATCTTTGTATCAAAATCAAGGCTCTCATTCACATATTAGGGACTGTAATTGTCTTTGTATCATTGACTTATAATGTTGATAAGTAAGGCATAAACCAAAATATATATGGATCATTAATATAAAACGAAGGGCCATGTTGAAAGATAGGTGTATCGACAACATTGAATATTTACTGGTATGTAGATGGAAACCATGAATGTTTCCATTCGCATAATAGTAAATGTTATAGTCATTCTATAAAAAATAATAATTTCATTAACATACCAATAAATGTAGATCGAGATGTATCAAATAAAATGCTTGTGTGAAACCATGTCGTTGTGCTTTCCATATGTTATTGTTATTAAATCGTTAAACATTTACTACTATGTGGATTGAAATCATGAAAGTTAATTATATGTTAGTATGAATTGTTTTTGTTATGTTATTCATTAACATGTTCAAAATTACAAATATTATTTACCTTAAGTATTGTTTGTATGTTTTTTATATGTCATTGTAACATGTTGTTGATAGTTTGCACATTATATTGGCATTGTTACTGATAGTTTTTCCATTCTAATGACAATTACTATATTCATGCATTCTTGTTTTTAAATAGACATTGAATTGATGTAGAGGGTGAATGTTTCATGGAATACTCAAGTTGGGAATTTTTACATACATTATGTTTCTTGACACTTGTTATATTTGTGGAATTTTACTTTTTTCCCATTGTGTTTCTTAACAAAGTAGATATTTGTGAAGTTTGGAATGCCCATATATTTGTTTTTTCCAAACTTTTTGAAATTTATGATGCACAAATCTATATTAATTTTATTGTTTATATGTGTTGTTGATGTTTATTTTATGTGGGTAATGATGACATGTCTCAAAGTCAAGAACATAGAACGATAATGGGGTGTTTGCTTCTAGGTGAAAGTTTATAAACTTTCATTAAGCTAATGATCCATTCTTAGGCTGAATGACATATATAAAAATAAAATTAATTATATTACATAATTAAATTAAATAGATTTACTTTTATTACATTTCTCGATATAGTTCAATGCATTACATGTCAAACTAATTATATTTTATTCTATTTATAATTTTGTGATGTTCCCTTTCGATTGAGGCTCCCTCCCTCACCTATTCTAATTGTTTTTCTCGTGTAGATACACTTAAACCATCTTGGTTGAAACTAAATGTTGCATTTACAACAATTGAGCCATTCACTAAATTTGCATTTGCATTTGCAGTTACACCTTCAAAACCTTCAATATTTCTAGCGATTGCTCGTCTTCATTAACATCTTCATCAACAACTTCAAGGATTTTGACTCCTCTGTTCCTCATTATTGTATACAAGGTTGTACACATAATATGAGCCCTTAATTCTCATATTATTCCCAAATTTTCTATCCCTTCTATCACACCTTTTATTTTGCTCATTTCATTTTCCTTCGTTGTATCTTGTATTGCACCTTATTTTGGATTTTGAATCCCTTTACAATTTGTTGATGTCCCCTTTTGATTGAGTCCAAGATTTGGTGCTCCCTCCCTCAACCATTCTACTCGGCTATCTTTTATAATTGTAGTGGGTTGTCCCTCTTCATCAACGACTTCAAAAAAATTCACTTTTGTTGTCCTCATTATTCCACATGGCCATCTTCTTTGCATTCCTCATTGTGAACTATAACAATGAACAAATTACATAAGTATTTAACAAAAGAATGGAAAACATATCAAAATGAGGTAATGGAAAAAATAATTGTAATGTTGAACATGTGAATGAATAAGACAACAACATGATATCACAAGCTTGTTGTCAATAGAATGGAAAAACTATCCATAAATTGACAATATAATGGGCAAACTATCAACAACAACAACATATAAAAAACACAATGATATGATTTCACACAAAAATGTTCTTTGATACATCTGGATCTATGTTTATTGGTATGTTAATGAAATTCTTATTTTTGACAGAATGACTATAACATTTACTGGTATGCGAATGGTCCATCCATATACCAATAAATATTCAGTATTGTCACACACTTATCTTTCAACATGGCACTTCATTTTATATTAATGACCTGTATATATTTTGATTTGTACCTTATTTGTCAATAATATAAGCTAATGATAAAATATCAATTATTTTCTAGTATTATAGAATATATTGGTGAGAATAGTTTCTTATTCACTACAAGGAACACTCAAAGTCACCCTATAATAAATGAGTTTGTAAAAAATACCCACTATTATAGGGTAACTTTGAATGGTCTTGGTAGTGAATGAAAACCTTCAAAGCTTCCATCAACATTATGGAATCAGTTGTAAGGAAACACATCTATGTGATTGCTTTCATCCCCTCATTTTATCGACTAAAAATCATGTGTGCAACGCAACATGGTTGAAATTTTTTGGGTAGGTTCCATCTATTTTGGGGGAGGAGGAATGCGAAAAGGTAGGGAAAGAAGTTTTTTGGTGTAATGTTATATCACTCCATTAACATACCAATAAATGTTTACTCAAATGTGAAGGTGCATAAAAAATGAAGAAATAAAGTACATAAAAAAAATAAGAATGTTTGTGGAATGTAGTGCAACATTAACTTTCCACAATAATGGAAAAAATCTCATCTATCCATATGGAAAATAGTGGTGGCTTCCATAGTAATGACCCACATGTCTTTCATCCCAAGCTCAACCCAACATAAATGTGTCACATATAATTAACATAGTAGATTGAATGAAAAACATGTGAACAACATATATCTCAGATCATTAACATACCAATAAATGTTTACTCACATATGAAGACATGCAAAAAAACCATCAAGTGATGAAGACCCCAAAAAAATTGAGGAACATAGAAGGTATGTAGAAAAAACATGAACAAAGAAGGCATGCAACAAAAAACATGAATAGAGAAGGCACAATAAAAATAGTAATAAAGTGAAAACAAATAAAATACTGATGTGGGTTCAATTACAAACAACACACTTACACGTACGCTTTCATCCCTGCATTATGCCGACTGAAATTCCTTTGTGTAGTACAGCATGGTTGAGAATTTTTGGGCAGGTTTTATTTATTTTGGGAGAGGAGATACGTGAAAAGGTGGGGAAAGAATGTGGTAAGTGGCACACAGGGTGGCATTAACTCTCCACATTAATGGAGAAAATCATGTTGAGTTGGGTAAAAATAAAACATGAACAAAGAAAGTGTGCCACAAAAACCATGAACATATGAGGAACACATCAGAAAAGAGGAACATAGAAGGCACAAAACCATAACAACCATGCCAAAATATTAATAATCAAGAACGTTTGCAGTGCACAAGGTAGTATTAACTTGCTATGATAATGGATAAAATCTCGTTTAGTATGGAAAATGGCATTGGATTCCATATTAATGAGCCACATGTTTTCCATCCTGAGTTCAAATTAAATAAATAACACAACAGAGTGAATGGAAAACATATGGACAATAGCTATATCAGTCTATTCATATACCAATAAACATTTACTTATATGTGAATTCATGCCCAAAAAAACATGAACAAAGAAGACACACAACAAATTTGTCCCTCCATCCTATTTATC
This sequence comes from Torreya grandis, assembly GCA_037957365.1. Taxonomy (NCBI): domain Eukaryota; kingdom Viridiplantae; phylum Streptophyta; class Pinopsida; order Cupressales; family Taxaceae; genus Torreya; species Torreya grandis. The sequence goes on along the minus strand of JARHVA010000933.1, from coordinate 734,758 downwards.
CCTCCATTTTTCTATCCATTTTGTTGACTGAAATTCATCTATAGAATTGAACATGGTGGAGAACTTTGTTTATAATCAGTTTTTTGTCATTTATAGACATATTGTATGTCAACAACATAATTTAAAATTTGGATTTTGAATAGTCTATGAATGGTGAGGCTTACATTTTCAATCTTTTTTGCAGGTGAGGTGTATTAGAAGAGGTAGGTAGAGTCACAAGTTTGAATGTTGAATAGGATATAACACAATAGAATGTAAGTGGACCAATTATAATATTATAAATCCCCATATATTTTGTGTTTTGTCTTATGTAACTTACAATGATGAGTCCTAAAGTGAAGTTGTGGGGCTCGATTTATTTTTTGAAGTCGGTGTTTTTTAAATGTTTACACATTCAAATGCTTAGTAACGCATGTAACTTTTTTAAAGTTACATTATAATTTAAAAATTATATTGGTATTAATGAACATGATATTTGTATTAAATAATATGATATTCGTTTTGTTGAATATGATATTTTTTTTGTTAAATATGATGTACATTTTAATTTTAATTGCAATGCCTATCTATTTTGGAAGGGACCAAAAATTGTGTAGAAAGGTTCATATTTTTTATATTAATTATTCAAAAAATGAATGGTCCAACACTAAAATATTTAAGTAACTTTTACAACAACTATACAACCCATAGCACATAATTAAATAAATCTTAATAACTCATGCCCAGGGAAAGGGGTCACAGCTACAATCACAACCATTGGACCCTCCTCAACTACTGGTCCCCTTCCTTAAAGCAAAGTTGCTAAAGTAAGGAAAAGTAAAAGATTAAACATGAAATAAATTAATTTAAAACTCATATTAAAATCTTAATTTAATACATTTTATTTACAGATATCTTAAATACATTTCTCTCAAATGTTAGGGAGATATTAATTTTAAAGTGTTTATCTTGGATTAGATTCACGTATCATAATTGTTTATAATTTTATTACCTTCTTCACAAATTTTTTATTACTTAGGGATAAATCATGTCATTTTAGCTACACTAACGTGTCATGCTCAACATTGTTTTTCTAGAAAAAAAGGGGCCTCCAAACTCCACTATATGGTAGAGAGATTACAATTTTTCCATTGAATTCTCTAAGAATAAAATAAAAAATATAATGAACGTCAAATTTAAGGTTGGAATTTAAAGTGAACACGCTCACTACATTCCAATGCACCACCACCCCTCAGATGCCATTGTAGATCACCTCTCGACATAATTAATAATTTTAAAAACTATAGAAATTTATAAAACAATGGTCATGATGTGGTGTTTAAAAAAAAAAAGGGCATACAATTGTTCAAAATATTATATCAATTAGGCAAAACTATGGTAATGGGAAAATTTAATTGAATAGATTAATAATCAATCAATCATATTTGCATATTACATAAGATAACAAAATAAAAGTACCTTGAATTGTAAATGTTCAAGAGATATGAAAGAGATAATAAATTATAGCTAAATAACTTGTTATAGACTTTATTTATATCTTAACAATTGCTCAAAATGTAGAGAAGAGGGATTTAGAACAAAGTAGAATGAACTTCATAAAGCATGTTGTGTTTTGTTATAGTGACTACTTTTGGATGGCTCTGAAAAAGGTTATATCAATTTTGGACCACTCTCAAACAATCCCAATGAAAGTGAAAAAACTAATCTAAAAAGGCTCTGTTGATTCTCACAGTCTAAAACTCCCTGGAACCCTTTCATTAATAGTAAAGGCACATGAGCCTCTCTCTTATTTATGAATAAGCATATGTAGATGTCAGAGACTTGTGTCCTTTGTTATAACCCTAAGTCAGCCTCAATCCCTAGTAAAACATGCAAGATAAAGGGAAATGTGCATGGCTATTGTCTTGAGTCCCCTTGAAGATTACAGTTACATATCGGTGATGAGAGTCAAGACTCAATATAATTCTAGTTCATACGAGTGATACATTCCCAAATGAGTGAAATAAATCTCCACCTACTCTCAGGCCATGATAATCAAATGCAAATAGTATGATACTTTGCTTAGGCCCTCTCTTAGTAAAAGTATGCAAAAATAAGAATCTTGGAGTAACTTGAAATATTTGATAAAATATTCGATAAACAAAATTTAGTATGCCTCGGGCTTGCACTATATGATCATTTTTTTTAAATGCCTTTAAAATGTTTAACCTTAAAATCTAGATTAAGGGAATATAGGGTTAAAAGGGTAGAGATAGCCTAGGGCACAAGGATGGTAGACTATCTGTAAAGTAAGCTAATTAATTACAAAACTCAAATAAAACTTGTACTAAATTTATTATGTTGAGATGTTAAAGATAGAAAGTACAACTATGCTAGATATTGCAATAACAATGAAAATAAGATACTTAGTTGGTTCTAATGCTAATTTACATTTGGATATAGAACAAGCAAAAAGTAGAGTGGATTTGGATTCTAAAATATTTGCATGATTCTATAAATTTGACTTTTGTAGCCACATACACTTGCATCGACTTGGGATGGTTGCATCGACACTACTATCTAACTTGGTCATAGGTGTCTAATATGGAATACCTACTAAAACTAGATGCAACCACTCAAATGCTTCTAAATTATGTGTCACCTTCACTCTAGTGCATTCAAATCTAGGTCACATGGATTATTACTCCTTGTCAACTAGTAAAACCCTAGTTCTTCTTTTTCGTATTGGTTGTGGAAAAAATGGGTTAGTGGGCACACGATGTCAAGCTACCCCAAAGACCCATCTATCAATAAGTGCTCTTACATAGCCAATACTCCAAAAATGGCCTCTTAATTATGTATTTCTTCCACATGTGTTGGCTTATGTGTGAATCATGCAATGTGTGATAAGTACAATAATGACATAACTTATAACTTGGAAAATATAGTTCTTGGGCTGCTCCTTCAGTACTTCAGACTTGTAGATTTGTTGTCCCCATGATTGATATAAAAATGGGATGAAATAGAGAAGCTTTTCTCACTTGAGTGATTGATATAATGCTTTTGGTAAGTTACCTTGCAAGTTTCTAGGAGTGTCTAGGTTCATAATGAATGAAGATTGATCTTGTATTTATATTAATCCTTTTGGATAATATCTCACATTAAAACACTTAGGTTGACCATAGTAATACATTTAATTTTCAAATTGGATGACTTTAGGGCACTGGACACTTGTGTTAGAATAAGACACTTACATTGATGTAGGCGTCTGACTAGGACATAATTTTTTAGGCTGTTGAAAAATAGGTGAAGGTCCATAACTTGTAGAGATGGAATATAAGCATGTTTACAACATTCTACGCAAGATATAAGGTTTGAGTCATTAGAATAACATTGGTTGGACTAAGAGATAAGTAATTAGGCACAAAGAGATAGTGTATGCGAGCCCTTTGACAATGGTAAATGTCTAAAAATTAAAGGTACATCCATGATATGTATTTGCCAAGTGTATAAGATTAAGGTGCCATATAATTTAGAAATGGTGTTTACATTTTGCCCCCTTTATTCTAGTAATATAATTACTAGTTTAAAGAAAAAGAAATGTGTACCTGGGTGTGTATAACACATGTCTTTTCTTGAGTCCAACTTGAGTGTTTTGTTAGTGATTGACCTGCAACCAAAAGCATGTTACTCTATATAATCAGTGTATATAATATATACATTAAAATCATTGAGTTGATTAAAATTCAAATATAGCAAGGTTTAGGAGTACATCTATGTATCGATGCAACTGTCTTGCCTTTTAACAATTTGATTTGAAAGATGTATCATTATAAATCATTGAAATTGAAATTAGGACAAATATAAAATTTAGAAAGTGCATATTGTAGAATAAGAATCCAAATGGGGTTAGCTAATTGTTAGTGAATGAAATCTAAAAACAACTTGAAGAACTAACACTCTAAGCCTATTCCCTAGGGTGAGCTAAGATTACCAAACAAATAATCAAATAGAAGACAAATAAAAACATTTACCTTCCTTGAAGACCCCACTTATTAACCAGTTTGAAGAGGCTTGAGCTCAACTTGTGAGCTAGTAATCTTTAGCAATAGTGATTCCACATATGGGCAACATTTTTCATTGCCCAATTGAGGTTTTGGTTTGGCATGGATGAAGAATGGTTGAAGCTCTTGATAAAATTATGCATAATAAGTCTACTTTCAAAAGCTTATTTATAATGGCCAAAGGCCCTTCTATTTATAGACTTGGTAAATGATGAGGACCATTCATCTCAATACAAGGATCAAGGGCCCAAGATTAATCAAATTTGATAAACCAAGTGCATTTAATTTTGGAATTAATATTACACTTATGAGGCATGGCTCAACATTCATGATATTTGTTGTATTTATGTTGATATTTTAGATTTTTAACTTTTATGACTGATGATGTCATGATGATATAACCTTTTAGATATTTTGTTGAATTTTAAATTTCCAAAATTAGATATTTATCCAATTGCTAGTTTTTTCACTTATATATTTAATTAGATTTGTTTAGTTAAGTAATTATGATTAGCTTTTTTGTAATTTTTAGAACTTGATAAGTTGCCTCACATAAGTGGTTGAAATGTCAATTTATTAGGTCATAATTTGACTGGAGATGGATTAGAGGAAGGTGATGATTATATCTGATGCATTGACCTAATTAGGGATACATTGATGTGATTCAAAATATTTACACCCAATGTGTGGAAGAAATTGGGATGTTTAGTGGTTTCTAGGCTTAATTTACGTTATTTACAAAAAATCACTCTGATAGTCATTTAGACACGAAAGTGATAAAAATGGAGTGTCTACATTTTGTCCCTATTTGAGAAGGCATTGTGAGACACTAGATGAAACAATGACTTTTAAAAGAATAATTTTTTTGAAATGAGGATGAAAATTTAGACGAACAAAGAATTGGTGACTCATGATGCCCTTTTGAGAGGGCATGCAAGACATGGATGATCTCTTGAAACGAGAGGAAGAAGCAAGAAGAAGAGTGAAAGTACCCTTGGATGAGATTAATCTAGATGAGCTAATGCTTACACACTTTAATTTGCAATGGTTAAAAATAATATAATTAAATTAGCCCTAAGGTGGGGGGAAGTGGGAAGAATGCATCCCAAAACAAGACACAAATTTTGACATACCCCAAATAGGGCAAAAGTTGCAAGCTTAGAGAATGATTTATCTCAAAACAAGTTGCACACTTTTATTTGCCCAAAGAGGATGAAAGCTACAAGCTTGGAATAAGAAGAAAGAATGAATAATTGAACTCCTCAAAGAGGGGAGAATGATGGAATTCATGGTTTGATTGAAAAATATCACATTCTAATAAATTTAAGAACCCCCGAATAATCGTAGATGGTAAATATAGGAAAAACTCGTTGTGAGGAAGAAAAAATATGATTGATTAAGTTTTTAATGGATTTTTAAAAAGTCCTAGCTTCATCATATGAAGTTTTGAAAGTGCTTAATCCAATAATCATGACCCATACCATCCTCCTTAAGCTAGATATTCAACCTTTAGATAAATTAAATGGCCAGTTAACCCAATTATGGATCCCTTCATATATAAGGAAATCGATAAGCTCCTATCAACTAAAATCATTTTTCCCATTAGGCATTTTACTTAAATAGTTAATTTAGTTCATGTAAAAAATAAAAATGGATAAATTAGGTTATGCATTACTTTTAGAAACTTGAATAAAGCTTATAAAAAATATAATTATCATGTACCTTCATTGGATTAAGTTCTAAAAATAGTAAATGGAACATAAATTATGTCACTGCTAAATGGATTTTCTAAATACAACCAAGAATTAGTAGATCAATAAAATAAATATAAATCAACCTTCGCTACTGTGGAACCTTTGCTTAAAAAATAATCCCTTTTGGTCTTATTAATGTAGGTGAAACTTTTAAGTGAGCAGTGGACTTTACCTTCAAAGGATTGGTGGGTAAGTGCATAATATGATATCATCTTTTTTTCCAATAATAGGGCCCAACATATTCATGAGATTTTAAAAAGGCGTAGATGGTATGGCTTATCTTTGAATTTAAAAAATGTGTTTTTGGCATTGAGCAACGTAAACTTCTAAGACATATTGTCACCAAAGATGGTATATTCATTGACCCAAAATGAGTTAAGGTAATTTTTGATATACCACTTTTTAATAGTTAAAGGAGTCGAGATATTTCTTTGGAAAGATCAGTTTTTTAAGATGATTCATCTCAATATTTGTAAAAATTGTGACACCTCTGAACTTGATGCTAAAATAATATGAAAAAATAGAATGGACAAAGAGGCGAAATAAACTTTCTAAGAATTAAAAAAGTGGTCATTTCAATACTAGAGTTGAACAACCAAAATCACAAGTTAGATTCCAGCCTATATTCCTTTACTTCAAAACATTATAATTTTATTGTGCTGACATATAAATATACATGATAAGATGAATGACTTGTATCTTTTATGAACTCCCATTTTAAGGATACATAATCAAGATGTTCCCCTGTTGAAAAATAGGCTTATGCCTTGATAAAAACATGAACAAATTCAGAATTTATATTTTGAAGAAACATACTCAGGGCATAATCTTTAACCCTGCAGTCAAGGCATTATTGAATCAAATATAATTTGGAGAGAAGAGAGGAAATTGGGTGTCCACCATCTAGGAGTTTGATCTATAAATTAATCCAACAAAGTTAGTTCAAGGGTAAGGGATCTATTAGCTCAATGCAGAGGGTAATTTTTTTAATAAACCAGGAAAAGAAATGTTTGATATCAATTACTATGACATTGTATTTAAAACTCAAATTGAGGAAGTAAATAGTGAGTGATATGTGGAAATTATCCAATACCTTCTCAAAGGAACCTTCTAGAAGAACTTGAACTCAACTTAGCGAAGGCCTCTAAAATCAAAATCAGCACACTATCAAATTTCCAATCGAATATTGTATGATAAAAAATATGGAGTATACCTCAAATTCCTAGATAAAGAGCAAGCATAATTGGTCATGAAGCAGATTCATGAATCTTTAGTAGGTGTTCATTCCTCAAGAGACACTACCATGCACAAGATCCTTAGAATGAGCCCACTATTTTCAAGGACACTCACAAGCATGTAATAACATGTCATGCATGCCAAGTATCAGTTGTAAGACATAATACTTTTGCAATGTCCCTCCAACTAGTAATGTAAAATCAATCGTTTGCATAATTGGGGCTATACTTTGTGGAACAATAAATACCAATTCATCACTTGGTCACATGTTTTTTCTAACAACTACATATTATTGTACTAGGTAGACAAAGACCAAATATACGAAGCAAAGGATAGTAGATGAAGTAATAAAATTCATGGAGTAAAACATTCACAAGGTTTGGTGCTCTATGTCATTAGTGTGTGACAATGGAGTAGCATTTAGATCAATGGATTTCATTGAATGGGCCTATGACCATGGCATCATACTAAAGTTTGTACTGATCCAAAAAAGTTAATTAATGTAACTGCTCACTAATTCATCTATTTTAGATTCTTATGACAACTTTCTTGATTTCCAATCTTTTTACATGAAAAATAACTTAAACAATTAAAGTTTAGTATTTATAAAATTAAAATGAAAAATAAGTGCTAAATAATAGATACAATCCACAAATCGAGTTGATAACAAAGTTCACCCAAAATTTGGCTACGTTTTTGGGTCCGCTCAAAGGTTGAACCAATTGATTAAAATAATGTAAAAACACCATTTATTATATCAAATTCTCCAAATAATGGGCTTTTGATCTAAAAATAAGTGCCTAATGTCCTCTAGGATGTCTAACTATGGATCTTTCAGACTATATCTTTCTTGGATCTCCCAACTGAGGGCCTACACAAGTTCACTATTAATGTCTCTCATAGGTTTATACAATGGCTCTTGGCCTATAATTGATACTCTAGCAAGATAGACATACAAACTTGTTTTGTCTCCCAATAAGGGGCTAAAATTCCCATTTAATGTCTCTAAGAGGTATGTGCAATGGGATCATGGTCTTCAATGTTCTACCCTTATAATATCATATATAGAAATTTTGCTTCCTCCTCTTGTTCTCCTTTACAAGGGCTTAAAGCTTACAAGCTTTCTTCTTTGTCTTTAATTTACAATATTGAGCTTTTTATAGTGTTTCCAAGGCCCTTGATTTATGGGTTAAAACCTTACCTATTTTACATAGGATTAGGGATTTAAATCCCCTTGGAAATGCCTCATATTGTTTATTTTTATCAAGAAATCCCAAAATTAAAGTATAAATACAAAGTCTTGCTTTTGGCTTGCCAAATATGGCATAACTTGTTATTGGGCCTTAAAAAAGGCCATGTGGGGTGAGGGGTTTGAGCCCCACCCCAACTCCTATGCACTAGCTCATGAGGATGCTTTTTTCGCACTTTGGATAATGTTTTATCCCACTTTGGTGGGGATAACAATCAAAAGTTTTTTAAGAGATAAACTTCATCCCTTGTAACTTGGTAATCAGACCATGTATTACATGGAACTTACCTTGAAACTTGTATAACTTGGTGGAAATTTGTGATTTCCATGTTAAAGGCTATGATTGGTCCACATTTTCGGTCGTATAGGTCCAGTTAGCTAATGATGTTAGCACTATGTTAGTTTTTCCTTATTTGTTACCACCTTTAACATGCCATAACTTCTGCATAAGATGTCCATTTGACCCAATTTGAATTGTGTTGGAAAGCTCTCGATGAGTTATTTTATGTGAAAACATTTTTAAGAATATTTGAGACCATTTTATTTAGTCTCTAATTTATATCCTCCTAGATCATGTACCTAATTAGTACCTAAAAGGGAATAGAGTAGCAGAGTCCACAAATACGAACCTAATACTTGTGATCAAGAGTACCATGGGAAAAATTCCTAGAGGATGGTACACTTTTTTAAAACATGCCTTATGGGTAGATATGATAAGAATCAAAAAGCCACTAAAGATGTTTCCCTATATGCTTTTGTATGGAAAAGAACTAGTTTTTCATGTTAACTTGCTTATCCCCACATATCAATTTATTCAAGAATACTAAGGATAATTAGAGGTAGTGCAATAAATATAGGATAAATATTCTCAATTTAGAAGAGATAAGGGAGAGATTAATTCAAAGTTTCATCAAACATCAAGATTTACTCAAAATATAGTTTGACAAAAGGGCCACCAATAAGGCTTTCATAATTACAGACTTTATGCTAATGTAGGATAAAGCCCACAATAATAAGGGATAACATGATAATTTCCAACCCATCTGACTGGGGACATATAAATTTTCATAAAATATGGGACATAATAGATTTAGATTAAAGACCTTATAATGATAAAGCTTGGTGTTTTTAGTAAATGGAAATCATCTAAAACATTATTTCTAGGCCACTCCAATTGAACACCTCTAGCTTCACCTAATAAGTTTTTTATTTTTTCATGCATTTCTTTCTATTATTTTCTTTTTTTTAGGTTAGTATTATAGACACTTCATTTTAACCTCTTTCTTGTCTAAACTATGTTTGGAACAACTTTCTATAATTGCATGCATGTTTAACTAAAAATCTCTAATTAGACCTAATTTATCTGCACAACTACCATTTTAACCTAAAATCACAATGATGCATCCCTAATTATGGTAATGGATCATATTGCATCATTAATCTTATTTAGTGTGTCTTAAATTAAATCAACAGTTTGCAAATTATAATTACTTAAAATTGGTATTTGAATGTTAAGAGTGTTGCTTGAGATAGCCTATTCCTAGCTTAGCCTTATACCTATTCTAGAGCCTTCATCACACTTTTCTATCCATTATACAGACCACAAACATCCTCTCTCAGCTCAAACACAGTCCAAAATAACATTCTCATATTCCAACCCATTATGCCTAACAGTCTACCACTTGGACACTAGCACCACATTAAGGACACTAGAGCCACATAGTACTAGTGTCCCTTGCTCTAACTATCCCAAATGGATATGTTTTCAAATGAGTACCCCTCCTAAGGTTAGCCTAAGTACATTTTATTATACACACAAGCTTCATATCACTATAAATACAAGACTATTAGACCTTTATCCACTAGATGTAAAATAGATGCAAAAACCCTATTCAAATAGGAAAAAAATTGAGCAAAATCAAGGTAATTTATCCCTATTATGCCCTACTTCTGCATACTACCATCTACAATTGCCCTAAACCCATATTTCAAATATTTCTAAACTGAAGCACACTTAAGGCATTCAATACCACTCTCATTCTAGCATTCACTTACACTTACATTGAGCACTAGGTAGGAGAACTACATCAGATTTGATCCCTCCTAGGAGTATTGGTATGTAGGTAAATCTCTTTAGATCGGGGTGTTGAGGATGTCCAACCTATCCTACTAGTGAACACACATTTTTAGCTCATGCCTTACTTTCAAGGAGGACTAGGGTTTGCACACTAAATCAGATACTATAGGCACAATATAGAGTTCCAAATTTCATGCACATAGGAATAGAACCCAAAAACACAAGTGCAAGTGCTCCCAAAAAATAAGAACAGTCCTAAAAAAAAGAACACTAGTGCCATTTTTAAGACATTAGAGTAACATGGTAATATTGTCCAAGTAGGGTGCTACTATGCAGGGAAGAATTAGACCTAAGAACCCTATTGCCGACACTCAAACCTATCCATATCCTAGTTTTTAGAACCCAAACCTTCTGTGATAGTCATTTCCAAATAAGTATTTAGTTATACATATTTATTACTATTTTTAAAAAGTCAAAAAAAATTTAAAATCTATAACAAATTAGTGGTTATCTATTGCATATTATTTCACTGATTTAACTAACTTATCCCTTTAATCTAACTTAAGATTTACATTGGTAAAACTCTAAAAGTTTAAGACATTTGGTGAACCCGACTTACTTCGAATATTCCTTCAAACCCTAGTTTGCATTCACCAAATTTTTGTGTAATAAATTAGGGTTGCATACTTCTATTTTCTAATTTTTTTGTATAACCTAACTAATTAAATCAATTTCATATTAGGGTTTCAATTTATTTAACTACAATTTAAATTGTTTCAAAGAAACCCTATATTCAAAAAACCCTAACCCTAGACACACTTAGGGTTTGTATCATTTTTCTTTTCATACTCAAATCTTGCTTTCAAAATATCAAATTTGCTTCCATATTTAATTTTTGTAATCTTTCTTATATTAGCATTCTTACAATGTTCAAAATATACAAAACTTGTTTTCTTACCTTCCAAACTACAATGATAGAATTTAACAACAAATTTGATGAAACTAATAAACAAAAATTATAAGACTTTGTGTCCAAATATAGGGATATACAAGATTTCTTCATCAATATTTTTTAGGAAGAACTCCAAAAAACAAACAATGGTCAATCTTCAAGTCCCCCAGTTAATAATGGTATTACACTATAGTGGGGCCAACTCAACTAGCTAAGCTAGCACAACCTAAGATTATAATTCAACGACCATTAGTGATAACTACACCTCTTGTGGATAGTTCCTCCACTCCAAATTTACAATCTTTTATGCATAAGATTCATACTCTATAGTTTAAGGTGTTACATTTTGAGAAGGGAGCCACTGGGCCATCACATTCTTTGGATTCTAACATTCTCTTACATATACCTTTGGTACATCACATAGTGGAAACTCCCTTACCATCTGGTTTCATTACTTTCAAGCTTACATTATATGATGAAAAGGGTGACCCACAACATCATCTTAGAGTTTTTCACGTAACATGCTTGGACTATGTCCAATGACGACTTCTTACAAAGTTATTTCCATGCAGTCTAAAGAATTATGCCCTATAATGGTTTTATGATTTACCAAATCAGTCTATCATGACATTCAATCTTTTAGCCGACATGTTTCTAGCACATTTCCTGTAACAACCCCTCAAGTTGTACTTAGAATAATGCAGTAACTTTTTTAAAAACTAAACAAATAACTTAATAATCATTTCACGAAGTAAAATAATATAACATATTTAAAGCACAATTAAGAACAACAATACTTCTAATTAAAATACTACATATAATATAAATCTTATACAACTCCATAAAAATCCAAATACAATAAGACACAACTACAATTGGTTTGACAATACAACATATGCTAATCAAATATACAAGTACATAATATAATTACATTACTTCAGACATACGACCTAATACAATGACAAATACTAAGCTCTTTGGAGCTTGAGTCATATTAACTCATGTATCATGGATAATCTCAAGTGTCATCTCTAGATAGTACTGCAGTGGAGGAGGGAGAGCATCATCCATGTGTTTTACTACACTAGCCATGGACTAATGATCCTATGCACAATCTCCTATCGGTAAATGGCCCTCCATTCACGGATAGGTAGATAAAACGGTGCAAGAGTCCAATGAGACATGTTAGTACCTCGTGTGTTGTAAGATTTCTAAAAACATGCAATGTACCATAAAGAAATCTATTCTAACATGATATCGCACAACATGAAAATCAAACATATGAATGACAATATATATAACATTACTTTGGCTAAAGTTTTTAAATAATATATGATCATCTAGATCAATCAATTTCATAACACACCACTTGATCAGATTATCTATCGGTGGTACTACATAGACTAGTGAAATCTGTCTCACTACATATTAGTTTCATCAATATATATGTCATAGTATGTAACTCAAAGACTCATACATATTACATTATCCTAGCAATAATCTCACATCACAAGCTAAACAAGGAGAAAACAAAGTATACTTTTATTCCAATCATGCATGAATGAAACATTTAATATTAATTCATACAGGAAATAAAGCCTATAGTTCATAATATTCAAGTATGTTTCACATTCATAATAAACTATATATTACTACAATAAGACCCAAGCAACAATCCCCATAACAACCCATTTGTCATAGACTAGGGTTCTAAGGTACAACTACTAGTTTTCTCAATCAGTTACACTAAGTGGGCACATAAACATGGAAGCATACACTCTTGGTCAAGCAAGCATAAATATAACAAAAAAAATTCATACACTACTTATAATTCTATCTTAAAATTTATTTACACTATCAAGATTGTATGTACACCTAAATGATATCCTACTAAATGCTACAACACATATTATTCAATACACACACACACACACACACACACACACACACACACACACACACAGGTGTGAGTCAAATACAATATGTACCATCTGAGTATTTTTTGTACCATAGAACTTTTATGACATCCCATACTGTCATAGCTCATCGTGTATGAGTTTCCTACTTAAACATGAACACATAATCTTACACTATAATTAATATAAACAAGTAAGCACAAGATTATACCATCAAGGTATATCTTGAATTTTTTTGTTAATAAAACAATCATATCTTCTAGGCACATAACTCGATGCACTATTTTATTCAGAAATGTTCAATCACTTGCACCCATTAATATTCTTGCAAATTACAAGATACATAAACATACTAACTTTCATATGTAACGTAAAACAAGGTTTTAGAAGTTTTCACAATAATTTATTGCAAATCCTAGATTGCAAGCATGTGTGTGTGTGTTTGTGTGTGTGTGTATTTATTTATGTGTGTGTGTGTGTGTGTGTTGCTAGCTTTACTCAATAATCTGAGCATTCCTACAATAAAGTTGTCTAGGTAAAGTTCAATTGCTCATGATAAATTATATACAACTATTATCATATCATACTCACATGAATATCTTGACATGACTTAAAACTTATTCCATTTGGACATATTATCTTTTTGAACTTCTTAAACATATACCTAACCAATACTTTATCAAAAAGCCCTATATAATAGCTTTAATAGGGTTATGATCAAGTATTGGTCATCTTTACAATTATGGCTATAATATAAACATTATATTTTATATGGTGATTTTATTACTTTGTAATAATATATGTTTAAACATTATATCTTATAAATGTTTTGAGAAAACAGGGTATAATATAACACCTATTCAATATAAAATATAACAATCACTTTTATACTTTACACCAAGTGAACTTAATAATTAATATTTTATTAACAAACACTATTCTTAATTTTTCATATGGATTCCGTGATAATCATGATAAGAATGCAACTTGCTCAAGTTACAATACAAAAATCTGAAGCAAAGCAAAGTTCCACTGAATATTTGATCTTGCATTAACAATAGAATTACACGTATACCTTTGGGATAATTCACTCTAGTTGACATAAGAGCTCAATTATACAGAGTGTTAACTCAGCTTTTAAGTTCATGCTTAATAGATGACTCAACGTTATACTTCCTTCTCAGCATTTAATTTATAAACCCAACACTTTATTAAACAAAGCGTCTCAGCTATCAAAAATATAAGCAGCTTATCAAAAATTATAAAGCTTATTTAAATAACTTAGCAATGAAAAACATTTATACGGCTTAACTAACTAAATGTATAGCTTAGATTTTATTTAGCGAATTTATATAGAGGTATTTTCAACAAATACTTGTGTTCCTTATGTGGCTAGGCGTTCTTATTAAAACTGCTCAAACATTTCAATATTCAGCCATTAATAATATACTCAGCATTTTAAAATGTTCAGTGATTTCATTATGACTGGTAATTTACAAATTCAATAACCTGGCACCTCCAATTCATGCATGGCATTTCATTTTTAAGCAAGGCGCTTCAACCTTATGCATGGAACTCTAGTTTTTATATTTATTTTAAACACAACAAATTAAATTTGACTCACCGATCAATATACACATAGTCATTTGACTTAGCGATTTAGCCCATAAACTTAGCGTTTTATTTACGAGACTGGGCGTTATATTTTAATTTTTTGCTATCGTATAGAACTCATCCTAATATATATATCCAACAAATTTTTAAGACTTAAAAATAACTCTGACAATTTAAAACATATACTGCTATCTATTTATGAACTTTAGTGATTTATTAAATACCTCTATGATTTCATTGTATATACCTCTACGGTTGCCTTAACAACTTTTGCATTTTCCTGATATACTTCAATGCTTTAATTTTATTGTCTCAGCTTTACATTTTGGGCTAAACATTTCAAGAAAGGACTAGGCATCTCATTATTATAGCTCAACCCTTGCTAAAATTAACTCAACGTTTTTAGTTTAAAAAAAAACTAGCTATTCAATATTATAAGCTTGAATTTCTAAAACTAACGATTAAAAAATGCCTCTAATTTTTATTAATTATTAGGTGACTCAGCTATTTTAAATTGCATAACTTAATATAGAGTGACTTAATTGGTTTGAAACAACATTTTAATTTTTGAACCAATGTTTCCATTAAATACCCGATGTCTCATAGTTGACACTCGACTTTTCCTAATGACTTAGTTATTTAATATGGACTAAGCGCTTTGTTATACTTAGTGTCTCAATATTTATATACAACATTCAAACATTTAAATGCACAACGTACAACGTTCCTTTATAAAAGGTTCAACCACTACCCAAACTTTTCTTAAACAAAAACATTGGCAATATATATATATATATATATATATATTCTTAAACAAAGACATTGGCAATATCTATATATATATATATATATATTCTTAAACAAAGACATTGGCAATATCTATATATATATATATATATATATATATATATATGATGCTTTCAATATATTCAAGGCATTTCAATTTAGACAAGGCATCTCAACTTTAAACATGGGTATTTCATACAAAGTAAGATGCAATCTTACAAAACGTAGAGCTATATAATTGGAACCCAGACCAAACAAGTATAATGCAACATTTATTATAAAATGTAGGTTTGTATAGCTAAAACACTGACCAATCAATAATTTTAAAACAAGACCAACCTTTTATGGATTTGATAGAAATTAAAGATACCTCTCAACTTACTTCTTCCAATTCTCTCTCCAATTCTCTGCCTCTTCTTCTTTGTCTCTCACTATTTTTGTCTGCCTCCTTATATTCTTCCACCTTGTTCTTTATTTATAAGACTTATTTCTCTTCCAAATTCAACGCTCCTCCTTTGTTTGAAACTCTTTATTTTGATACCCTAAATATCAATAACTAGTGAGCTAAATTCTTAAAGATGTTTATAAAGATATTTTATTGGTTTATGCATATAATAGAAAATAAATGTTTATTTTCTTGATTTATACTAAAAAATCAAGGCAAAAATAATCAGACATTAACCATACTAATCAATGGATTAAAATTTTATAAATCATAGGGTGAAATCAGGCTGTGACATTTCTCTATCAACATCAATGATAAGATATCATATGCACAAGTAGCACAATTAAAACAAAAGTTAAATGGGCGTATCATAGATTATGTCTTATAATACAAGACAATATTAGCCAAAATGACTAGCCCCATGATAGACAAAGAGCTTCAAGACATATTTAAACAAAGTTTCTTACAAGCATTACATGAAGCTATCTTGTTTAAGAAGTTTCCTACATTTACCTATTTGTGCCACATAGTCAAGGAAAGAGAGGTTAAGCTCTTATCAATAGGCAAACTCAAGTATACAAATGGATCAGAATCAACTATTAAGAGTTCAAATAAACCTCCATATGAGGTAAGGACCATAGAGAACAAAAGTGATCAAAAGGCTACAGTCAATATAGCTTCCAAGCTATCTCCTAGATTGGTTTTATCCACTCTTCAATGCAGAGTCTTTCCAGAGTTACCCGCACGGATTTTACAACAATTATTGGAATGCAACATCATATCTCTACCTCCCATTAAAGAGGTTGATATGACACAGTCTCTTCCCAAGAACTATGATTCAAATGCATTCTACAAGTATCATAGGGCACCAGACCACACAACAAATAGATGCATTAGCCTAAAGCATAAGATACAAAACCTTATTGGAGCTAATATTATTGATGTGGGCACACCCATAAAGGCATCAAAAGCACAACAAATAGAGGCTAAGGCACTATATATATTTTTAGATCCATTCCCAAAGCATATAATGAATAATGCAGGGGGCACATCAGGTGTTCACTATACATATCAGGCACATCCACCACTAGCTTTATATCACACAGTTATAGAGGAGGTTCATCCATTGCACAACATTACTAGCATGTACTATAATATAATGCCACCTAGACCACTCCTTGCATTCTTAGAGCATGATATTATGGATGATGATACATATCTACATGCACTCTTCATACCAATATACATAGACCACCATCCTATCCAAAATGTTATGGTTGACAAGGGGTCAAGCATAAACATGTGTACTATGATGATATTACAACATTTGGGCTACACAGAGTGGGATATATTCCCCATAGATATAGTCATTAGTGGTTTCAATGGCCATGTTCAAAGCTCCATCGAGGAGATCATGATTCTATTACAGGTTGGACTAACACACATAGCCACTAAGTTCCTAGTAGTACCTAGTGTTGGTGTATTCAATATACTATTGGCTACACTAGCTCTTAGCCATCCCATCTACAATACACTAATGCTTGAAGTACATACATGCAAATCAAGTGGTCAAAGTTGATGGTGTCCTATATGAGTATCCTCTACCCATCTCATAAGCAATTCTAACATAGTTTCTAGTCATAGTTTCAGCATAAACACCAGTTATAGTTATAACACCATTCCCAGATATTACATGGTTATCAGTGACAACTGAGAGCATAGCTCCTATACATACATCACAGAGTTTGGTAGAACACTTTTTCAAGTGAGGTCTACTCCTACGATATTGACACATACACATACTCTACCATGGAGACCATTATTAAAGAGACCACTGCATGAGAGATATGTCATAGATTCTAGAGGACCTTCCTCTACTCATTATATGCCAAGATTAGTCCTATTAGGTTCTAGAGGTTCTCAACACAAGGCACCTATGTCACCTACAACTTCTTCTTCTAATAGATGGGTTCCTAAGACCCCTACAGTTCACAGGGCATCACAATCAATGCCACAACTTCATAACTTCACTACATAGGCAAATTTAGACATAGATTACTCTACACAATCGATTTTAGGATCACTGTTGCCCTTTCACATAACATGCATGATCATAGTTCCCTTATTCGACACATGTCATGATTATAGTGAGTCTCCCATGAGACTCATTGGTTAGTATGGTTCCTACCCTCTTGTACATATTTTCTTATCTCTTACCCCTTGTACATAGTTTATCTTCATTTGCTTGTATATAGCTTATACTCAAAAAATACAAAAACAATATAACATGTCAAAACACAAAAACATCTAAATATTACTCGAAAAAATAAAATTTATAGATTATATGCATTACTATGTTTACATTTATTACACTTGCCAGATATTACATATGATATCTATATTAATATAGTCAATTTTATCATATATAGATGCTTCACTTGTTCTTGTCGAGTGCTTACAAATTAAATACAAGAATCTGATCCACTACACTAATCTAGACTTGCTATCATCTACCCACTGGGGGCATATACACTGATCCAGGTTTATTTATTTGATACATCTACTCACTCGGGGGTATCTCATACACAGTTTCTACTACCAGGTTTTATCCTTACATTCTATACATTCCACTTTACACGTTGATATATCTTGATATTGATCATTGCTACTTATATTTAGATTTTTTACTAACTATCACTAGTTTAGAATCAACATATGTACATCTTAGAATTTATACAGATTTGTACTACATAGTTATACATGCTTTCTTTTTTTAGCTTTCTTAGTTTAGACTTGATTGTGTTTCCTATGCTTCTTCCATTTTGAGGGCATTTGAATATGCCATTGTTCTTTGGCTCTATGCCATTTCCATGTATGTATGACTTGGACATGTGCCCATGTACCTTGTGTGTGCTTTCCTAATTGTATATGTAAACATTTGAACATGTCCTTCTATGTGGCTCTAAGCCAAATTACTTGTTGCTTGCATACATGGACACTTGAAAATGTCCTTGTATGTCTTCTATGCTAAGATTTAGTGACATGTGCCCATGACACTTGTATTGTGGCCCCTTGGCTTACCTTTTCATTCCTCATGCATTTTGTATGTATGATTTATTGTATGCATCTTCACCATGACACTTGTCTTTACTTGTTAACTACACTAATTTTTGATGCCATGAGGGACCTCATGCTTCTAACCTTCCTACTTGGGTGCGATGATGGACATCATGCCCCATCCCCTTAGGTAGCTACTCAGATTTTTTGTTATGCACATTGATTACATCTACCTTAACACCCTTGTACAATGCTAAATATAACATACATATTACACTACATACTTATGCTTAGATTATTTTACATTCTGATGTTATGTTTGCACATTGTATTGGAATATCACATAATTATCATATATGCTCTAGCTAACACATTTTATAGATCTATTTTATTTTGAGGACATTCTTACATAGGTTCCACAACTACCCTCAAAAGAGGGGGCATTCACAAGGGTTTGTCATAGCGATCAAGCTCCTATATTGCTATTCATAGATCATTTTCAACACAAGCTCAATTTCAGAAATCAAACACAAGAAAAAATAAGGACTTAGAAAGTAGTTGAGTCACCCAAATTTTAGACTAGATAGATATTAACACCCAAATTGGGACACTAGTGCCACATGGTGCCACTATCCACTACATGGTGATACTGCCAATTAGCCCCAACTTTAGAGCAATCCAGATTAGCCAAAATAATACACCAGATATAATACATATTTGTATAGATACATTCACATGTTTGATAGTTATGTTCAGATTTTGCTTAAATATACTCATTTTAGCTCAGATTCATACTAGTTGCTCAGATTAGGGGCATTATGCATGGCATAATCACTCCCATATTTAGTTCAGATACACATATATAATTATTACATATTCAGTTCAAAATCAATATGCTTAGATATTAGTTTGGGGGTATGTCACTACACATAGTTTCCATGTGCTCAGTTACACACAGGTTGATCAGATGGAATGATAAACTCCATGTCATTTTCTACACTATATACACTTGCTATCATATTCTAGGTTGTCACCAATTTCATGCCTTACTCCATCTATAGTGGTTGGCATTCCCAAGTGGCCTAGAGCCACCTAATGTACTTGAGTGGTCATAGAGCTGACGTACACAATTAGATACACCCAATTAGATACTTTCAACACTTTGCATAATTCAATTTTAGATGAATCTACTACACACAGGTGGGTAATGATGGAGTCATAACCTACTTGAGTTTTTGAGCCTCCCATATGAGAGGGTTAGACACACTTACAGTCTTATCAAATCTATTCATAGGTCATGATCCAACAAACAGGGGTGGGAAATGATGGAGTCAAACCTAGATTGAGTTCTTGATCCACCCACATATGAGGATTAAGAAAGCTATCGGGATTTGATTTCTATGTACATGCACATACACAAGTTGTCACTAGGTTCATGCATTGGTTCACGTATCCAATGAGGTATATTCATTCATTTCCTCTTTCCTATCTCTTTACTCAACTTTACACAATTAATTTATTCAACAGTCTTTTAATTTTGATAATCTCTTAAGGACTGGTTTTTGCATGTTTCATTATAGGTCATTGCTTTGGATCATGTTTCATATATGCAGACCCAACTTCACATAGTCAAACTCACCTACATGAGCTTCACTTCCTAGGTAAGTCCAGGTATGCTTCTTTTTCCTTTATACTAGTTACTTTTCTTTACTACATTTCTAGCATAAAGGGGGAGCAAATGTAATCACCTAAAAGTGGTATTTGGATGCTAAGAGTGTTGCTTGAGACAATTTATTCCTAGTTTATCCATATATATATCTTAGATCATTCATCACACTTTTCTAGCCATTGTGCAAACCACATACATCCTCTATTAGCTCAATCATAGTCCCAAACAACATTCCCAAATCCTAACCCATTGTGCCCAGTAGTTTTCCAGCTAGACACTAGTGCCACACTAAGGACACTAGAGCCAGATGGTGCAGTGTCCCTTGCCCCCACTCTCCCAAATGGATATACTTTCAAATGTGTGCCCCTCCTAATGTTAGCCTAAGTATATTTTATTATCCACACAAGTTATGGATCACTATAAATACAAGACTATTAAACCTCTATCCACTAGATAGAAAATCGATGTAAAAACCCTATTCAAATAAGAAACAAGTTAAGCAAAATCAAGGTAATTAATCCCTATTCTGCCCTACTTCTATTTACTACCATCTATAGATACCCTAATCCCATATATCAAATATTTCCAATCTCAAGCACACTTAAGGCATTTGATACCACTCTCATTCTAGCATTCACTTGCCCTTGCACCAAACACTAGGTGGGAGAACTACATTGGGTTTAATCATTCCTTGGAGTATTGGTATGTAGGTAACTCTCTTCAAAATGGGGTGTTGAAGATGCCCAACCTATCCTACTGATGAACACACATTTTTATCTCGTGCCATACTTGTAAGGAGGATTAAGGTTTGCACACTAAATCATGTATTCTAGGCACAATACTAAGTTCTAGATTTTGTGCATGTGGGAACATAATCCATAAACATAAGCATAATTACTCCCAAAAAATAGAAACAATCATGTAAAGAGGACACTATCGCTATTTTCAAGACACTAGAGCAACATGGCACTATTGTCTAAGTAGGATGCTACCGTGCAGTGAAGAATTAGACCTAAGGACCTTGTTGATGACACTTAGACCTATCTGTAACCCAATTTTTAGAATCTAGATCTTTTGTAATATTTATTTTCTAGATAAGTCTCTATTTGCACATATTTATTACTATTTTTAGAAATTTGAAACAAATCAAAATCTATAACAAATTAGTGGTTATTTATTACATATTATTTCATTGATTTATACAACTCAACCCTTTAATCTAACTTAGGATTTACATAGGAAAAACTCAAAAGGTTAAAACACAAGTTTTTTGATAAGAAAATTAAGTGAATACTTGATTGACAAATATAAACATTGCAAAAGCCACCTTTCTTCTAATTGTTGATTATTCCCACTTAAGTAGGCCTAATTATTCCTCTAATAGGAAAATCCATGCATTTGAATTATCCTAATTTCCTAAAACCAAAATTGGAATATTACCTTACCCAAAATGACATCATCAGGCAAAGGGTGCAAGAACCTAATGGTTATGACATCTTACACATCACTTACACACTCAAGACAAGTTCTTATACCTCTCTTACACACTCCTCTTACATACTCAAGAGGACCAATGACTAGACTTTTCTTTCAATGTGCCTTCCATACTACAAAAGGCCTTAAATGGTCTATCTTACACACTCCATGCATGTAATCATAGATTTGAATATTGATCCTTGACCCTCCATCTTAAGATGAGATGAATAGTCTATAATGATTTGGAAAACCTATAAATGCAAGCCTCATACCTTTCATTTCAATAAGCTTTCTAATGTAAACTTACTCTATTGGATTATTCTAAGAATCTTCATCAAATCTCTCATGCCAACCAAAGCTAAATCATGTATAGATAAGGAGAGATGCTACTCACTCAAGGATTCAAGCATTAACAAAGAATTTAACATCCATAAGTCGAGCTTAGCCTCTTTAGACTCATCTTCAAATGAATCTTCAAGGGAGCTAAAAAGCATGGTCATTTATCTTCCAATTCGTATTTCTTGTTTGTAGTCCATAACTCAACCTAGGGATTAGGATTGAGAAGTTGTCTTTAAGTTGTTTTGGATTTTGATTCACTAACAATTGACTAACCTCTTTGATTCTTGATCTACATAATGGAATGCCCAATGGGACCTCTTCAAAGATTTGATGCATCCCATAATCTCTTTTAGACCATTAGCATTCTTCTAGTTACTATAATTAACCTAGTAACTAGCTTAGTTCACCTTTTTTTCTTTAAAATTTCTTTCAAAACTCATTCCAGGTGTAAACAGTGAATTCAGCCTGTTAAAGAGTGAATTCACCCCCAAAAATAGTAAATTTATCATTATTATTAGTGAAATCATTTCACCGTGTTTTCTATCTATTTTGTCTATAGATCTAAACATCGAAATCACTTTGCACTTTAGTGAAATCATTGTTCAAATTGGTGAAAACATTTTATACCAATTTGATTCTCTGTGTTCTTTTACAAAATGGTGAAATCATTTAACTTAACAGTGAAATTGTTTATCTTATTAGCAAAATTGTCATTACTAGCAGTGAAATTGTTTTACTATGTTTTTTGTATGTGTTTTGCATAGGCCATCAATGGCTAAATCATTACTGAAATTATCAACACCATCAATAAAATCAATGAAATAAGGGATGTCATTTTCATCATGGAAATCATCATAATTAGTGATAAAATTATCACCTTTATTAGCAAAATCATTTTTTGAATTTTCCATTTATTCTGTCTATAGGTCCAATTGGTGAAATTACTCTAATTATCAATAAAATCACTCTACTTATTGGCAAAATCACACTCTACCTATGTAATCATGAAAATGTTCAGTGCAAAGGTCAAGACTTAAACAAAACCAAATTTCAAGATCCTTTTTGACTCAAAACCACTTATATTAAACTTTTAATCTTATGTAATGTAGGACCTAGGCCAAATAGTGTATTTTTAGTTAAACACATTAATTATACTTCACATTTCCATTTGGGTACTAAAACAAATTCACACTTCAATTTGGGTTATAAGAAAACTTGTTCATTTTCAAAGTTATTTATTTTCTTGCAAGTTTTATTTATTGATTGATTATCTTGTGGGGTTATTTTTGCACGTATGCTCTCCCTTTTTTGGGAGACTTAGAAAGACAAAATTTCCTATTTGTTTTTACCATATTTTTCATTTGACTTCATGGGGTGGATTTCATCATCACCTTCTCGCAAGTCTGTATGGGTGCATTGATCTAGGAAGTGACATCTCAGTATCCTACCAAACCTCGTTTATCTGATGGGGTATATAAATTGAAGAATATTACCATCATGAAGACCTATATTTGTGCTTACAAAGTCATGTGAGGAAAGTAACCCCAGAGAGTTCATTCCAATATCCTATGTCAATGTGTGGTATACTTTCTAGGAGAAATATTGGCAATAAGATTAAACTTCTTCATTGACGAATTTGTATCCACATACCATGAAGTATATAGGGACCATCTAGATAGCCCAAGTAAAATTTTAAGCAAACCCCAAATCTAGTAAAACTTCACTAAAACCCTTATGGATGAAGTGGTTGTGAAGGGATAAGACCCTATCATGAATGGCCCAATCTTGGATTACTTATTAGATGCCTCTTTTTCTGTGGATCATTCATTACTGCATGGGTGCAAAGGTAACAATGCCTAAAGAATACATTAATTTTATGAACCTTAAGAGAGAATGGGGATTAAAAACCCTACCAATAATTTTAATAATTTCATTAAGGAACACAAAAATTTTATAATCTTTTCTTAAGGCAAGTGTTTCAAAAGGTTCAATGGATGTGATGCAAACCTACGACAGTTATTAAATTGAATTGTAATGCTTGTGTGTTGATGCTTGATTTTTGCATCAAAACTTTATTAAAACTTATTACCAAATCAAACTAACCAAGTCCAAGACCAAAACATTTTTTATACACACATAATGAGGCATTACTCTGCCAAAATGTTGAGTCAAACCAAAATGAAATGTTAAAACTTGGTCTTAATACCTTTTTTGCTTGTCCAAACCACATCGTTAGGCTATCTAATTTGAACCAAAAGTCTTGTCCTTTGAATCCAAATTGTCATTTAAAACTAGATTAAATTTATTTTCAAATTTAAATCAAATTCTAAACTTTTTATTCATGTTGTGAAATTATGTCATTCATTTGAGTTTAAATCTAGGTTCAAATCCAAGTGCCAATTCTAAGACACCTTCTTTGTAAGGTCAAAACAAGTCTAATTCCAATTATATTTCTAGTTCCAAGACCAAATCCAATTCTAATCAAATTGTGTCAAGGCCAACTCCTTTTAGAAGTCAGGAGTTTAGAAGCCTAATTCAAATATTGATTTTCCATTATCTACCAAGACTAATTATTGAGCCCCTTCACATTTCCAAAAGTTTCTAAAGTGTCTCAAATAATCCAAGTCTCCTTGTTTTGTTCACAAATTTAAGTTTCCAAGATTAAAACCTTTAAAAGCAAGACCAAATGTAAAACATTTCCTAAGTCCAAACAATGAACATGTTGATGTGGATTTTATGCACACCTGAAAATAATCACAAGGTAACCTTTAACATTTTGGGATCTCGGTGAAGTTTGACTTCACTCTAGGACATGAGTTTTAGGTGTTGGGTCTTGTAGTGATCATTGGTGGAATGGTGCTGAGTGAAGCAAATGTTAACTAGGATGGTGCAGATATGGATATGGAACCTAGATTCACATGGGCTGAATGGAATGGAAATGCACTTAACTAAAGTGGGAAAGAGTTAAAGAAACCACAAATAGAGGGAAGGGTAAGGCATGAAAAAGGATCTGTAAATAGAGAACATAGATTCTTTCTAACCGGCCTCAAAATAAGGACAAACACCAAGGGACTAATGCTTTTAGCTTGTTGCTTCGGCACACATAACTGAAAAATATAGTAAGGAGGTATGAGGAATATGATAAAATTAACTATTAGTCATTAGCTAAAGGTTGTTATCAAAACTACTGTAACATTTCTTAACAAAATATTATAGCTAATACCAAATAACACCTTTGACTAACTATGGCTTAGTCTAGGAAGTTGCATCAAATGGTGTTTATACATAAATTTAGATAGTAACCTAGCAAACTTGTTGCAAGAAAATAAGATGTATAAACCTAGAATTATTGGTGCATATTTTAATTGATAAAAGACCTTACTAACTAACCATGAGTTACTTGAAACTGCTATAGCATATATATAAAACTAAGCTACCAATTAGATAAAATACATAAAAACTATAACACAGACATGAAAAATAAAAACACAGAACACATATTTTTTAGAACAGTCTGAAAGTTATCTATCTATATTGAATATCAAAATTTCTCCTTCTTTTAGAATGCAGGAGATACATGTATATATAAGCTTGGGAAGAGGATGCCTCATCTCTCAAGCCATGCTCAAATTTTCATCATCATTAGGACATACATGGCCATGATGTGTCCCATCATTCACAAAGGATGAAACATTATTACAACAACATTCTATTATAAACAATTGATGCAACTACAAGTGGAAATGCCTATAAAGAGATCATGGTAGATGTTGATATTTAGGCCCCAATAGTTGTTGCAGTTGTAACCTGAGTTGTAACTATGGTTAGTCTAGGAATTTGAGAAGCAATTGTAACTAAAATAAATAACATGGGTAGGGTAGTTGAAGATGCTTGCATGCTCACCTAAATTTTCAAATAAAGGGTATGAATCTCTTGAAAGTCCATTTTAATTGCCTCTAAGTCCAATAGAGGCCTTTTGAAGAGCTGGGGGAGTATATCCACCAATTGTGTATGTGACCTTAATGTAGACCCAATCTCTACGTAAAGGGTCTCCATGTTAATAACCCAACTTCTGGCAAAATTTATCAATTGCAACAAGTCTTTCGAGGTCTTATCTACCACTTTCTTGACCTCTACCTTAAAACTATCTACTGTTGTTCAAAGGAGATCTTCAAAGATGGCCCTAAGGACCAATTCCCCCATTTATTCTCATTTATTCTCATTTCCCCAAAATTGTAGTGCCCTGATCCTCATACCTGGTGAGTTATTGAACTAGATTTCACATTTTTTGATGCCATCTAGTCAAACTATCTCTATTGAAATCGACGTAGTTTAAGGCCCATGCTGCATCCAAAATAGTTATTAAGTTCAAATGGTCATAGGCTTTATTTTTAGATTGCTTGGATTAAGAAATTGAGTCTGGCCTCCATTTCTTCATCCTATTAACAAGGGTGAATACATCTCTCCACTTGGACTGTGACTCCTTATTTGCACTTCTTATTAATTAGATAATGTCATACAACTTCCAAGTTGCTCCTTGCATATTATCCACGATGTCCTTCAGAGGTTGTATGATATCCCTTCCTTGTAGTGCCTCCATGACCTAATCAAAGCCTTTGAACATTTATTTTATTACTGCCCCCATAGAGTTTACAAAGGTGTAGGGGTCCTCTATGTATTTGACAATATCTAAAGGGAACAAGTTTCTTCTCTTTGTCAAAGAGAAAACATCTTCTCTTTGCTTTAATTCCACCTTCTCTCCTTCAACCATTATAGTTTTCCTTTTGACCTTCCTCATAGTCTTCATTTCTTTATCAAAGTGAAACTTGACTATTAGTTGTTTAATAATAACCAGGTCCTACCTGCCTTCTTTAGGTTATTGCATGACCAATTGGGTTGCATGACTAATTGGTCGGTGTAATTGAGTGGATAGTTGGGAGGGAGTAAAATGGGAAGCCAAAATGGTAGTGGAGATCAAATCTTTAAATTACACCCATTTATTGAGTCTAGAGGACTGAGGACTTGGGGAAGTAAATAATGAATGGTAGGATGGGTACTCAACAAATTCTATAAGTAATCTATTACCAATGTGAAAGTGATTCCAGTAGAATCTCTTGAAGGTTGGCTAGGGGGTGACACAACCTGGATTACTAGTGCTAGGACTAGGGCTTATGATGCACTAACTAGAACAATAACTATAGCAGTAGGTAAAAAATGAGGATCTTCTGTACCTACCACTTAAGAATTAACAACCAAGAGAACTATTATTATAGGTGTCATTATTGTGCTAGGAGGTACTGAGGCTAGAAATAGGTCCATGGATTGCCCATGCGTAGAAGCCAAGGGCTTAGACTCTACTTCATATCCTTTATCTTCATCTTGGTTCTGAAGTATTTTAATTTAGATTAGATTAGTCTTCAGGATATCGATGTCACTCAACTGAGCCCCTTATGATAAGCATTCATCATCAGGATCACTCTCCATGGCCTCACTTATGGTGTTAAACAAGGATGTCTCTATTTTATCCTCCCATTCCTCCTTGATAAACCACTCTTTTTAATTATTTGTTATTTCTATAGGTTTTAATGCTCTATAAGCTTTTATTTTGTCTAATCCTTCCTCTGACATTTCTTGTGAGGCCTCCTTTGTTGGGGTGCTCTAAGCAGAAACTAGAAGAACTCCTTGCTTCCTCTTATATATAAGGGTCGATTTGGTAGGAGTAAAATTTGATGCTAGAAGGGATGAAACAATAATAGGTGAATTTGATGGGGCAACAAGTGGTGATGAGGTGAGGGCAATAATGAACTTGGGGGTGAACCTAGAAAAGTGAATATTTGCCCAAGGAAAGGAGTGTTAATGGAGATGATGTCGATGGAGGTGATGGTTCAATGATTTGGGATGGGGGATGACTAGAGCCAAACTAGAAACAATATAAAGAATGCTCCTTTGGACTAAATTATCACTTCAAAACCTTGAGTAGTGGTTGCCAATTGAGGAAGGGTGGATACCAGGGTGGTTGATGTAACTATGACCATTGGGATAAGATGTTGTGGAGGTCCTTGGCTAACTTCCTATCAAATTTCCATAGGTTATTATTTTAATGGACCAACCTATTCTGACTCTTGGGCTTGAACCTATGGGAAGGGTCCTTGAGGGGGTATTGAAACCCAATGCTTTGCCTTAATTTTCTTGGCCTCTTCTTTAATGATTTCTAGATGATATTACATGTGCCTAACCACCACTGTAGACATATTTACCCAGTTCATTTTGGTGTGGACCTCTGTATCATTTAAATCATTTAAGAACATTTCATCACAAAGATACAATACATGGACATAATCAATCTTCATCCTTCCCCTAAATCTATTCAAGTGTTTCCTTACCCTTTGCCTTGGATCTCATTACCTATAAGGTGCCTGTTTGAAACCATAGTGGGTTCTAATGTTGCCCATTGGAAGGAAATGTTCCCACTTGGTGTATTAGATTCTACCAATGCTGATAGGAGGTGGGTGGACAACTCCTTTTGTGGTACTTCTTAATCTAACATCCATATAATTAGTTAGTTGGGCCATAATTTCCTACTCTACCACCTTGTCTATGACTAATTGAGATAGATACATAGGAGGAGCTTTGGTTCCCTCTATTTTGATAATTATATGGTCTGGATAGTGCTAATAGTCACTAATCCTTTTGATGGTTGTTTATATTTGGTTAGATATTCTGGGCATATCCTTGCCATAAATGGCTTGGTATGCCATTAGATAAAAAGTCTAAATCAGTCTGGTCATGTTCTTTCTAAATTTATGTATATGAAGAACATTGAATTCATTATAAATTTAATTCTTAGGATATGAAGTTGATGGATCCCATGGTTCCTCAAAAGTTGAGTGAATAGTTTATGTTATAGTATCTACTAGATATAACATCATATAAAAGTTGTCATGTGGTTTGCCATTTGAATTGAGTACCTGGGTGATCAAATTAGCACTAGGGATCTCGATAATAGTTATGACCTTGGTAGAAGTGAGGATGGTGTCCAATAGGGGAATCCAAACATCATTAACATTAGTTATATTAGGGAAGCCATAAATTTAATGTAGTAAGGCCATATAAATTTAGA
Source organism: Torreya grandis (assembly GCA_037957365.1). Taxonomy (NCBI): domain Eukaryota; kingdom Viridiplantae; phylum Streptophyta; class Pinopsida; order Cupressales; family Taxaceae; genus Torreya; species Torreya grandis. The sequence goes on along the minus strand of JARHVA010000933.1, from coordinate 705,025 downwards.
TTATAGGCCTAAAAATGACAATGGGAATAGCAAAAATAGGGCTCTTGAATGTGAAAGTATTAGGGTCGCCAATCTATTCCCATAACTTGTTGGTTGCATTGTTTGCATACATTCAAGAATTAGTTAGGGATTGATTATATGCCATTTTAGGAGGGGGAAGACTATAATATTTTTCAAAAATAGGTCCACTAATATATACTACTAGGGTGCTACATTGGCAAAAATGCAGATTTTCCCAAAAAATTAGGCATTTGTAAATAAATAAAATAATAGTTTAATATAGGGCATTACCTCAGGTTTTTTCACAACATTATGTAGGCCTACTAATTTTATTTCCACTAGGGCTTCCTTGTATCTTCATGTAAAATCCAAAGTTTTATCTCCAGGGCCATTGGGTTCTGTTGCTTTGACTTCCTCCCATATAGAGGAATAATGTTTGAATTCATAGTAGAGGGTAGCTTCGTCAAAGCTTGTATTTGTGTATTGCTCAGGTCTTGAAATGGAATATGCAAGGGGTAGTGATGAAATTAGTGAAGCAGAGGCCATTTTTTCACACTTAAAAAACTCTGGTTTTATGAAACTATATAATTTCTTGGTTGTCAAAAAGGTCAAATTCACACTAGCAACTATTCATTATGTTATGATCCACACTTATAATAATTGAAATATGTAGAATATAATGTAGATCAACACCACATAATATATATTTGTGGGCCAAGATTCCCAAATATTCAATATATTCATAAAAATAATAATCACCCTTACAGTAGGGCAACACCATACAATACTCCTTTAAGAATAAATAACTCTATAATATCTCTTCGAGGGGATTGCCTCCAATATCCTCTTATAATAGAAGAATTAATGCTTACTTGATTCTTTTATAATGATAATCATCTCCTTTATATATACCTCTATCTAACTAACAATGGATGGGTAACCTCCTAGTCCCAATATAGGTCGACCATTACCTAATGCACTAATTCCACAAGTTACCTAATTATCCTAATAAATTGGACCCATATAATTAACTAAGGGGGATGTGTGCCACATGTCAACATATCCATCAGTTCATATGCATTAATATATCATATCCCTAGGTACATAGCATTCCTTCCCTTCTTGACATGTTTTATCCCTGAAACATAGGAATAAACCAAAAAATGAGTGTGCTTAAAATCATTACACACTTATCTCTAAGCTCGATCATATAACCACCCATATGTGATCGTGGTAGGTGATATCCTTGCAAACTTGTTTTTAAATTCCAATGTACTAATCTAATTCCATTCATGATCTTAACTATACTACCTTGGTGTCTATGAATAATTATTCCTCCTTTGATTCCATATATTATGTTTTGCTACACTACTATGATTCCATTCACGACCATATTATTTATTATTCCATTCATAGTTATAGTGATTTCACCACTGATTCCATGTTCCATAGGCCTAGTGGTGATAAAATTAGTAGGCCTGCATAACACTATAATACTTTGATTCCATACCTAACCATAGTAGTTCTACTTTGGATTCTATGCATAGCCATAGTTATTGGAACTCTGATTTCCTGTATAGCCAAAGTGCCTATTGTGACACTCCCTCACATGGCTCCATGATTGTTTCCCATAATTATGATGTTGGTGTTTATATACCTCAATTTTTTTTGATACTTTAACCTTATCAACCTTTTCTTCTACCTCTTCTAGCTTTTGCTTTGGTGATTCTTTTGTCTTTTGAGTAGATAAAGTGTTTTTCTTTCCTTGTATTATTTCTTCATCTATGTCTTCATTTGAATCTTTCACATGCTCTTCTTCACCTACTTTAATCTCATCTTCATGATCTACCTTGATTGTTATTTGTGCCTTTCCAACTATGATATCCTTTAAAGTGACCTTCTTTTTCTTACACCAAAACTTCATAAACTTATTTTGAACATTAATATTGATTGTTCTCAAAGTCTCTAACCATGGATATCCAAAAACCATATCCATGTCATCCATATCCAAAGCATAAAAATCTGAATGAAAAACATATTTGTCCATAATGAGCTTTAAATATTAAAAAACCTAAATATTATGACCATCTATTTGAGCCTCCTTGATATTTCTTGCTTGAACATGTAGATATTGAGCCACATCCATGTTGATGAAGTTATACTAGCTGCTAGGGTTTATGGACACAATGACCTTCTTCTTTTGAATGCATCCATGAAATTGAAAAATTGACTCTAATTTATTTGGAGCCAAACTATTCAATCCCTCATCATCCAATCCTTCTTCTTACTCTCTAAGATCCTCTACCTCTCCTTTTGCATGATTTGTAGCCTCATCATCATCATCATCATCATCATCATCATCATCATCATCATCATCATCATCATCATCATCATCATCATCATCATCATGCTCTATTTCTTTCTCTTCTTCATCATCTATATGCTCTTCATCATTTATCTCATTTTTTTAGCTATTTTTTCTTCTTCATCACTGACATCATCAATATTTTCTTGCTCTTCTTTATTCTCTTTTTCTTTTATATCCCATTGATCTAGGAACACCTATTCCATTTCTTTCCATGAAGAATACCGCTATGTGAAGCTCAACTATTTAAACCACTTTTGTGTAGGCTAGGGTAAAATTTAGTGGCAAATATTCATGAATTTATGAATATTCTAATTTTTAGATTTTGGTTTCGGTGATTTTTTAGGGTCAGTAGATGGGACCAAATTGTTAAAATTTTAGGGATATAAATTGGTTTTAGGGTCATCTTGCCAAACATTTATAGTATTATCTTATAATATAGTTTAATTAACCACACACACACATATAATATAACCCCTACCCTTGATATCAAACAAGGCAACAAGTAGAACCCAAATCAAGGAACCAGATGATGATATCAAATATTGAATCATTTAATAGAGTTGTTTAGTAGAGTCATTTTATAAAGCCATTTGGTTGAGCTATTTGATAGATCCATTTGGTAGACTATTCGGTAGATCCATTTGGTGGACCATTTGATAGGGCCATTTGGTGGACCATTTGATAGAGTCATTTGGAAGACTATTTGGTAGAGCCATTCAATACAACCTTTTAGTTAAGACATTCAGCTAATCTATTTAATAGATCCTTTCAATGAATTCCTTTAGTGTAGCCAAGGCTCAAATGGTTGTATGAAAAACCTAGAAAATAAAAAAAAAAATCTTCAAAACCTGTAAATTCACCAAGGTTGCGAATCAGATTCACCTAAATAAATCTAAGGGAGTTTTAGATATGGGCTCTTAAAATTTACGTTAATGCAGGCCCAGATAAAAAAAATGAGTGTTTGAAAAAAAAATCATTAGAATATATCTCCTTAAAAAGGATCTACCATTCTTTAGCATCAGTATCTTCCTTCACGAAAATTCCTTAAACTCTATTATTCACATAAACTAGGGTTAATGAAAAAAACTCTATAATCAATAACATGCACAAAACATATCCCAGTAGTTCAAAATTTTGACTGTATCTCCTCTATATTATATTACAACTTCAATAAAAATTTGGTGAAAAAATCCCCAAAAATTTGGCTTGTAGAGCGAATCTATGAAAAATCATGAAATTGCAATAATTCACTCAAAATGTTTCAAAATTTTCTAAAATAATTTTTGTGACTCTCCTATATTTTGATAAAGTATCATTTAAAATTTCATATAAAAATTAATTATATTTCAAAAGATATGATGAAAGTATTACAAACCCTAAAATAACAATAACTCCCTCAAAATTGATCATATAACTTTGATTTTTTAGTGTGACTTCCTTAAAATATTCTTTAGCTTTAGCAAAAAATATGTAAAAAAACACAATTGATTGCAAGATATTAACAATTCCACAAAATTAGGGTTTCATTCCACACAAATTACCCAAATCAAAGCTCTGATACCACTTGCTATGATCCACACTTATAATAGTTGAAATATGTAGAATATAATGTAGATCAACACCACACAATAGATATTGGTGGGCCAATGTGCCCAAATATTCAATATATGTAAAAATATAATAATCACCCTTAAGGTAGGGCAACACCATACAATACTCATTTAGGAAGGAATAAGTCCATAATGTCTCTTCGAGGGGATAACCTCTAATATCCTCTTACAATAGAAGAATCAATGTTTACTTGATTCTGTTACAATGATAATCATCTCCTTTATATAGACCTCTATCTAAATAATAATGAATGGGTAACCTCCTAATCCCAATGCAGGTCGACCATTACCCAATGCACTAATTTCACAAGTTACTCAATTGTTCTAATATATTGGACCCATATAACTAACTAAAGGGGATGTACCACATGTCAACATCACCATCAACCTATATACATTAATATATCATATCTCTAGGTACATAACATTCCTTCCCTCCTTGACATGTTTCATCCTTGAAACATAGGAAGAAACTAAATAATGAGTGTGCTTTAAATCATTGCACACTTGTCTCTAAGCTCGATCATCTAACCACCCGTATGTGATCCTAATAGGTGATAACTTTCTAAACTTGTTTCCAAATTCCAATGTGCTAATCTGATTCCATTCATGATCATAACTATACCACCTTGCTATCCATGAATAATTATTCCTCCTTTGATTCCATGTACCATATTTCATTGTGCTATGTTACACTATTGATTCCATTTATGACCATAGTAGTTATTATTACATGCATAGTCATAGTGATTTCCCTATTTATTTCATATTCCATAGGCCTAGTGGTAATAAAATTAGTAGGCCTGCATAACACCATACTACTCTGATTTTATACCTGACCATAGTAGTTCTACTTTGGTTTCCATGCATAGCCATAGTTATTGAAACTCTAATTTCCTATATATCCAAAGTACCTGTTATTATGTTACTCCCTCACATGGATCCATGATTATTTCCTCTCTTGATGATGTGGGTGTCTATATACCTCAACTTTTTATGATATTTTAACCTTGTGAACTTTTTTTTCTACCTCATCCACCTTTTTCTTTGGTGGTTGCTTTGTCTCTTGAGTAGATGAAGTGTTTTTCTTTGCTTGTATTATTTCTTCATCTATGTCTTCATTTTAATCTTTCAGATGCTCTTCTTCACTTGCTTTAATCTCATCTTCATGATCTACCTTGATTGTTTTTTGTGCCTTTCCAACTATGATATCATGTAAAGTGACCTTCTTTTTCCTATACCAAAACTTCATAAACTTTTTCTTAATAATAAAATTGATTGTTACCAAAGTTTCTAACCATGGATATTCAAGAACCATATCTATGTTATCCATATCCAAAACATAATAATCTAAATGCAAAACATATTTGTCCATAGTGAGCTTCAAATCTTCAAAAACCTAAATATTATGACCATCTATTTGAGCCTCCTTGATATTTCTTGCTTGAACATGTAGATGTTGAGCCACATCCATGTTGATGAAGTTATAGTTGTTGTAAGGTTTATGGACATAATGACCTTCTTATTTTGAATGCATTCATGCAATTGAAAAATTGACTATGATTTATTTGGAGCTAAACTATTCAAACCCTTATCATTGAATCCTTCTTCCTCTTCGAGATCCTCTACTTATCTTTTTACACAATCTGTAGCCTCATCATCATCATCATCATCATCATCATAATCATTATACTCTATTTCTTTTTCTTCTTCATCATCTATATGCTCTTACTCATTTCCCTCATTTTCTAAATCTTTTTTTTTCAAACCTATTCCATTTATTCTTATTGTCACTTGGATTTTCACCCTTTGAGGAGAAGGAAAATATTTCCTCATCCAAGTGGCACAATGGAAACACTTTTAGGTTTGTGGGTAGCCTAAGGAATGAGGTAAATCTCTAGATAGGGCTAGCTCCCTTGATGTACCACTTTGGATTGCAACTACACTTAACTTTTGGGAGTGAAAAAGGAGAGAGATAACTAAAAAAAAATATATCTTAAGGGAGGTAATATACTGAATAGATTGAGGACTTCCAACCATATGCATGCTACACTTGAAATCAAAGGACAAACTGAACATACACTTCTCCAATCTTCATCTTCTCACATCAATGTTACATTGTGAGTTTATGGACAAGTATACAAAGCTAGGAGGACTAGATAAGAGGCCTATGCGGGCACTAATGAATATACTAACTCACTCAATCCTTGAGATTTTTTGGAACACTTCACATGCCCTATAAGAATAAGCTATCTAACTACAAATAGATGATAGAATGAAATAACATGCTAAGGAATCCATAGTCTTCACTTATGCAAAATAAAACATTATAAATGAACACACTAAGAAAATTGATGGAGGAGGTAAAAATTAGTTGATTTATTGATCAAAAGGTATACAAATTATTAGGACTTCACTATACTCAAGTGGAGCATCCCCTACAATGGCCAAAATGGCTAGTTCTTATAGAACTTGAGAGAGAGAGAGAAGTCCAAGGGTCACAAGGACAATTGTGAAGCTAATAAAATAAATTAATTGTGCATATTAAGAGGATATGTGATGAACCATGTAAGTTTAGGAAGCCCAAGTGTCAATTCAAGGCATAAAACTCTTGCAAAGTGGCATAAAACTCCTTGTGTTGGCTCAAAAAAATTGCCTTCATGATTGGCCATATTTGAATGCCTCTTAATTGATTAGGAGTAGTCCCAATAATTGGAATTACGTTTAAGGACATAATACATGTATTTTCATACATTTTTTTTAGGCTTGGTCCTTTGAGATCAACTGAAAAGGAGCTATCATCATCTGCAATCCAGAAAACTCTTTCTTCATGCACCTTGCACACTCATCTTCAAATTGGGATTTATTTGCTCATGAAAATACATGGGATGAAGTGAATAACACCTATAAAGACCCTAAATTTCTTTATAATCATTAGGTAAACTTTAAAATCAGCTCAAGTTAAGCTTTCAACCCTTCTCACCCTTGTTTCCACTATGCTAGTTTTGACTAGCTAAAAAGAAGCACCTAGTTTGGACACTTAGGAGTTTTTACCTAGAATTAAATGACCATATGGAGTTATAAAAAGTATAAATATTCTTATCAAAGTTTTTTTCCTCCTTATATTCCTTATAGAACCTAAAAAACATAAAAAATGGTCAAAAATATCCTATTTTTCACCTCATCCGTACAAGTTCGTACATCTAGTTATCATGTGAGGGAGATTAAGTGAGTCATATACAAGGTAAAATATGTTTAATTAGAAAAATATTCCATTATATCAGCTTTATAGCTCTATTTCCATCATCGGGTCACTGGTAAGGGTTTTAGACCTATTTTTACTCTTAAGCATTATTCATAAAGTTCACATGTTTAACTTCCCAAATAATTACACAAACATGATTCTAAATGACCCTTATAACTTCTCAAAACTCCTTTGGTTCCCATGCAAATTTTGAAAAAAGATATGAGCACTTGAACCTCTCTCATCGAGCTCTTTTCCCCAATTGCACAAGCCTAACAATGGTCTCAAGCCAAAATTGATTCTCCTGAAGCTTTCTATGCCAATTTGAAGTTTTAACATACCTAATTCCAACTTAATAAAATGTTACAATAGGATATGAAGCATATCTCATGTTAAAAGTGCAAATGACATCTCTTTTGAGCACTAGGCCTAGTCATGCTTAGTAGGCCTATGTTGGTTCAAGACCCAAGATGATGTCCTCATGATTTATTCTAAAACTAAATAGTTTATATACTTCTAATTCCATCACATATACATTTTCAAATGAGTTTTAATGCATTTTCAAGGTTTCAAGTGAGAGTAACCCTGCATTTGGCCTCTAGGCCTTAATTGTGCTTGACAGGTCTACCTACAAACTCAAACATCTAGACCATCTTACCTAGTCCCTTGATCCTATGAGGTGTTTTATATGTTTTAATAGGTATGATATATCTTCTCATACCTTATAACTAGGTTTCCTTAGCCCTTAGTCTATCTTTTACACCTCACTCACCAAAATCTTGACAGTTTACACTCTAGGGAAGTACCCCCTGTCTAAGACAAAACAAGGGGTACTTCCCATATTTTATTAGGATATATGGGTATTTTAGGTCCTTATTCAAGTTTTTAGGATTCCATCCATAAATTTTCAACCCCTGATTTGGTGTTTTGTCCTTTCCAAACTCTTAAAATCTAAAACTAGCTCCTCCAAGGTAGACTGTGTTTTGATTTTGACTGTGTATGCTTTGAAAAGGGGCCTCTTATGCTCTGCCTCCTTGGATTATGTTAATTAGATGTTCATGATCCATTTTAAATAAATTACAACCAATTTCCACTGTAAAATTTGATAAAACATCTCAAACATGCCTTGCTTTTCAACCTGATGGATTGAGACTGTGTTTCTCATTTTGACTATGTTTTTGTCTTTGAGGGAATAGTTGTAGGTTATATTTTGATGTTTATGCCTTAAAATGACATTATAAACCTTACCTTAAGTTATAAATACCTTTTTTAAATTATATATATCCATTTTATTCATGTTCATGCCCTATTCACACTAATAATATCTCATATTTGCTCACTATTGACTCAGTCAACAATAGACTGTGTTTTCTAAGGTTTCTCTCTAACAATGGCTCTTGTAGTTGTTAATGAACCCTTATAGATAATGTTATAGTGATTATAAGTCCTTTAGAGGTGATTATTACCACAACAAGTCATATCCCTACTTACACAAGTCATGTTCTAGTTCACTGTCTTACCACCATTTAGCTGACTGTGATCTTGTCTTAAAGACCCTACCTATAGGTATCATTTACTCATTTTAAACTTGGTTATTATATGAAAATACTTACTTTAATATTTTTATATCATAATGTATGTGTTTTAATTATGATTCTTCTTTAAAATCCTTTATACATCACCTTAGCATCAATTCAGGTTCACTAGTCTTATACCCTACTGCAGGTGAGTATTTTGCAACCTATATAGATTGTAGGTGGGTATAAGACACAACCTATGAGATTATTAAATGATATCCTAGGTCAAAAACACTCCCTCAAATCATATATAAACATTACTCCATGGTGTAAAGCTTATGTTTCAACTTTGGGTAATAAAGGTTTCCTTTTGACTCAGAGCTGTAGATAGCATTGCCTGAGTTTAGTATTTTTGGAGGCTTCTTTAAGACCCCAAAAAACTACCTTCCATAAATATTCTTGAGCCCCTTCTTGTTATAGTCCTTCTCCATACTAGAGTTAATAATATTGTCCCATTTAGATGCCTTAAAACCTTTTACTACCATGATTTGAGGTGTGCATAAGAAGCCCTTGGTCCTCTATTTTGCCCATTTATGGAAAATAGACTTGAACACAGTCATTGAGTCGTAGAAGGTAGTCTTGAACTCTACTTGCCAAATTATCCCTTAAAGTATACATGTTAATATCTCAATAGCACATTAAAACTCCAAAAATGGTTCTTACTTGTCCAAATTCCTCCATCAATGACCTCAATCCTTTGATAACACCTGTAGGTGTCCATTTCTATGTCTGCAGTAAGGGTAAGTAAGTTGGTAGGATGTATGATTAATGTAATTCAAATGAGTTTTGAGATCTTCCCATGATTCCAACTATACGCCTTTCATTTAAAAAACCTTTCTTAGTTCAAAATTTCCTTTTTCAACATGTTAGCCTTCATGAGATACCTATAAATGAGCATCAATAGCTCCCTGACTGTGTGAGTGACTGTATGTTTAGGCAATGGAGATTGAGTCTCACTTTCAAGGATAATGTACCTTCTTCCCATGTTTAAATTAAATACACTCAACTTATGAGTATTTAAACAAACCAAAATATCCTCATTTCAACATGATCTTCCTTTCAAACATTTGGCTGACTGGTATGACAGTCAAATAACAGGTTGATTGTATGGTGGTCTATGACTACATTAATCAGAATTTGTTTGGAAAATGAAGTCAAGGAGGTAAATATAAATGGATCACATTAAAACATGGAAAAATTACATATTACATCCCCCTATAATTATTGAAAAAGCATGAAACTTTGAAAATGGTGGAAAATGTCTATCATTCTCAAAATAAACCAGTCTGCAACCCTAAGGTGTTTTGCTCATCAAATCAACTTTTTTATTGAAAATAAGCATGTAAAACATTATAGGGGAGAGTAATAATCCTATATAACCAATATCAGCGATTGAGTTGTACAAAAATGCTCAGACTAAGGCAAAACTTGCAAGGTGCATAGATTAGCAGACATATTTGAAAGGTCATATTTATAAGGATCGTTTATGGAGCACAAGCCACCATTTTTAAAAATAATTATATGTTAATGGATGTATATAATTTTAAAACAATTTCCCAAAATAATTTCATCTAAAACTTCATGAGTTATTTGTACCAAGTACAAACCTAAAGGTCACTTCTGCTTGCCAAGAAGGGTGAAAAGGGAGTAGAACGATTTTGAGAAAGAAATGGAACCTATAGATAAAAAAAATGTGTAAATAAGCTTATATAATCTAAATAGACATTTTATGATCTTTTCCCACATGACACACTTCCCAAAGAGCGGTACAAGTGCTAAAATCTCTTTTCTTCCCAAAAAACTACCCTTTTAATTGAACAACCTACCAATTTTTAGTTAAAAATGGTTGGTTAAAATCTAAGATGACACATCTGTCATGTAATAACCCTATGTAATTTTAACACTTCTCAAAAAACATGTACAACTCATTAAATACACCTTTTGACCCCTAAAATGACTCAAAAGGACATGTTGGCTAATGAAATAAGTGACCAAGTCTAATATATCATTTAATAATATTAAATGACCTATGATATAACTTATGAACAAATATAAAACCTTATAAAATACTTAAAATTTAAGTTTTTTACTAAGGGTGCCCCAATTTGACCTAAAAGTCAAATTTGGTCAACACTTCCCATGAAGGATACCATTGTGCGAAACTCAACTATATAAACCAATGTTGTGCAGGCCCAGGCAAAAAAAAGATAAGCGTGTTTTCAAAAAAAATTCATTAAAATATCTCTCCTTAAAAAAGAGCCACCATGCTTTAGCATCAATATCTTCCTTCCCTAAAAAATCCTTAAACTCCATTATTCACATAAACTAGGGTTAATGAAAAAAAACCCTATAATCTCAATAACTAGTGAAAAATATATCCAAATAGTCCTAAATTTTTACCATATGTCCTTGATAATATATTATAACTTCAATAAAAATTTGGTGGAAAAAATAAAAAAAAATTGGCCTGTAGAGTGAATCTATGAATAATCATAAAATTGTAATAATTCACTCAAAATGTTTCAAAAAGTTCTAATTTTTTTTCTTAAACTCTATTATATTCTAATAAAGTATTAGTGAAAATTTCATATAAAAATTCATTATATTTCAAAATATATGATGAATGTATTACAAACCCTAAAATAACAATAACTCAATATTGATAATAATATTGATTTTTTCACTGTGACTTCTTTAAAATATTCTCCAGTGTTAGTAAAAAATTGTGTAAAAATTCATAACTGATTACAAGATATTAACAATTCCATAAAACTAGGGTTTTGTCCCACACAAATTGATCAAATCAAAGATCTAATACCACTTGTTATAATCCACACTTATAATAATTGAAATATGTAGAATATAATGTAGATAGACACCACACAATAGATATTGGTGGGCCAAGATGCCCAAATATTCAATATATCTAGAAATATAATAATCACCCTTAAGGTAGGGCAACACCATACAATACTCTTTTAAGAAGGAATAACTCCACAATGTCTCTTCGATGGGATAACCTCCAACATCCTCTTACAATAGAATACTCAAGCTTACTTGATTCCTTTACAATGATAATCATATCGTTTATATAGATCTCTATTTAACTAAAAATGGATGGGTAACCTCCTAATCCAAATGTAGGTTGACCATTACCCAATGCACTAATTCCATAAGTTACTCAATTATCCTAATATATTAGACCCATATAACTAACTAAGGGGGATGTATACCACATGTCAGCATCTCCATCAACTCATATACATTAATATATCATATCCATAGGTACATAACACTCCTTCCTTCCTTGACATGTTTTGTCCCTGAAATATAAGAAAAAACTAAATAATGAGTGTGCTTCAAATCATTACACACTTGTCTCTAAGATCGATCATCCAACCACCCATATGTGATCCTGGTAGGTGTTAGCTTTCCAACCTTGTTTCCAAATTCCAATGTGTTAATATGATTCCATTCATGATGATAACTATACCGATTTGGTGACCATCAATAATTATTCCTCCTTTGATTCCATGTACCATATTTTTCTAGGCTACTATGATTTAATTCATGACCATAGTAGTTAATATTTCATGCATAGTCCTAGTGATTTCCCCACTGATTCCATATTTCATAGGCCTAGTGGTAATAAAATCAGTATGCCTGCATAATGCTATACTACTCTTATTCCATACCTGACCATAGTAGTTCTGCTTTGTCTTCCATGCATAACCATAGTTATTGGAACTTGATTTTTTGTATAGCCAAAGTGCCCATTGTTGTGACACTCCCTCACATGACTCCATGATTATTTCCACTCATGATGATGTGGGTGTCTATATACCTCAACTTTTTTTGATACTTTAACCCTGCCAAGATTTTCTTCTACCTCATCCATCTTTTGCTTTGGTGGTTCCTTTGTCCCTTGAGTAGATGAAGTGTTTTTCTTTGTTTTTATTGTTTCTTCATCTATGTATTCATCTGAATATTTCACATACTCTTCTTCACCTGCTTTAATCTCATCTTCATGATTTACCTTGAATGTTCTTTATTCCTTTCCAACTATGATATCCTTTAAAGTGACCTTGTTTTTCCTATACCAAAACTTCATTAACTTCTTCTGAACATTAATATTATTTTTTCCCAAAGTCTCTAACCATGGATATCCAAGAACTATATCCACATCATTCATATCCAAAGCATAAAAATCTAAATGCAAAACATATTTGTCCATAGTGAGATTCAAATATTTAAAAACCTAAATATTATGACCATCTATTTGAGCCTCCTTGATATTTCTTGCTTGAACATGTAGATGTTGAGCTACATCCATGTTGATGAAGTTATACTTGCTGCTAGGGTTTATGGACACAATGACCTTTTTCTTTTGAATGCATCCATGAAATTGAAAACTTGACTCTGATTTATTTGGATCCAAACTATTCAAACCCTTATCATCCAATCCTTATTTTTCCTCTTTGAGATCCTCTACCTCTCCTTTTACATGATCTATAGCCTCCTCCTCCTCCTCCTCCTCCTCATCATCATCATCATCATTGTCATCATCATCATCATCATCATCATCATCATCATCATCATCATCATCATCATCATCATCATCATCATCATCATCATCATCATCATCATCATCATCATCATGCTTTATTTATTTTTCTTCTTCATTATCTATATGTTCTTGCTCATTTCCCTCATTTTCTTTAGCTATTTTTTCTTATTCATCACCGACATCATCATATTTTATTCCTCTTCATTCTTTTTTTCTTTTATATCCCATCAATCTTGGAAAAACTATTCCATTTATTCCTAAGAATAATACCATTATGCAAATCTCAAATATTTACACCAATGTTGTGCAGGCCTAGACAAAAAAGAGACAATCATGTTTTCCAAAAAAATTCATTAAAATATCTCTCCTTAAAAAAGAGCCTCCATTCTTTAGCATTAGTATCTTCCTTCCCTGAAAATTCCTTAAACTTCATTATTCACACAAACTAGGGTTAAAGAAAAAAACCCTAAAATATCAATAAATCATGCAAAACATATCCCAACAATCAAAAAAATTGATTGTATCTCCTATATTATATATTACAAGTTCAATAAAAATTTGGTTCCAAAAATTCTAGTCTGTAGAGTGAATATATGAAAAATCATAAAATTGCAATACTTCACTCAAAAAATTTCAAAATATTCTATTTTTTTTTAATGTAACTCTCCTATATTCTGATAAAGTATCAGTGAGAATTTCATATAAAAATTTGTTATATTTATAAATATATGATGAAAGTATTTCAAACCCTAAAATAGTAATAACTCCCTCAAAACTGATCATAAAACCTCAATTTTTTTACTGTGACTTTCAAAAAAAATTCTCCAGCTCTAGTAAAACAATTGTGCAAAAATTCACAGTTGATTGCAAGATATTAAAAATTCCTCAAAGCTATGGTTTCATCCCACACAAATTGCCCAAATCTAAGCTTTGATACACTTGTTATGATCCACATTTCTAATAATTTAAATATGAATAGTATAATGTAGATCAAAACCACAAAATGGATATTGGTGGGCCAAGATGGCCAAATATTCAATATGTGTAGAAATATAATAATCACCCTTAAGGTAGGGTAACACCATATAATACTCCTTTAGAAAGGAATAAATCCATAATTTCTGTTCGAGGGGACAACCTCCAATATCCTCTTATAATAGAAGACTCAATGTTTACTTGATTCTTTTACAACTCTAATCATCTCCTTTGTCTAGACCTCTATCTAACTAAAAATGTATGGTTAACCTTTTAATCCCAATGTAGGCTGACCATTACCTAATGCACTAATTCTACAAGTTACTCAATTATCCTAATATTTTAGAGCCATATAAATAACTAAGGGGGATGTGTGCCACATGTCGACATCTTCATCAACTCATATATATTAATATATCATATCCTTAGGTGCACATCATGTTAAATGATAATGTATATGTAAATGACTTCTTTGATCTCATATATTGATTTTAGATTCTTCACCTTTGCTAAATTGAATGCACTTAATCAGTTAATTCATGCAGATTAATGACACCAACAACTTTGTATTTTTTTTTTCTATTTTTATATTTTGAATTTGCCTGGTGAAGTGTCATCACTTTTTACAATCCTCAGTGCTAGGTGGATTCTCTTACTTTTGCCTTGAGTACTTTGGTACCTCCATTTGACACTTGGCAACATTCTACTTCCCTAAAGATCATCATATTATCACTACCTAGACCTGTTCTTTGTTGACTGGTTCCTTTACAACCTCAAACTTATAATATCATGGCACGTAGAGGCATGCCATCATTTCACTAGTCTTGGGAATGTCATACTCCCTTTTATCACTGTATAGGCTCTATGTGAGAGATGATGACACGTTGCTATATCTCAATGCTCTACCCACCTGAGGGACTTAGAAACTTTTTAGATGGCTTTAATAGTTATGAGTCTATGGGATTGCGATACATGGATGGTTGTTGCTACGCCCCAAGAGTGTCGTACTCTAAATTTCAATCTATCAATTACCAAGTGAGTGATATTGTGACACATGGATGGCTATCATAGTTTCACTAACCTCGAGACTTTCATATGCTAAACTTCAATCTACTAGTCACTAGGTGAGTAGGATGATGACACTTGGCATGATCCTGACTTCTTGCTCACCCAGGAGTCATTTTAGAGATTTCTAAGTGTCTAAAATGTTATGGGCTAGTTGGATTGTAATACATAGCAACATAAAACCTTTTCAGAACATTAAAGTATAATTCATAGTTCACTTGCCTCCAGGGTTCTAAGATCTGAGAGAGCGAGTGAATGACATGCGGCAAGCTTTGGTGACTTGACAAGGGTCTGGGTAAAAAGTAGAAAGAATTCAAAGTAAAAAACCATCTACACAAGATAAAACATAAAGCAACAAAACCTTCATAAATACATAAGTTAGTTAGTCTAAAAAAACTTGTCATGCCCTTAGATTAAACAAGTGAACTTCATGAATTGTTAGAATCTGAAAAGACTTAGACAAACATGCACAAAATAAACCAAAGGCTTGAGTTGTAACTAGGGACAAGCCTAAGCATAGCTTTGGTTTATAATAATAGATGCACCATTATGTTAGTTTAATTTTTAGGAAGCAAGCTTAGGTTACCTCATTGATCCTAAAAGAAGGAAAGCTATTTGACAAAGTGGGTCCTGTTTAAAAATTTAATTGGGGGTATGTTGGGACACAACATAACACTTATACTTGAAATAATTGTGCCCTGAACTTGTGAGGTTTCCTTTTGGGAAGATACATTTGAAATATTTACATTGATATATCTTTTATTGGTGTATTCTAAATTGAGGTTTACCTTAACACAAGCCAAACAACTTACCTTAAGCCAATTGCTAATTGATATTCTAAGGGAAGTCATGTACCTAGTCAAACATAGCTATAGGCATTCAATACCTTTTCAAGATGAAGATCATAAACTTAGACATGCCTAAGTATACATGTGGTGCTATTTATAACCCTTCATTTTATGATAGGTAGTTTATAATCCCTATGGGTATGATAAATACGTAGAGGATGAAAAAAACCAACAATACCTTGTTTATGCACCCTCCAATGTTGAAATTGAGCAACACAACCCATACCTTCAAATTGTATCAGCCAATGTTGAATAAGGCCAATACAAACCATACCTTTCAAATGTGCCATTTGATACCAAACACATGCCTAATCTGATATACCTTGTTAATCCACCAACTAGTGATGAATATAGACAAGACTAATTCAATTAACAACTATTTGACAACAAAGATGAACATCTTGTTAGATTATTGGATATGGGTGCAAAGTTTCCACTTAGTTTTCTCTTATAGGATTTGAGATATTTAGTTTAAACACCTAAAAAAATGCCTCTCACATTGTTAGACAACCAAGTTACCTCTAGTCAAGACCAAGCTTTCAATCAAGCCTTAGTTATGTCAGACAAAGGAAATATTTAACTAGTTGATCCTCCCACACAAAGCCACCTTCTTGATTCATAAATAGAACAAACTACTCTTGTTATGGATACTTTAGCTAAATCTATGGCTGCATTAAAATTTAAAAATCCCCCATTATTAGAGTGCAATCCTCCAACAGAATAACCATTGGATTTGTCTACCTATCCCATTTATAATTTGAATCCATTTGCAACTAAAACATTAGTTGCAGATATGTTTAACACACCCATAGTTGAAACCAATCTAGTAAATAATATGGGTTCAAAAGTCCTTGAATATTCTACCCAACATGTGGTGGATAGATCTCAAGTAGCATATTTTAACCCACATCAAGTACTATCCAACACACAACAAAACATTATTCCATCATCTCAACGACCTCCTTCTTACAAAATTCTAAGTACTTTGTAACAATGAATTGCAAACCCATTTGAGTTACAACAACACTTTGCAAATCCCCCACTTCAACAAGTGGAAACTAATCCCTGACCTCAAAAGGTGGTGATAATGTTCCATTTCAACAAATTCTGATCAATCCCCAACAAACATTGTCTAACCAACAACTTATTTTTACTACTTTTATTCAACAAGGATCTTCTTAAAACCAACATCATGTGCCCTTTAACCAACAATAAGTTCCCCCTATGTGATAAATTCTTAGGAATCAATAGAAGGTTTCCCTTCAATCCTAATAAGTTCATTGAATACCCAATAAAACATTCCTCCATTAAGGAAAGATTTCTAGAG
This sequence comes from Torreya grandis, assembly GCA_037957365.1. Taxonomy (NCBI): domain Eukaryota; kingdom Viridiplantae; phylum Streptophyta; class Pinopsida; order Cupressales; family Taxaceae; genus Torreya; species Torreya grandis. The sequence goes on along the minus strand of JARHVA010000933.1, from coordinate 687,444 downwards.
AGAGGGAATTTAAATGGGGGAGGATTCTAGAATTGGTGAATTCTAGAATCTTGTTAAGTGGTTGATGATGATTATGAGGGGTTTAGGTGGTGAGGGTGTGATAAGAAGAAGATTAGGTAGGTTAATAAAGTGATGATGTCATGGCTATTGGGTAGGCTTGTAGATAAGCCTAGGGATAGGTGTAATTTTGTGAATTTAAAATTCACAAGTTGGCATAAGAGGGATTTAGGTTAAAAATGGGATGTTAATAAGAAATAACAAGGTAATTAATATTGGATGGGAAATATGAAGGTTAGTATCGGATACAAAATATATTTAAATGGGTCTAGATTATTGACTAGGAGGAATAGGTAATGTTAGATGAAATAATGACAAAAGTATTAACTAACGAATCATTAGGTAGAATTAGTAACACAATTAGCAAGCTAGAATAGGTGAATAAATTATGATGCATACATTTAGCCCTCTTTAAAAGGAATTATAACTAGACAAAGTAGAAGGAGTAATGGTCTTTCAAATAAGAAATATGCTCATGGATGAATGCTAGTAAATAATGTTAGTGGATATGATTTCCCCTCAAGGGGAGGTGTAGAGAAAAATGAGATGCATGACCACTCTAAAAGAGGAAACTAGCAGTGAGAGGTGTGAATAGACAAGGGTTTAGGATGATAGATGTGAGATCGATGATGAAGAAAATGAGATCGATATGAGTGGTAAGCTACAAAGGGATTATGCCCATGGAAAAGACCTATGCACATGGAACATAAATGACTATGTCATGGTTGTCTACACATCCCAAAGGGGAATCAATTGTAACATGATGATTATAATACAAAAGTATGCAAGCTTTTGATTTATCCCAGGCAAGGACACATGCCAGGGAGAGTTGTATACCAAGATGAATAAGCCATAAAATTTTGACATATCCCAAGTAAGGACTATGCTAAGAGAGCATCGAGCCAAAATAAGATAATGATTTGATAAGATTAATGATGAGTGTAGCTCAAAGCTAAAGTTGAGTGATATGATAAAGGACATGAGAGAGAAGAAACAATATAATTAAGTAACCAAAGGATTAAGTGCAAGAATTAGACTGCAATGTATTGAATCAATGAGCTATAATGTGATTACTAGTGATGATGGCCCTATCAAAGACACATGTAAGGGAGTGAGAAATGATAATATAGTTACGATTTTGGTCATACCCCAATCAAAGGAGGAAACTATAAATTTTAAATGATGAATTGACCAATCAATGATAATAGATGACTAATGGAAGAAAAGATGGATGTTGTGATTTATTAGGCCCAATCAATAGGTGTAGGTGATTAGAAAAAAGATTAGGGAGATGGTTATGGGTATAGTGATTGATCAATAGACTAACTAATTAATGATGTATATTATAGCTCAAGGATTTGACTGATGCAAGACTTGGGGATGATGAGGGACAAGAGAGACGCGATGATGAATGATGGGGAAAGTGGAGAAAGTGGCCAAGCTAACCTTAGACATGTTATGTGACTAAACATTAATTTCATATTCTGAAAATATCTCATGCTAATTTATTTTAGATTAGATGATAGATGACAAGATATACTAGAGGATGATGATGATGATGATGGATGTTAGACATGTTAGTTGTTAGATAGAGAATGTGACTTAGATGTTAGACATGAAGATAAAAAAATTAGGAGAAATGATTAGATATGAGATGTTAAATGTTATGACATGTGGTTGGGTTAGGTGATTGGACCTGGATGATAAAATTGATGATGGGATAAAGATGATTAATTAGACACATGAGAGAGGATAGGAGAAATTATAAGTGTGTTTATTTTTAAGTCATCATTGTTGTGATAAGTATCATCATAGTATAAGTAATTTGATTTAAATATAACACTTAGAAGTGTGCCCCATTATATAAGTATGACCAAGAGGACATTGTGCCAAAGTGCATGATTGTAAAAGGGGCAAATGATGAACTCTACACAGGGCACCCAAAAGTATTATTATAGATTTTTTGGCTCCAACATAACATCCTCGTTCATTGCACCCTTGATGGAAGAGACACGATGCAAGACTAACTAAAATAATAATAAATTAAGATAAACATAAACAATAAAACAAACATATGCAAATATATATGTGATAGATCAAACAACACAAAATAGATAGGTAACACACAAGTTTCTACATGTAGTGTCATGGTGTCTTGTTTAATTTCCTGGATGAGAGTTGACAAGATGAGTGATCAAGTGATAAGTTGGATGAAGGTGGTCATGATGATCATGATGTGAATGTGTATTAAGGATAATAACTTAGACAAGGTATGGACTTAGAGTAGACTAGGGTCTATGATTAGTATAAGGCTATGAAAGCCATAAAAGAAGATGACTAAGATGTTGAGACAAGGTAAGATGAAAAAATGATAAGACCTTTAGGACATACGATAAGGTAGAAGAATGAAAATGAGATGAACAACTTAGGACATATGATAAGATGACTAGGATACTCAAAACATAAGACAAGATAACTTAGAGGTTGTGGGATTTTATGTATTTTATAATTTTTAGGATTTTTTTGAGAATATTTCATTTTCAGGTATTTTGGGATATATATGTACACTGTATAGAGGGGGTTATTATCAAAGGGAACACCAATCATAGAAACCAAAATGAGGATGAATATAATGACAAATGGATAATAATGCTCAAAGAAGTTGATGGATGAGGAAGAATGGACTAGGGATTGCCAACAACTACATTATGAGGGAAATAAATGTCTAGTCACTTGACTGTCAAGCAAAGGATATGCCAAGATGATTCTAAAAAATTCCCAATACATCTTCCACTCTCTTATGAAGGTCAAGACTAAAAAAAAGGATGGACATAATAAGAGGATGTAAAACATGATGGATAAGGATGTTTAGGATGATAGATGGATAAAATAGACAAGGATGGTTAGAGGGCGATGCAAATAGGGTTGACAAGGGATATGATAGGTAGGAAAAATAGACAAGGGGATGAGATAAATAAGTGATGCATATGGGGGTGAGAAATAACTTTATTACATGACTATAGGGATGGAATAGATTTTACCCCCAAGTGGTGAGTTACAATATGGACAATAAATTATTTTACCATGATGCTAGAAATCAATTTTTATCATGGTTATTACCCAAGGCACCAAAATATGGGTTTTAACCATTGGATGAATGATTTTTTATTTATTTATTTTTATTTTTATTTTTTATTTTTTTGACTTTTTTCACTTTTATCATCTCAATTTATTGGATATGGGTGTGAGATGCAGGATGCAATAATGCTAACACTTTCTTGATCTTCAACCAACACTTATTTTGGATATATGTGATACTAAGACCATGTTATCGATGATGGATGTATTGATGTCCTTATGACCTTTGTTAAATCTTGATTTAAACTTCTCTTTAAATCTAAACTAGGTTTATTTGTCACCCCTACAAGAGACAATGTTGCCTAGGTTTATGAGATGTGGAATAGATGGGTTTCGGGTTTGGATTTGCTAGTGGAATATAGGACTTTATTGGATGATAGGTTCATGATAAGGAAGTGTGATGGCTTATTGTGAAGTGGTACTAATAATCACACACACCATTAGATATGTTGGATATTCCATATTTGATTAGTGCCATATGATAAAATACTTTAAGAGATACAAGACTTTTGGATCATGTAATTCTTCTTTGATCCAATTATTTGAAGGATTATTGGCCATATTGAAACCAATTTTGACTTTATTTTGATTTTTAGACTTGATTTTTTCTTAACTACCTCTTGGTGCCTGACTTTGGACTTCACCAAAGGAGATTGATCTTTGACTTGATATATGATGATTATTTTGACTTTGATAGCCCCCTAATGACTTAAAGAGGGTTTCACTAGAGGAATAAACTTTTTGATTAAGCCATTGATTTAACTTTTCTTGATTTTGACTTGATGGATCAAAGGCGATTTGATCATCATGAATGACTTTTTGAATGTGATCTTGGACCCTTGCATTTTTAGCACATTTTATGTTACTTGGGGAAAAGTCTAATGATGTATGTTCTTGTTCATCCCTATGGAGGGAGGTGATTAAATGATCATTGATAGGAAGAAAGGAGACTTTTATGGATGAATGTGGGGAAGATGGTATGATGAGGTTAATGAGTGGTGGTGGGGCAACATAGTCCTCATAGAGGTTCCTAGGAGACCCAATTTTGACATTAGAGAAGATCTCCTCAAGATCAATAGAGCATAACTAAGACTATCTATAGTATATGCATTCGTGAAAGGATCATATTCACTTTAACAATATTCAATAGATAAAACTTGTAAAAACTCTATTATGACTTCATCATCTTGGTTGGGATCAAAATATATGTGTTGTGATTGGTTGACATCTAATTTGGAGGTATCCTCAAAAAGGCAGGCATAATCACCATGTGAAACATTAATTAAGGATGATGTTTCTACCAAAGAATTTGATCTGGATACTAGTGTTGAACATGATACTGATATACTTAAGACTTGTGTTAATTCCAATGCTAACTCTGATGTATAATATGTGATGCTTTTAGTAGAGGATTCATTGTCCACAAGAACCTCTCTAAATGGGGTCTTTGATGTGATGATCTGAGATAATGGATTTGACAAAGACAGGCCCATAAAAGAAGGGCTCATGAGAGGAGGGAATACTAAGTTCATGGAAAATAGACTCATCATCGATGAAGACTTTGGCAAAGATGGGGAGACCATGGAAGATGAACTTGGTGTCTTGATATTGGCTCAAAAAGGGAAGGGCTCAATCATGATCAGGAATGAAATCTTGACATACCTATTTTTATTCACCCTTGGATGCAGGCCCATCTGATTCATTCTCAATTTGGATGTCATCAAGGTCAATGAGGTCTTGGACATAGTTTTAGAAATTATGACATTGATTAATGGTATGCCGTCAGGTTTGGTGATATACATACTATTGGTTAGATTTATACCAAGAGGACTTAGGCTTGGTGAGATCAAGATGTTGTATGAGTAGATAGACTATCATATCAGTGGTAACAAGTTTTTAGAAGAGGGATTATAGGGATATATAAAGAGGAGTATATGGCCTCTCTTCACTTTTTGACTTAGATGGTGAGCATTAGACTTTGTATCAAATGGTTGTTGATGTAATTGGGTAGGAAGACTAGTATTAGAAGGTGTTGATAGGATATGATTCCCTTTGCTAGTCTAAGAAGGGGTAGATGACTGGCTATGACTAGTGGATAGAGGATTTGAATAGGATTGGGTGCTATAGAGGTTATGAGTTGACTGATGGGAATGGGTGGAGACTAGAGGTAATGTTGGGTAGATAGGGTTAAAGTCTATAGCATGTGGAGTTTTCATCTCAAGGAGGTAATAAAGGAGGATATCCCTATCAGCCATGAGGAATTTCTCAATCAAGATGTCCAAATTTGCTTTGAAAGCCATGGATCAAGATGAGAAAAAGTATGGATGATGTGGTTTTATTGGCCATAATTGATAGGTACAGGGGATTAAATGAAAGATCAAGGGATGAAGATGGGATGTGTGGAAAAAAATTAGATAAAAGGCTTACTTTAGTTTGAGCTCAAGCTTGACTAAATGATATGAGATGTTGGATAAGGTAAAATAAGATTAAGTAGACCAATTTGGGATGTGAGCTAGACTTCAACAATTTAGACTTGATTCGATGGACCAAGCTATGACAAGCTCTAGGACTTGACTGGTGGCTATACTAGCCCAAGAGACATGATTTAACTTAGGAATGACTGGATTAAGACTAACTCAAGGCCAATATGATTTGACTTGACTTGGGATGACTTGATTGATAGGACATGAGGATTTATAGGATTGGATTCTGTGTATGAGTCAAACTTGATTAGATACAAGCAAGCTTATCGAGACCTTGATGTGGATAGATTTATTTTCCAACATATATGAAGATCAACATATGACTACAGAATTGACATGATTACTAGTATTGACAAGGGGATGATAAGATAAAGACAATTTGGACTATGATTAGGACTAGGTTGTATAGGCAAGGAATATGGTGATGGACAAGGTGATTAGGCTAGACAAGGTTAAGATGATGACATTATTTTGATCAAGGTGAACTAAGGCTATATTTTTGATAGATTGACAAGTTATGATTAGGTCTCAAGACCAAATGTATGATGGGAGTATATTCATGGATGGATTTGAATCGGTGACAAGAGGGAATGTCTTGATGTTTTGGATAAGTTTAAACAAGATGAAGACAATGTATCGAGGTTAGACTAGGATGAGGTGAAGACCAAAACAAGACCAAGGTGAGTGATGAGGTATGACAAGGGTACGAAGGTAGGCTAGGATGGTAAGACTAAAGATAATAGGGTATGACTAAGGACTAGGTCAAAGAGGGAGATAATAGTGAATGACTAGGTTAAGGGGATATGATGATTGAAGAGAAAGGTCAAGACAAGGTTGTGACTTAAGATAAATACGTGACTAGATGAAGTTTGATTTAACTATGGAGGACTAGGCTAAGAGATGAAGACTAGGATTTTGTATATATGAATAAACAAGGGTAAGTCAAAATAATAAGATAGGGACACGAGGTGATGATGGAGAATAAGGTAATGTGTAAATAAGGGATGATGCTTGACTTAAAGACTATGTTTGACTAGGGGAATAATATTTTGTTTGCTTGATTTTAAGGGGTGAAAAAATATATTTTCCATAACACAACTAAAACAAGCAAGCCACAAACCTTGAATTAGTGACTATCTCAAGACTGTAACTCGATGATTGTACTGTCTAACAATTTTGTAGGTGAGGCTGTAGGTTAGTGACCCATTATGGAATCTACCAAACCCTCTCAACCTTGTTTGAACTTAAAAATCACTTAAGAACTAATAATTAATCTGATAGCAAGTCACCTGTTACAACTGATGGTCTTATTTTAGGCTATATGAACTCACTAGGGCCATCCCTAATATATGTTAGGTACAATGGGGCCCAAGTACATGTAGGGTGTTGTTTAATGCTTGGGTCAAAGAATTAATTACTCACCTTCATGAGATCTTATATGGGGTCTCCCACTAGGCCTAACAATAGCTCTCCCTAATTTTTATACCCTACCAAAACACAGAGTATGGTCTAATGCATGGTGATGAAATCCATGTCACTGACCCCTAAGATTATGGTAAGTGTGTGGTGATCAAATTCACATCATGTTGTACCCTATAAAAATAAGGGGAGGGTTTATTAGTGGTTTTTCATCTTTTGAGACTCGTCGCTAATATACAGGGAGGAGAACATATACTATTGTAGCCTTTAAGTATAGAAAAGCAGATGAAAAGTTGTTTAATTGATTAACTATCATATATACAAAATATATACAAGATGGTTCTTAAAATGCTAAAATATTTGATAGGTGACCTACAAATTAAGTGATTAGTAGTTTCATTTTAGTAATCTCGAGGGGCAACTTGCAAGACAAGATGTTAGACAAAAATATGACTTAAAAGACAAGATTTGTTAGTAATTTGATAGGTAAGTTAGATAAAACTGCCATCGATTTTACCCCTATGAAAATCTAAACAAAATTTTTGTATAATAAACCTTAATAAAAACACTAAAAAAATCATGGGTTGTACACTATAACTTTTTGAATGAGGGGTTAGCATGTGGAGGTCTAGGGGTGGTAGCCCCTAGCGGGGTCAAGTGGTAACACCCCTTATGGGGTTAAGGGGAAGCACCCCTTATGAGGTCAAGGGACATTGCCCTTTATGGGTCTAGGGGCAACGTGTAATTTGGGAATTGTAGAACCCTCAAAATAACTCAAAATTCCTAAAAAATGATCTAAAAAAGGTGCTCAAAAAGAAGAAATTTTGAAGTCAAATAGAGAGTTTGTAGTTTTGGGTGTGGTCTTTAACCAATCACCCTGTAATCACACCATCAATGGTTTTGATTTAGTAATTATAGAAATTTTGATTGTTAGTTTTGAGGGGTGACTTGTAAAAAATATAGTTATTAGTTTTATAATTTCTTATCTTTGACGATTGTGTTCCTGCAGATAAAAAAAAATAACCATGTTGAAAAAAACACTTGATTTTACTATATCAAAAGAGCACTTTTATTCTTAAAATTGATAAAATCCTTCAAAAAGAAAATTTGAGCAATAAGATTTAAAATCATGAAATTAACTAAAATCTACTCAAAACATCAATCCCCTATTAAAATTTAGATCTAAAAGGATCATAGTTCACAAAAAAATGAAACATTCATACTTGCATCACAATCTTTTAGCCAAATGCTCCAAATCAAGATCCAAAAAAAGGAAGATTCAATGCTTAATTGATTACTTGAATGTAGACTCAGATTGTGGACAACATATATACTTGATGGCTTGATCAAAATACTAAGTTGATAGTTTGATAAACTTGGTTGATAAAATATTTTAGCATGAAGGCTCATGGATTTTTTGGTTAATTTCAATGGAGGATGGGTATGTTTTAAATAGAGGAAGGAGAAAGATTATTTGACAATTAAAATTCCCAAGAAGCCTCTATATTTAGAGAGTTCTAGAGAGAGGGAGTTCAAATGGGGGAGGATTCTAGAATTGGTGAATTCTAGAATCTCGTTAAGTGGTTGATGATGATTATGAGGGGTTTAGGTGGTGAGGGTGTGATAAGAAGAGGATTAGGTAGGTTAATAAATTGATGATGTCATAGCTATAGGGTAGGCTTATAGAGAAGCCTAATGATAGGTGTAATTTTGTCAATTTAAAATTCTCGAGTGGGCATATGAGGGATTTAGGTTATAAATGGGATTTTAATAAGAAATAACAAGGTAATTAATATTAGATGGGAAATATGAAGGTTAGTATAGGATAAGAAATATATCTAAAGTGGACTAGATTATTGACTAGGGGGAATAGACAATGTTAGATGAAATAGAGATGAAAGGGATCAATTAATGAATCATTAGGTGGAATTAGTGACACAATTAGCAATCCAAAATTGGTGAGCAAATTATGATGCATATAGTTCTTAATGGACCAAATGCCAATTAACAGCCAAGAGTTACCATTTCAGGTATTTTCCCTTCTAATTATAGTAACTCTTCACTGACTTGAGGTTTTGCAATCGCAACTCAATGTTCTAAGGCTACCATCAAAGGTCATACACCTTCTTACTCCAAGATTCCCATTCAAGGTCATATGCCTCAAAATATTAATCCAATTACTCCTATGCATGATAAACCTTATGATATCTTGGCATAATTACAAAAGACATCGATGCAAATTTCTATTTTAGATCTTTTACATACATCAAATATACACAAAAACATATTGAATGAATTGTTAAGCCAATGCAAGGTTCCTAGTGACATTGCACCTAATAAATTCCAAACACTTGTGAGTCATCTAGATCCACACCAAAAACTCACTTTTTATCAAATGGATATGTCATCCCTTGGACCTTTGCATAATAACTTGCTTTATATAGAACCAATCATTTCCTAGCATAAGGTAAAAATAATCCTCATAGATAATGGTTTAGGGCTAAATATTGTAACTTTGAAGCTGGTTAAATAGTTAGGCTACAAATCAATAGATCTTTAGGCAAATACCATCACCATCAAAGCTTACAATAATGAAGAGCAGGAATCTCAGGGTGCCATTTGTTTACATGTTATCATTGGGCCTCTAACTCATGATACTTTGTGTCATGTTCTTGATTTAGAACTATCATTTAACTTGCTCCTTGGGAGACCATGGATTCATGAAGTGCATGTTTTACTTTTTAATCTTCATTAGTGCATCAAGTTCCCCATTCTAGGTTAGAAGTTACTATTCCCAGTTAATTCTAGTTGTATCAATTCTATAAACATCTGGAAGCAAAATATGAAATCTACAACTATTGCTTCATCATATATCATGTTCACAAAAAAATAAGGAGATAGTTGATCAACTATCTGAATACAATTATGTGGATCCAAGTACACTTTCCTCTGCTTCATCTACCCTACCCATAACAATAAACAATTATTTCACTGTTTAAGACAATGACCTTGGGGCATATAAAATTGGCAATGTGTTTCATATAGCCAAATTGCCTAAGACACCTAACGCATATGGTATGCCTAAGGTGTAAACTCTTAAAATAGAATGACATAAGAAAGGTGATTCTCATCAGAAAGGACCCTTGGTTTTCATCAAAACCATTTCATAGGAGTAAGAAAAGATTAAGGCTTATGATGAGGCATGACTATACAATGATGATATTGCCACCTACTATTAAAAAATATAGTATCATATTCTAAATAGGATAATGAATAATCAATCCTATAAGGGCAAAGCCCTAGGGGAAAAACAATAAGGACTTATTGATCCAATATTAGTTTCCAAACACAAAGTAACTTGAGGTATTGGATACAAACCACATGGGGGTTGTATGCAAAGGGAAATGCAACTGTTCTATTAATCGATCCTAGGTCAGAGAAGACAAAGCCTACTTACACTTCCAATTATTGATATATTAGATATTTGGGGTCATGACTAAGATGGATCCACTGGACCTATCCAAAGGATATCTTACCATAATAATATCATTAGGGAGGGTTCCAAAGCCTCCATTCAAGCAAAACTATGCAATAACCCTAATTAGGTCCTATGTTTTCATATTTACAAAGTAAGTAAATGACAAAATCAAAACAAAGTCTAATCTAGTGCTCACTAAAGCTTGTGGCACAAAGTGGGGGTAATAAACATAAAAAGTAAACATGCATAGAAGATATATACTCATGTCAATGTATATGAAATATTAGTGCATGGGAGAGAAGTACAGATGCTAATATATCTACTCTTACAAAGGAGGAACAAATTTATAAATACTTACCTTTGAAGATGGACCCACCAAGCCTCAATCTCTCCCTTGGCCAAGGTGCTTTGCAAGAGGTTGTTGTGGTATGTAAGGATGATAAGGATAAATTGGATCTAGGCTACACAACCTATTTATGTATCTAAAAGACTTATCCAGAAGACAAGATATGTATCTCTAAAGAAAGTATGAAACCCTAAGCTATTCTCTTCAAGTATAATACTGGATAAGCAAATGCATAATATATATCTCTTCTTCTTCTCTTCCTTAATTGAGTGTGTATATATAGCTGAATCTAACCCTAAACCTTTCCAAAAGTTTAACCGATAGGGTCAACCCAATCGACTCTGTATCATTATTGACAAAATCAAATTAAGTCTTAGTTTAGGTCAGCTAGGGGTTGACCTAGACCCTAAACATGTTTTATCAATTAGAGTACAAGGTTGATGAGGCTGACAGTGTATTGCAAACCATTTGAAAGGGTTTTAGGCTAGGGAAGGGCTAATAGAAGTGGAAAATGACTAGATGAGGGTGCAAAAGAGGAGGCAAAGCTTAGGGGAGTATTTTTAGAAGATGGTTTTGTAGATAGAAAGTGGTAGTATAAAGACAACAATCCTGCGTAACACCAATGGTCTACCCACCCCTTTCCCAGTGCACCCCTTAAGGTGTGCACTCAAAGAGATAGACTCGATGGGTTCTTGCAAGAGAGAAAACATTAGTAATTGATAAAGTTTAAAAATATTATATATATACATATTATCCATTCGAAGCTCATCACGTGTCACTTAGGTGTAACATGAGATGGTGCTTTGAGAATAAAACATAACACTAAAGCTAAATAAATTACAGTAAGAAACAAATAAGATAAATGAAAGGACATAATTAAAAAACACATACCTTTACTTACCTTAGTGTTGTAGATAAAGAAGGAGATGAAAAAAATGTGAAGGTGTCCAATGTAGGAAATATTAGGCAAACCTATAGAAGTTAGCAAAAAATCATTTTTTTTGTAACATAGACATGTAATAGGTGAAACGATTCTCTACAATGTTAGGATTTTAGAACAGTTTACGATTCAAAAAAATAGCTAGTAGAAACAAATATATGGTCAAAATATGAAATCTGACGATAAATATTTCAAAGGTAAATAATTTTAAATAATAAATATAAATAGGGTGAAAAAGAATTCAACTGTTATTTTTACTATTCTGAGAAAACAAAGCTATGAGAAATCTTGTTTGAGACCAGAGAGCTATCATGGCGAGGAGATGAAAACTAAGATGGGGAGGATGCATAGTGACTATGATGAGTGTAGCATAGGTGGGAATTTGTGAATTTTAAATTATTGAGTATTTTAATTTTAAAGTGATCTATATATAAAAAATTGATTGGTAGGCAAAATCTAGGCACCATAATGAACCCTAAGAAATTTTTTGGTAGACTAGCAGTAAAATGAGATAATAGCTAGGAAGAATTCAAAACAATAAATACCTAAGGCATTTAAGGTAAATGGTCAAAAAATAATTGCTATGAAGGAACATAATCAATCAGGTCGACTTAGTTTGTAAGACAAGCTAAAAACATAGGGCAAACTGCATAGCAGTGGGCTAATTTAGTATTCTAATGGGTGGCCAATTGTGTAGTAGTAGGCCAACTTATTAATATAATGGGTAATTTACTTGCAATATCCCAACTTAGTTTGAAAATGAGGCCAATATAGTCTTAAAAATGAAGCCAACTGTGTAAGAAAGGGTTGATTTATTATGTTGAAGCAAGAGGATGGCTGATTTATTATCAAATGGGCTGATTTAGTTAAAAATGAAAATGGTTGATTTAGTATCACATATAATATACAAGGCTAATTTAATATTAAATGAGATAATTCTATAGGAAAATTAGGAACATAAAAAACTAAATCAAACCAACTAATTTAAGTAGTTAATTTGTGAATTTTAAAGAATGTATTATAATTATTTATGACATGGAGATTTGATACATCTTTTTTTTATTTGATATTTTACAGAGACGCTAGAGGTATTAGAACTTGATAGATGCATCGTGGCTTACATATCTATTGGATCATTTGACTGATGTAGATAAAGCATGACTAGTCACATTGGGCTTTAGAGGCATAATGGAGATTGGGTGGATCCTACTAGTGTTGATCTCATCATCATGTTCCTTAGAGCATAGGAATGGTTGATCAACACTTTATGATGGGTGGTGGATGGGGATACCATTGAGGTGGGTATCACATTGGAGGATGTCCATGCATTATTGAGACTACCGATAGGAAGGACACTAATGATCGCTGGCATATCAGATGATCTGGAGGAGAGATGAACACTAGCCTAATGGGTGATGTGTCTGATAGGATATGACCCAAATTGAGGGTGAGTTTGTTTTATATCTACATTAAAAAAATTCTAGACATTTATAATGCCATGATAAGACTTGTGATAACATGATTACTATGTCACAAATGGATGATAAGGTAATGCTATACACAATAACCTTGTGCCAATTGATATTGGATCAGGGAACTACAATTTTGGGCTATCGTCTAGGTCCAGATCATGCAAGATATGTATGGGATGCTGTCCAAAGGGCATAAGACCATGAGACCTATTGTTTTATTAAGTACCTAAATATATGAGAGGTTATCCACATATCAGCTAGCTGGGTTGCCCCATGTTGTCAATGATAGGTTACCTTAGGTGGTGAGATGGAGATAGGACCATGTAGCTCAGGTCGTACCCCATGTTACATTATTGTAAACTATGACACGAGGGGATATTGTGTGGCATCCCTACATACACATCACTATTGTATGGCCTAGTTGGTCGATCATTGATACATGGTTGGCATGGGTATAGATCACATGCCATTACACCTCATGGGTAGAGCCACATCTAAAGGCATGCTTGCCAAGATGGTTTGGATTCCCACACCTAGTGGCCCTCCAGTAGTGCCTGCTTATTAGGCACAACATGTTAGAGAGATAAGGGGGAGAGTAGGAGGAGGATTATTAGTCGAGATACATGTGATCAGGCTGTGTTATGTTAGACCATAGACTAGTCAAGCATGATAATAGGTGATAGGGGGCCAATAGGGGGAGATGACATGGATGTGGATGCATGAACATAGTAGGCACCATATTAGGTACCACATAAACAACAATAATAATAAAAACCATGGCCACACCATAGATGGAAGCACCATCAATAAGAGTAGGCACAAGTGAAAGCTATAGCATAGGAGACCCAACAACCATTATAGGACATAACTAGTCCATAGAGGCACCTTTGAGGTGAGGATCATGATGACCTATGAAGGAAGCACTCAAAAAAAAAGTAGATGGAAAGACCATGCTCAGTAGATGAGCAGATAGGGAGACTGTGGTTAGTGACACTAGCACTGGTGAAAAATGTTGTAATTTTGATTTTAAGCTTTAATATAGGATAATAGTTGCATTGTGATTTAGTAGACAAATATATTTTGAGATATGTGTGTGTGTGTGTGTGCGTGCGTGTGTGTGTGTGTGTGTGTGTGTGTGTGTGTGTGTGTGTGTGTGTGTGTGTGTGTGTGTGTGTGTGTGTGTGTGTGTGTGTGTGTGTGTGTGTGTGTGTGTGTGTGTGTGTGTGTGTGTGTGTGTGTGTGTGTGTGTGTGTGTGTGTGTGTGTGTGTGTGTGTGTGCGCGATATAATGTCTATTTTTTTTTGGTTTTGTAGATACTACAATGGAGGAGGTCATATGGGGATCCCTGGATGGCAGTGCACCTTGACATTTTAGATAGGGTGCTGGCTCCATACAACCCCACCATGTTGGATGATCCTATGGTTCTATCTGCCCCAGCCTAGGTGAGATGGTTTATACTAGTGGGGGAGGATATGAGGTAATTAAAGGTGTACAAAGATGTGTTACAACCACTGATAGGGGTGGGAGAGGGAGAGGCACATGACTAATAGGCCTTGGCTTAAGAGAGAGTGATGCACATGGCTACCACTATCTAGCTCAGATAAGTGCAGGTCTAGATGGCCAATATATAGGGATAGGTAGTAGGTTTGTTATCCCAGAATACCTCATTACAACATATGATTCAGAAGGGATAGTCCTAGGAAACTATGGATAGCATGGCTAGGCCACATAATAGGCATGATGGAGCCCAACCTTAGAGCTGGAGCTATTTTATATTTTGTATAAAACACATGATTTTATATATATATATATATTGATGTTGATAGCTGTATTGATCTCATGATTTGTAATTGGTTGTGGATGTTGATGCATGGATATTTTTCTTTCTAGCACATGTCTTTATCTTTTGTTGTATATGCTATGAGAAATATATGTTGAGTGTTTTATTTTATAGCATTATGTGATACACATGAATGGTTAAAAATAAATAGGAAAAAATGATTTGGAAAAGTATAATTAATCCAAAAAATATGCACTACACATTATATCATGATGGAAAATGTGTAATAATAAAAGATGGTAAAAAGGGATAATAAATGTTTTTAAACCATGTAAAAAATTTACACCAATTTAAAACAAATAAAATCACACTATATCACATTGGGAAGTATGAAAATAATGTAGTAAAATGGAAGGCACATGATAAATCAATGATATAAAAACAAAATAATTAAGTCAAACAATAATAGTAAATCATGTTAGGAAGCATAAAAAAAAGATAAAATTGAAAAATGAAATTAAATTGATCACACTAGTTCAAGTTGTGAAGTATGAAACACTTAAAAAAAATGGTTGTAAGCATACATGGAATTAGAAAATTAGAAGATAAAAGTGAAAAATTAATGAAGCATAAACATACTATATCAATATGGGAAGCATGTCAATGATGTGTAACTCATAATCAATCACTACTTATCTCTAATTTGACACATGTAATTTCATTATGACTTGGGTATTGGAATATTTTATGAGGAAGACTTGGTCCTATCAATGGTCTTACACTAAAACTCACAAAGGGAACACCAATGAGATGGAAATAACTATGGGAATGATTTTAAAAGGTGGTTGTAATTTGGTAATTTGTGAGGAAGGCCTAGTCCTAGCCATGGTCTTACAATGCGACTCACAAATAGAACACTTGAGGGGAGTGATCAGTTAACAAAACAATATTTCTCAAGGGGAAATATTAATATTATTGTAAATGAAAGATGGAATATAAAAATCATAATGTAGGCATCTATGAGAAAACCTTAGGAAACATGAGGCACACTAAGTACACATGAAATACACTAAGTGGCTAGTGACCATCAAAATACAAAAGATACTTGTTCACCATAAGCACAAAGCTATATATGAAAATAAGTGAGATACTAAGATCGAATCATGTTGGTTATATGAACACGAAAATAAAAATGGACCTACCTTCCCACAACATGTTCCCCATTCCTCAAGACCTCTTACAGAGTCGTCGGTCTACTGCAAAGATTGTGTACTTGTGTAAGAAATTAAATATCACTAAAATATTTTTTTATTCTCCTTTTGCAATCTACTAGCCTATCGTACCTTAATGGACGTCAAATCTATCATGAGGCCAACTATGGAGTTTAAGTTTTAATTATAAAAAAGAGATATGCTTTGAATCACATCTTTTAGTGGGATTTGACTTTTGAAATTTGTATGTTGCCTTTTGTATCATTTCCTTTTGTTTAAATGATTTGTATTTTAAATTTTTATGGCTTTTAAGATTCCTCCTCCATATGACTTTGGAATAAGAAACATGAGGGATAAAAGTGATACACAATAATGAGATTTAGACTTTGGTTAAAAGAAGCTAATTATCTAAAGACATGACTGACTAAACACTTAGGCTTGCCTATGAACCAATATGTATCTCAAGTTTTAACCATGTGTATGATTAATTTGTGAAAAGAAGTAAGGGAATAAAGAAGATCCAAAGTGGACCAGTAAAATAGAATTACAATGAGATGTTTTGTTTGTTACTTGATCACATGGTAAATAAGGATTACTAAGGGGAGCAAGGTTTGTATAACCAAGTAACAATAAAAAATATATGTGTTGTAGAGATATGGTAGCAAATAATCACGAGAAAAGACAAAGACATCTATGAAAAAGAAAAGAAATCTTGAATATATGCACGCAAAAAACTCCATAAGAACAAAATGAAAGAAATAAAACCATATATAAGACATAACGTGAAATATAAAGATCCATGTAAGATAGATAAATGAAGCAAATATTGACACATAATCAAATGATATAAGATATAAATAAAAGTGGATCACAAGTCCAATCTAAAATCATAATGAAGATGAAAGTGAAGGAACACCATGATGTGTTCAAAAATACTGATAAATATGTCCACAAATATTATCCATAACATCTAATATTTCTCTATGAAGCTATAATCGAACCACAATGAGAGTCTCATCAATCCTCAAGGAAATCTATGAAAAGACCTCTCATCAAATCTCCTCTATAAAAATTGTAGGTATAGCTGAAGGATCATGCTCATGAAGGCCCTCATGTATAGAATACTCAAGAAGGGGAATATATGCTGGAATAGAAATGGTATTTGTGGGATAGGGAGATAAAACCACCAGTGGAGAAGGAACCACGAGTGGGGGAGAAGATGCAGGTGGTACAGAAGCCTCAAGTAAAGAAGGAACTACATGTGGAGTGGGATCCATAAGTGAAGAAGGAAGAGCCTGCTTATGTGGATGACCTATGGGAGGGGAATAATGGGTGTAGGAATGGTCATAAGGTGATCATGAAGATGCTACTGGAGGATGTGATAATGATCAATGTGATGGGTACTGTACTGGTACTAAAGACAATATACCTCTCCATATTTGGGAATATAATCAATTAATAACTTGGGAGGAGGTATAACCTTGTCTTTGGGTTAAGGAAGGGTAGGGCACAAGGTGTCGATATATTGTCAAAGATTTTAATAATGGGTGGAGGAATGATTATATGTGCCATGGAAGCAACAAATACGCTTTTTAGTATATTTTGTGGGTCTACCAATGGAAGGAGTAGAAGTAGGAGCCAGGGAAGGCTAGTATAACTAGCAATATCTAGTCTAATGATTAACAAATCTATGAATATCATAGTAAGGCTGATCAACCCATTAGATAGGAAAGGGATCAAGCTATAATAAAAGAAGAAGGCCATCGTCAAGGGGAGGTGGGGCTGGTGGAGAGACTAGGCTAGGCTCATATAAAGGAGAAGCAGAATCAAATACATGATGAGGCTTAGCTAAGGATAGAGAAGGAGTAAGATCAAGGCTAAGCTCAATTGAGGGAGAAACAGGATGCACAAAGGGCTTAAGAGTGGTAGCAAGCATCTCTAGAGGAAGTAAGCTATAGGGATCTTGGTATTAAAAAAAATGATAAGGACTGGTCATAACATGATCCATGAGCATGCTCTTAAGAGGCTCTACTAAAACTAGAGATGTGCCATGTGAATGCTCCATCTCTACCATGTGAACATGAGGAATAATAATATAATTAGGAACCATATAATATTTAATATGATAAGAGGAATAGAAGGATTGAAACAAAGAAGAATGATAACAAAGGATCTCAACATCTCTAGCTTAAATAAGATTGCCTAGAAATGGAGCATCTAAAGTATAACTATCATGATAATCAGGTGTATGAATGTCAATGGTGTAGGTAGGTATGGTATTTTAATTGAAGGTTGCATGATGAATATAATGTTGAGTCTTGGTTAAGACCATGGGTATATCATTGATAAGTGGTTAACAGGAATGTAGGTTCAAGGATGGTGGAAGTTGGGCAATGAGATGAGGGGATAAATCTAAAGTTTGGATCTTGAGGTTGATTTCATTTGGCTCATCATCATTAGAGTCTAAGAGGTTAGGAGGTATGTTCCCAATAAGTTTGGGGTGACCATGATAACCTTGAGTAGAGTTGATGAGAAAATTGAAACGTCGATATTCCTAGAATAAAACACTCAACAAGGGTTCAAGGGTTGGAATTTTGAATACATCACATTATTAGAATTGCTCAAAATTCCAAGGGTTGTTATCTCCTTGAATAATATAAATAATACCATTGTGGGAAAACTTGACACATTGGCAGGTAGAAGAGGTGACAACCCTCATGCGATAAGTCCAAGCCTTGACAAGCAAGATATTATATGAAAGAGGAAATTTGAATATCATAATCTTCACTCAAATAGTGATAAGAGGGATAATAATAGGGAGATACACATAGCCTAAAGGAGGCATTCACCTTCAGTCATAACCTTGACATGTGTTGCATGTGAACTTAAGATTACACTTAGAATATCTAAGAGTTTTAAAGAAATTGAGAGAAGCCACACAAGTATCTAAATCCTCATCAAGCAAAGCACACTTGACTTAGATATCACTAATTTGAATGCTTATAAATAATAGAGGATCATCCACACCAAGTAGAATATCATATAGAATCATGGAAGCAATAGGAAATTTGAGGGAAAGAGAAGTGTCCATTGTTTCATCAACATGTGTACATATCTTTTAGCATTATTGTAAGATACTATCTTTTGAACCAGATAAGGTAGTTTCACATCTAGTGAGGGGAGGACGAGGGATGTTCATGTTGAATAATAGTTACATCAGGTGGTTATGATGATGTAGATAAGTTAGCATGAGTTCAATAAATGATATTTGAGATGGGAGATGAGTAAGTTCTATGATAGGGTCCCATTCATCATAACCCATGGGTGGACTACTAGACGGATGCACGTAATTTTGGAGGAGCTCATAAGAAGGAGGAGTAGAAGTGCATTAAAACTTGTGTTGATAATATGTGGTTGGTTTAGTTTGGAGGCAAATCAATTTATTGACTTGAGATGATGGGGTAGTTAATATAGGTTTGTCTAGTGATTGGTTTGAAGAAGTGTTATTACAAGGTTAAAGAGTGTTTTCGATAGGTGTAGATGTTAGGGGAATTATAGAAATAGTGTGAGAGGTGTTATTTAATTGAGGTATTGGAAATTTTTCTTAGAAAGAGATAAGGTCCTCTTGCCCCAACTTTGTTAGGTGAGATGGGGAATAATCTTGGATAACACAAAATGTTTAAGATACTTGGTGCATATGTGTAGGATGAGAATCAATGAAAGCAACTACCATTTGTGTCTCAAACGTAATTATGACACTCTCTTTGGGAGTTTGGTCAATAAGAATTTAAACATTATTAGTGGAAGGAGTAGGCTTGTCATTATTATCTTGATGATTAGGAAGAGGGTCTTTGTAGATGGAAGGATGATCATTAGCCTGGTTTAAATATTGATTTTTATTTTATGTTTTGTGAGCTTTAAAGGCTATATCATAGGCTTTTAAGTATTTACGAATGAGTGAATCATGATAAAAATTTGGACCAAGGAGAAAATCCATAGCTAAGTTATGTAATTGCCTATAAGTCTCGTGAGAGTGACCCCAACTAGCATGAAACCAACAAAATTTATTTGGTTCATACCATGATTTCATAGGGTGAGGGGGGTCAAGTTCTCATGGGAGAGGCCTTGGTATATGATTTTGGATATTTGCTAAGTATAATGACTTATGAATATTAATGTTGTTTATTTAGGAGAATTGAGGAGGGGTTTTATTTAGAGGAGAAGATTACTCTAAAATAGGTTTGGGAGAAATGGCTTGAATATTGAGAATAATGTCATAGGAATCAGTGACACCATCATTTGTAGCATGATGATTTTTATTTTTGAGGAACATACGAGTTCCCATAGGATGTTAGGATGGCTCAAACTGATACATGAAAAATATTGGTGTTTGGCTTGGTTGAGGGCCTCATCTAAAGTTATTGGAGAGAGATCTAACCTGGTATTGTAACTTGGGATAGAGAGCGTTAGTGAATAGATGAAATATATTATCATCTATCATGTTATGCTCACACTTATTAGACAAGGTCTTCCCTTATTTGATGAAATATCATGATGTTTCAATTTTAAATTGTTTACAATTAATAAAATGAGCCAAGGTATTGTTATGGAGGTCACCAGTTTGAAACTCTTGTACTAGAGAGTTATGTTTCACTAAAATTTTGCTTTATTTTATTTAGAAATAAAGTTGTAAAACTTGAAAGAAGGATAAGGTTATTAGAACCTAATTTTTTATGTGCATGTGAATCTAGATGATTTTGGATACTCTTATTTGGCTTGGGAGGATGACCTGCATATAAGAGAGAAGCTAGAAAAGAATGGGTTAGTGAGATAGTGGGGTGGATTGCCTAGCGTAAGATAGATCCAAGAAGTGCAAGCTTCTTTAAAGGATGTCAATCCACACTTTTAAAACAATTAAGTTCTGATATGCTGAAAATAGGTGCTTGCATGAAATAACAAAAGGTATTGAAATTAAATACAAATTATTCTAAAAAAGAAATAAGTGATTTTGACTAAAAATAGAAATAAATGATTAAATGCTAATGCTAAATTACTCAAACTTGATTCAAAAAATAAGTTTAAGTTCTATGATAAAATAGAAACTCAGATAGTGGAATTAGGTATAGGTAAATGGGTCAAATCAACGTGTTGTTGTTAAAATGGACACACATTGACTGTCGATGATCAGGGTCTGACCGTCAGTGGTTAGGTGACTATCATCATTTTTTAACCATTAGTGATTATAAAAGTCCATCTATGGTTAGGGAAAACCATTGAAAATTACTATTAGATTTGGTTTGGGGAGAGAAATCTATTGGGGAGATTACATAGAGGTTCTAGGAGTGATGTTTGGGTTGAATGTTGGTTACAAGGAAAAAAGTAATGCTTAGAGGTATCTAGTTTAGGGATTGGATGCTTAGGTGAGTGAGAATGGTTTATGGGTGGTTTTGGGTAGGAGGTGAAATGTCTAGGGTTACAAAACTGTAACACAGGGAAATGAGATGAAAGAGAAATAAAGGAGAATGACACAAGCAATGAAATAAATAAAGCTAATTATTGAATCTTGATAAAAAGAAACACAAATAATTAGCTTTTGGATTCACTAGGTGAAATGAAATTACCTATATGTTCACATAGAATGATTTTATATTGCACAAAATAAGCAAATATGAGAGATCACACAACAATAGTTGACAACAGAGTAGAATACTAGATAATATAGGAAAGCCACTTTAAGGGGGAAACCTCCACAATAATGTACTAAGAGCTGGATACCTAACATGATCCTCAAAGACTAACCACTTCCTCCTATATATATTCTAATTAGCCATGGTTATTCCATAGGCTAACCTATCTAAGAACATAGAGAAATGTAACAAGAATATAAAAGAGGTATGTAAGCCTCAAGTTGGCCAGACATATCCCAAGACATGCCAAAGGTTAAGGGCATAACATACCCCTCCCCTTCAAAACAATGTTGTCCTCAATATTGAGTCAAATTTGGATGTTCCTACACAAAATATTCATCCTCCTAAGTAGCATCTTCATAGGGCAGATTATTTCATTTAATCAGGTACTCCTTAATCACTCGAGATTGTAAAAACTTAGTGCACATTTGAAGGATCACCTTATGATCAAGAACAACTCTTCCTTCCTTATCCAATTCTGGTAACTCAGTTTGGGTAGCCACTTTGTGTCCAATGACTTTATTCAGGCATGATACATAAAATACTGGATGTGTGTGAGTGGAGGAAGGAAACTCTAACTTGTAAGACACACTACCAATTTTATGCAAGATATGATAAGGCCCATAATACTTAGGGGATAACTTGTTTTCCTTTTTCTATTGCTTTAGAGACATCTGCTTATATGGCTGTAAGTGAACAAAAACCCAATCACCAATGTCAAAGTTCCTCTCACTCCTATGTTGATCTGCCTGCTGTTTCATGCGATTCTAGGCCATGGCTACTTTTTCATGCAAATTGACAAGGACCTCCTGTTGATGGTGAATATGTTCTTCAACTACATTAACCTTAGGATGGACCTTCAAGGTTAAAGTGATGGAGGGTGGGTGGTATGCATATAGTGTCAAAAAAGGAGACATTTTAGAAGAACTATGAACAAAAGTATTATACCACCATTCAACAAGTGGCAACCAATGAACCCATTTCTCCTATTTATCAAAAATAAAATAATAGAGATATCCTTTCAGACTTTTGTTGACTACCTTAGTGACCATTAGATTGAGGATTATAGGATGAACTATGAGCCAACTGGGTGCCCAAACATGCAAATAACTCAGTCCAAAAATTACTAGTGAAGATGGGATCTCGATCACTAACAATGATCTTAGGGGTACCATGCAATTTCTAAACTATATTAAAAAAATCAAAAGCTACTATACTAGCAAAAAATGGCTATGATAAAGAACAAAAATGAGCATACTTACTAAGATGATCTACCATAACCATGATAACATTTTGACCATCAGATCTTGATAACCTTGTAATGAAATCCATAAACACCTCTTCCCAACGTTGGCTCGAGATGGATAAAGGCTACAAAAGACCTAGGATTTGATGGTTTATCCTTTATGTTGTTGACATATCATACATTAAACCACACTTTTTTTATACATCCCCCTTGAGTCCTTCCCAAAAAAAATCCGGATTGATTCTATGATAGGTTTTTAAAAATCCTGAATAACCCCTAATTAGAGTTATATGAAGTTCCTGAAGGATTTTTTGTTTAAGAAGAGAATTCTTACATAGGTATAATATATCTTTATACCATAATGTATCACCCTTCCATGTGAATTTTTCAAATCCATCCAAATCTTGCTGAAGATTCTGAATCAAATCATGGGTAACACTATCCTTGTCCCATTCTGATCATGCTTCCTCTAGCCAATTTGCCTATAGAATGGTCATAACATATAGCAAGGCCTCAACTAATTCATCCTTCTTAGATAGTGCATTTACAACTACATTTTCCTTGCCTTTCTTGTAAACTATTTTAAAATCATAGCCTAACATCTTAGTTACCCATTTTTATTGTTCTTTGTATGAGAACCTTTGTTCAAAAAAATATTTGAGATTGTCATGATCAGTCTTTATTTGAAAGTGATGACCCATCAAATAGGGCCTCCATTGTTTGACTGCATGTAAAATGGCCATCATTTCCTTCTCATAAATTAGCTTGTGTTGATTTTTACCCTTCAGCTGATGACTTTCAAATGTAAGTGGTCTACCTTCTTGCATGAGTACAACACCCATACCATTCCTAGATGCTTCATATTCAACCACAAAAGTCTTTGAAAAATTAGGAGTAGCCAACCCTGGAGCGGTGCACATCACCAATTTCAATTTTTTGAATGCCTTGGTAGCTATATAATTCCACTGAAAGGAGTTTTTCTTCAATAAAGATGTGAGTGGGGCTGTAATGCTACCATAATTTTTGACAAACCTATGATAGTAACTAGTTAGCTCCAAAAATCCCCTTAGTTGCTTGAGTGTCTTAGGAATCAACTAGTCCACCATTGCTTGGATTTTTTTAAGATCCACTTTTACTCCTGTATGTGAAACCAGATGACCCAAATACTCAACCTCACAAGCTCCAAAAGTACATTTGAAAGGTTTGGCATATAACTAATGTTGTTCTAAAATTGAGAGTACTTGTTTCACATGGTGCAAATGGTCTTCCCAATTTTTACTGTAAATGAGGATATCATCAAAAAATACTAGAACAAATTTCCTCAAAAATGGACTAAAAATAATATCCATCAAACTCTGAAAGGTAGATGGTGCATTTTTTAATCCAAAAGGCATAACCAAAAACTTATAATGGCCCTCATGAGTCCTGAAAGCAGTTTTGGGTATGTATTCATCACAGATCTAGATTTGATGATGCCTAGAATGTAGATCTAACTTGGTAAAATAAAGAGCACCATTTAATTCATCTATAAAATCATTAATGATAGGAATAGGAAAATTATCTTTAATAGTGTACTTGTTGAGTTCCCTATAGTTAGGGCACATCCTCTAAGTGTCATCTTTCTTTTGCATAATGACAACTGGTCAAGAATATTCACTTTGGCTATGGTGAATGATTCTTGCATCCAATATCTCCTATACCATATTTTAAATTTCACTTTTTTGAGCATAAGGATACCTATATGGCCTAATTTTAGGTGGTGTACTACTAGGAATAAGTTTGACAACATGATCATGTATGTAGCTAGGTGGAAGTCCTTTTGGCATGCCACCAAAAACAACCAAATGGGCATCAATCACTTGTTGTAGATCAGGAGGTGTAGATGGCTGAGTTGGATGAACTTCCATGGAAAATAAGTGAGCTACAAATACTTTAGCACCCTTTTAGAGAATCTTTGTTATTTGATGAGAGCTAACAAGTTTTGGAGATTTAACCCTTAATCCCCTCAGCTCAAATGTCCTTCCCTCAAAATAAAAAACACATGAATAATTCCTATAAATTCATCTGAATAGTGCCCAAATTAGTGAGCCATTGTACTCTCCCATGGCCAGCTTAATACTATGGCATTTTCCTGAGCAACTGACAAGACCACCATCTGTAATCATGACCTAAAATTCTAGAATGGGATAAATGAAATAGATTAAGTGAGCAACCAACTTATTGTTGATGAATTTATGTGTGATCCTAGAATCAATTAGAATAGTGACCTATTTTTTTAATAATTAAAAAAAAAATGTTTCGAACAATACTGCGCTGACAGAAAAAAATAATTCTTCCCAAATTGCAAGTTATGTTTTTTCACTCCTTCCCCTCATAGAAGTCACGCTTCACCATATTTGAAAAAATAATGCCACAAGAAACTTGACCAAATTGAAAATCTAATACCACTTGTAATGAAATTACTTATATGTTCACACAGAATGATTTTATATCACCTAAAATAATCACATATGAAAGATTACACAATAATAATTGACAATAGAGTAGAATACTAGATAATATAACAAAGCCACTTTGAGGGGGAAAGCTCCATAATAATTCACTAAGAGTAGAATAATTAACATGATCCTCAAAGACTAACCACTACCTCCTATATATGGTCTACTTAGCCATGGTTATTCCATAGGCTGACCTAACTAAGAACATAGAAAAATGTAACAAGAATATAAAAGAGGTATGTAAGCCACAAGTCAGCCATACATATCCCAATATATGTGAAAGGTTAAGGGCATAACACTGGGATTTATAATTCCTTTCCCCTAAATTATCCTATTTTGATCCTTCTCTTCATCTCTTAATATAGAGGAAAGGGAGGTTGAAATGAAGAGTTTAACAAATAGTGTAATCACGCATTGAATAATAGACTAAAATTAGATAGCTGGTAATTAATGAGTGAGTTGAAGTCAAACTGTAGTTGATTCTTTTGATCATGTAAGAGTTCAAGTAACCACTAGTGATCTAGGTCAACCATTGATGGTCGAGAGTTGACCATCGATGGTTAGGGAGACATAGTCAAAATGTCTAAGATTAGTCATTTTTTACTTATGTTTGGTGGTTGAGAAGTTAGGAAATGGTTTGAGATTAAATAATGGGAGAATTAGTGAATGAATAACTTAACCCAAAAGGGGCCAAGGGGTGGTTTAAAGGTTAATGCAACATCTAGAGCTGTGGTGTATGGTTTTTTAGTGTCGACATTTTACCCCTTTTTATTATGCAGTTTATATCAACAAGCTACAAAACAAAAAATGGAAAGTTGGTATAAGGTTGGATGCCCCAAGTATGGGAAGAAGTGTCCCCCATCAAACTAGGAATCGATGAGGCAAAACAAAATTAGTTGTAGGTTTGACAAGTGGATTAGGTATGTGTGAAAGTTGGTTGGGTGGGCATTTAAACATTGACAAGCACACAAAATGTGACTAAGTATGATATCATAGATCATGCATAAACTAGGCTACCATAGTTGAGGTAGGTGGTAAAATAAGGTTGGACTAGAATGATAGGTGATAGGGTAACCAGGCCACAATGTTAGGCATAGATAATATAGGTAACTCCTATAAACTTAAGTCTCCTGGGTAAGGTTGATGTATTCATAAGTATTCGAGGTAAGATGTGATCTGAAAAAGATAAAATGATCGTAGGTGTCAAGATCATAGAGGGTCATTCTCTAAGAAACCTAAATGGTTGGTATGTAAAATTAGTGTAAGTTCATCAAATATAGCGAGGTAATCAATGTGGTCAAAGTGACCAAGGCAAGGTTATCATAAAAAGTGTGAGTGGAAGGCCAAAATGACCAAGGTGATGTTATTTGGTTGGTTGGTTGGTGAAGAAAGAGTTTTTATCCAATGGGTTCATGTTTGTGGTAAGGTGGTCCTTTGGGAAAAGGATATGATAGGATGGGAGAACCTTATAGGGGTTAACCATTGACGGTCAGGGTCAACCATCAGGGGTTGAGTAGTGACCATCGACGGTCTAAAAGAAACCCTAAAAGGGTGACTGTAAAAGGTAAAAAGTGGGTTTTATTTTCTCATTAGAAAATTGACCCATGATACTTTCCATTTTCATCTCATGTGAAAATGATGATAGTTTTTCTTGTGTTAGCTGAGTGAGTTGGGTAGTGTTTGATCGAGAGTTAACTAAGGAGGTGGAGGTTAACTGAGGTGGGCTAGAGTAGATTTGAGAGCTAGCTAGGATGTAGCAAGGCAAGGGCAGAGGATGGGGCTAAGCAATAGTGGTGGTTTTGAGGGATCTACCATGATAGAAGACATTCAATGAGGTAGGGGGTATCTTAAATTTGTAGTTATTACTTTAATTTATTGTTGCTTGGGGTAGGGGCTCATTAAAAATGGTGGTTTTGAGTTTTGTATAGAATTGGTAGAGGGGTGGTAAATAGGGGGAGATAATAGAGGTAGGAGAGTGGGGTGAGAATGTTTAGGTAGGAATTTAAGTATTTGGTTGAGTGGTTTAAAGGTTGGGTGGGAGAAACCTAGGGTTAGGTCATTTATAGTCATGACACAATGATCATCTATGGTCACTATCGACCATCGTTAGTTGATAGGTGACTGTCAGATGGTCAGCGTGTGGACCATCGATTATCCACCATCAAATCATCAATGGTTAAAGGTTGATCACTTATAATTTAGCATAAGGTTGGTATAAGGTTTAAAGGTTAGTTTAGGTATGTTTAAAGGTAGGAGTTGTGAATGGAACATGATAGAGAAGGTAGGGGTTAGGGATGGGTGAATGGTAGGAGTTGTGTAAAGGAATAAGACATGGTTTATAATATTTGAATTCTCATTCTCATAGGTTTTTTTTGTTATAGGTGTACTTGATTCATTTTTTATAGATACGAATATGGTTAAGTGTGGCCAAATGATACTCATCAAGTAGCTTGAGTTGGGCTAAATGTTCTTGATGATAATTGCCCTCAAAATTGATATCCTATAGGGATATGAAAATAAATGTAATTTAAACTTTGAGTGGTAAGACAACCTTTGATCTAAATACAAGAGACAAAGGGGTATCACCCGTATGGGTTTGAATGCCTGTATGATATGCCTATAAGGCAAAAAAGATGTGTAAATGCCAATCTCGATCAGATGCATTGACCATTTTAGTTAGCATTTTGTTAAGGGTTTTTCTAGAAGCTTCAACCTATCCATGATATTGTGGATGGTATGGTGAGGATAAACTTAAATTAATGCCAAATGTGTCACAAAGACCTTGGACTTTTTGATTCTTAAAAGATTTACCATTATCTGTAATTATCTTATGAGGAATACTGAAACAATAGATAATGTGATGTTTAATAAAATTGATAATCTTTTTGGCTTTGGTTTTTATGAGAGAAATAAGTTTCACCCATTTGGTGAAATATTCTATGACAATGATGATAAAATGATGTTGCTTCGAAGAATGAGAATTAATTTTTCCAATAAGATCTAGTCCCTATTGGGAGAAGGGCTAAAAATCCTTAGATACTTGGAGGCTCTGACTAGGTGTATGATGTAAATTGACATGTTTTTGACATTTAACACACTTGTTCACATAATTACAATAGTCCTAGTTAAGGGTGGGCCAATAGTAGCTAAGGCAAAGGATACATTTAGTGATATCTAGGCCACTAAAGTGTCCCCCATAAATCCTTTCATGCATTTATCTGATAGCGTGAGAAATTTCATGACTACGTAGGCAATAGAAAAGGAGACCATCAAATCCATGATTGTAAATAATTCCCCCTAGTATGGTATAATGAGAGGTACTCTGAAGAAACACTTATTGATCATTCCTAGAAATATTGGAGGTAATGATGCTCAGGTTGAGATAGTCAAATGTTTACTTATATCAAAGATCAGATGGGGATTCTTCCACACTATAGATGGAAAGATCTGATTGGGTATAAGAGGGTTTGGTAAGATGATATATGGTAATAAAGAGTTTAGAATTAGAAGGTACAGATGGGATTTGGGAAGTAAGGGAATCCATTGTATCAATGAACTTATTCATAGATCATGTAGTGGCCTGGATAAGGTAATGTTAAAATGACGCTAAGAGTATATCAACAAGCTATTTACACTATTAAAAGACATCATTTTTACATTGATAAGAGCCATTTATTTGATTGACCATGATTTGGGAGTCACCAAAAATATTGATAATCTTGACTCCTAAGGCTAAATCAGTTTGGAGACCTTTCACTAGGGCTTCATACTCAGCCATGTTACTGGTACAATCAAAATCAAGCTTTAAAGATAAAGGAAGGGGTTCACCATCAAGGGGGATGAGAATGATACCATCACCCCCACCATGTTGGCAATTTGAGCCGTAAAAGAACATGGTCATTTAATATGTGACATCCTCTTGAGAAAGAGTCATGATGGACTTGTTGAGAAACTCAAGAGGAGAAGGTTGGTTGTTCGCCAAAGGTGCTTTGGCCAATTGGTCAATGATGACTTGCCTTTTAATTGAATTTTACTAGAGGAACTCAAGGTCAAACTTAGCCAAAAGATTGATTCATTTAGCCATAGGCTAGTTCTGGTATGGCTTGGAGTGCATATACTTGAGGGGGTCGGTGTTGGTTATGATAAAGGTTTTGTGGTTGAGAAGGCAATGGCAAAGTTTGTATGCCACACATACCAAAGCTAGAATTTTTTCTAGTATGGATGTACTGAGTCTCATATTTTATAAGCGTTAGACTTATATAGTAGATAGCTTGCTCTTTATGTTGCTCATCTCGATGTGTAAGCATTTCCCCTAAGAAGTGGTTGGTGGTGGAAATATAAAGGTAGAAAGGTTGATCCCCTTTGGGAGGAATGAGGACGGGTGGGGAAAGAAGGTACTCTTTAAGTGAATCAAAGGCCTTTTGACAGTCTTTATTCCACTTAAAAGACATATCTTTCTTAATAAGGTTATGAAAAAGATGACATCTATCAAATAACTAAGACATGAAGTGATGAATGGATTGGAGCTTCCCCTTTAAACTATGGAGTTGTTTGAGGTGGGTCAAAGGAGGTATGTCAAGGATCATTTTGATTTTGGCATTATCAACTTTGATTCCTTGAAGAGAGACAATAAAGCTAAGGATCTTTTCTGATAAGACCCCAAAGATGCATTTCTTGGGGTTAAGGCAAACATGGTAATGGATGAGATGTTCAAAGATAACTTGAGAAATGCTAAATGATCCTTATGACATTTAGATTTACCAATAAAGTCATCTACGTAATCCTTCATGATTTTGTGAATAAGGCCATGGCACATTGGTAGGTTGCACCTGCATTTTTTAGACCAAAAGGCATGACCTTATAGTATAAGGTTACCCATGGGGTGATAGAAGCAATTTTATGTTGGTTTACAAGGGCAACCAAAATCTAATTATAGCCCAAAAAACTATCTATAAGAGATAACATCTCATGGCTAGTGATAAGATCAACAAGCTGGTCAATGCTTGGCAAAAGGAATTTGTACTTTGGATAAGCAAGGTTAAGATTGTAGAAATCCATGAAAATGAAAATTCCCCCTATATCTTTGGTGATAGGGAGGACATTTGAGACCCATTGGGGATAGTCAATGGGTTGGATGAAACTTATAGATAGGAGGCATTAAAGCTCTTCTTTGACAAGAAGGGCTATGCTAGGGTGCATCTGATAAAGCTTTTGCTTGACAAGATTGACATTGCAGGTAGTAATGATATTATGGGTAGCAATGGAAGGGTTAATTCTTGGCATGTCACTATAATACCAAGCAAATGCTATTTTATGGTCTTATAGGAAGGAGGGAAAATATTAAATATCTGAGGAGTCTAACGATTGGCTGATTTTGACAATGCACAGGTTATCCTGAGTACCCAAGTTGATATCCATGGTGGACTCATTCAACATGATTAAAGTCTCAGGAGGGAGAAATTTATGGATAGAAGAATCTTTTGCACCAAGATAGGCAAGAAAAGAATCATCATCGTGACACCAAATGGTATTAATGGTAGGAGAGTCATCTTCTACCATATCAGGATGAGTCAGAAGAATGGTTACAATCTCCCCATCCTTTTTATAAGTTATGTGTCAAAGGTTAATCATGTTGATGGGAAAAAAAGTTATGGGGAATGATATCAAAATCCTTAGATTCTAATGGTGAAGGGGTTTGTGAGGATGGAAATTCCTAGTCAATGATGGTAACAGGAGGTGGATCGATTGACTCTTTAGGTGGAGTGAATTTGAGACCAAATCTCTCATGAGGCTTTTGGGTCTTACATGGAAACAAATCATGTGGTTCATGCTCATAACATCATAAAATGAATCCCTTATAAGCACACCCATGGAGGTATGTCTTGGTGAACTCTGGTTTATCTATATAGGAGAAATTAGAGGTGAATGGTCAAGTAGAAGAGGAGGTGGGGGTGGCAAAAAGTAGTTGATCAAGTCCCCCATATACAAGATTAGTTTGGAGATTGGGAGGTCTGAAAGGAATAATGGTTCTGATATTAGGATCATAACTAGGGTTTTAGTTAAGGTTCCCATACTCTTAAGGATTAGGGAAGGTATCCAATGTTAAGAGGTGATACTCCCCAAGTGAGAGATGTTGGAATGTTTATTCCAAGGGGTCTTTCATAGGGATTTGGGTAGAAGGGATGGATGAGCTAATTGAGGCTTGGTTGATGGAAGAAGTGGATTCATCATTAGTTGTTGATGGCTTGGTCGATGGAATGAGGAAAAAATCATTCAGATGGTACACCATGCTGTATGATGTAAATAGACTTGGGTCAGCTTGTATGGTAACTACTTGACCTTTGTGCTCAAACTTGACGCACTGGTGTAGGGTGGATGACACATAATTCATGGAACGGATCCAAGGGTGTCCAAATAGAACATTATATTATAACTCACCTTTTACTACATAGAATATCTCAAGAAACATGTGAGGTCCTAAATAAATGTGGAGTACAATAGTTCCTAAAGTTGTTGCCATAGTGTCACTGAGGGAACAAAGTACCACTGTGGCTTTTGACATAATGTTCTCTGATAATTTTAGCTAGTCATACACGTGAGAGGAGATAATGTTGATGATATCTCCTCCATCAATCATAACCCTCTTGATGTGGGTTTGGTTGATATATGTGGTAATGAAGAGGGGAGGATCTAGATCTTGGGGATGAACGAAGGGTATTTTTGAATCCTTAAAGTTAACAAGGGTGAAAAGTTAGAGGACTCAAACAAAGGCTGTTAGAGGTTGTGGATCTTTTGGTTTAACCTCTATGGATTACAAAGTCTCTATCATTACTTGGCAGTGATGGGTCAAGGTATTGATTAGTTCATATAAACTCATCTTCATTGGTGTTTGGTGAAGTTACTTTAGAACTACTCTTTAGATTGATTTGAAAGGGTTGGATTAGGAGGTACCCAAGATGGATACCTTAGGTTTGGGTTTGGGTGAAGGTGTTTGTGTTTGGTTGGGTGATTGGGTGGTGGAGGAAGGGTATGTACATGGAATGGACACCTTTTCTTTCCCTTTATCTTTATTTTGGGCTTGTGATCATGTGACCACATTGATGGTATGGATTTGGGAAAGAGTTGTGCTAAAGCACTACTTCAGTTCCTCCTCACTCTTAGATGAGAGTGTGGGAGTAGGTAAGTTTTGGGTTATGGTTTGTGGTTTTTATAGTGGAAGTGGGATCATGGGAGGATATTCTAATAATAAGTCATCCTCATCACCTAGCTAGTGGACTAAGAATTGGAGAGCTTTACAGTTCTCCATATCGTCCCATAATGTTCTATGGTATGAGCAAATTAGATTATCATTAAACTAGGATGGCTTAGGATGATGGGCATCAAATGGTTTTATAAGAGTCAAAGTCAATCAAGAAGCTTGCAATAGTCTTTTCAAGATGGCTGAGTAAGATTCAAGCAAAGGTGATAAGGGTGTTGGGGTTTTGGCTTTGACATTTGGGGTGGAAGCCTTCTTAGGATTAGGCTTCACAATGGGAGTTTTGGGTGGTGGAATATTATTGGTAGGTGTTTTTGGAGTAGATTGCTTGGGAGTTAATGGTTTGGAGGTAGAAAGTGCAGAGTTAGATGGTTTGGAGGTAGAAGGCTTAGAAACAGAAGACTTCGTAGTGGATAGTTTGGAGGTAGAAGGTGTGAAAAGAATAGGTAGAGGTGTAACTAAAAGAGGAGGTTGGGTTTGGGTTAACTTTGGGAGACTTGTTTTCTTGATGGAAGGATGAGGTCCTAGGATGGAAGAAGGATGGGGTTCTAAAATGGAAGGCAAGGTAGAAATGGGTGCCAAGGTTTTGGATTTTGGGATCTTAGGTGGCTCCACTTTCTTGGTTGGATTACTGTGGGGTTTCTTTGGTGGGATAAATGGTGCTAAATCCAAATTTAATGGAGGGTGAGTAAAGCTCTGACTAGGAAGCATGCCTAGGTTTTTGATTGGATTTATTGGGATGGTAGAAGGTACTTGGGTTACTTTGGGTGGAGTTGGTTTGGTTAGTTCAACTATGGTTTGAGAAGTAGAGTTTTATAATGGTTTAGCTGGGATGATTGTGTGTTCACTAATGGAAGTGGAATGTTGGGTTGAAAATGGTATGGCTGAGGGATTTTACTTGTTTGGATAGGGGAACCCAAAATGGTGCCAAAATGTGGCATGATCCATTTTGGGTTGGGATAGGTACTTCAAGTTTTGAACCCATCTAAAAAAAGGCTTATAGATGGGTTTGGTTCCTTTAGTATTGGTCTCAAAGGACAAACCCATGGATTGAGAAAGGGGAGCGGTTTCATTTTCCTTTTCCTTAATCAAGGGCTCTAAGGTTTGGGAATGTGATTCCTCTATGAGAGGAGTAAATAAAGTGACCTCTTCCTTAGGAATGCATTCTAAAGGAAGAGTGGATTGCTCTATGATGGAAGATAAGGGTATGGTTGTAATGGTTGCCTTCTTTGGTATGTCTTCCAAAAGAGAGGTTGACAACTCCACTACCTCAATAAGTGGATAAATGGGAATAGTTGCTTCCTTTGTTTCGATTCCTAAAGGAATAAAAGGTGACTCAACTACCTCAATAAGTGGAGGGGAAGAAGTGGTTTGGGAAATGGTTTCCTCAACAATGAACTCACTAAGGACCACATTGATAGTATGGACCTCTCGATTATGATAGGATTCTGCTTTATTATTTTCATTATTCATGAAGGGGCATGGTTAGGAAAAGGTTGTCTAAATAAGTCAAGTGACTAATTTGGGAGTCTATTGGGATTATCTAGCACAAGTTCCCCCTTGTCAATCAACCCTTGGACAATGATTTTGAAGGTATTGCATCTACTAACATCATGTCCAATGACATGGTGAAAGGCACACAATTCGTTCTCCTTATACCAACCAGGTATAGGAAGAGAGGAATCAAATTGTTATGGGGGTTTGATTGGAGGAAGTTGTATGATATTTGATTTCAACAAATTTTCCAAAATGGAAGCATATGACTCCCTAGCAGAGATATTACTTTTGGTTTTTACCATTTTGGTTTCATGTATTCTAGTTGGAAGAATTGGAAGAGTTGGGTTGGTTAACAATTAGAGGAGGGGCAGTTTTAAGGACAACTGCGTTCATGATTCCCTTAGTTTTGGTGTTGGTATTGGAGTGGTTGGTGGTTTTGAAGGAGGAAGTTTCATTTAACTTGAAACTAGAATTCTTATTTCTCAATTTTATCTTCCCCTAATCAATGGCTCTAATCTCTAATTTCCTTGCCATGGTGAAAGCCTCATCAAAGGTCTTGAAAGTCTAAACCTACAGAGTGGAGGAAATATGTTTGACACAAACTTGAATGAATAGATCAATCAACTTAGGTTGGGGTAAAGAGAAAGAGAATTGGTTTATCAAACTTCTCCAATAGGCCATGAAATCAACGATTGACTTGCCCTCAAATTGTCAAAAGGAGTATAGGTTGGTGATGGAAACTTTCTTAGATAAATTTATGGAAAAATGATCTAAGAAGGTTTGAGCTAATTGGGCAAAAGAAAAGAGGGAGTGCCTGGTAATAACACTGTAACAATCTAATGTTGGATCAGATAGGGACATAGGAAAGGTGCAAAGAAGGAGAACATCATTATAAGGAATAAAATAACAAGAGTGTCTAAATGCTCTAAGATGTTGCTGAGGATCTGCCTTGCTCTAAAATTTTGAAAATTTTGGAAGTTCCCATTGAGGAGGATAAGGTCAAATTGGGATGAATGAATGAATTGGTTCATTGAAAATTTGATCATATAATAAGAAGTTATGGGCACTAGAAATAGATGACTCCAAATTGGTCATCTTGTCCATTAACATCTTAACTAGATTGGTTTGTGATTATGCACCCCCATAGTTGTAGGGTAAATTATGTTGGGTTTGGGTAGGTTCAACATATAGATAACTAGTGGAAGGTTGGGAGGTTACCACATATTGATATGTGGATATGGGTGGTTGAGAGGATGCCATATAAAGGTAAGTTGATATAGGAGGTTAGGTGAAAAGTGGAGCCATATACCGTTTTGGGTTAGGAATATAGCTTGGGTTAGGTGCAATGGGCACTTGTTGAGGAGTTGACATGGGTTGGGTTAGAGGTATAGTTGGGTTGATAGGGTGAGGATGGGTGGTAACCTTAATACTAATGGGTGGAAGGGTAGAAAGTATGGAAACCACCAAACTTTGGAATGAAATGGAGGTTGGTGGATTAGAGATAATAAGAGGAGGGGTGACAATAATATTAGAGGCTATTCCAACGGTAAGTTGGGTATAGGTGCCCAAAGGTTGGGTTGATCTTATACTATAAGAGTTATTGGTTGGGGTGGAAGGCATTTGGGTGTTGGTTGATTGGATGGGTTGGTTTTAGATGGTGGTGTTTGTGGGATTGTTGGTAGAAAAAGATGACTAGATGACTAGGGGTTGTGTGGAAATGGTGGTAATAAATGTGCTACCCATAATATGGGATGGCATACCATAGGGTGGATCAATAGATGGAATCAAAGTAAGGGTACGGTCAGATATGGTGTTAAGGTAGTATTGGAGGGCTATGGGGTTGTTATCTAGAAAGATGGCAAAATTTGTATCTCCTTGGACAACTATCCAAAGTATAATAGGACTTCCAAAATGGTGGGGTGAAATTTACACATTTTAATGGTACTCCATGGATGAGGAAGAAGAGGAAGATGGGTGGTTGGGAGGTGGATCTTGATTTGCTTGGTTTCTTAGTTGTTGTCTAGTGAAAACCATGCAAGGAAGGGGAAAAAGAAGATAAGAGTGATTTCACAACTCAAAAGAGAAGCAATCAGAATAAAAATATATTTATGAAAATAATGCATACACTAAAGTGTGTTAAAATCCTAAGGTACCTTTTATATTTCTTTAGGCTTATGCCTAAATGTTAATGAAGCTATGAAGACCAACTTGGGCTTGTAGAGTGGGTAATAGAAGATGTCTAAAGATGGTTTTAGGTAGTTAAAGGATCTCAATATCTATACTAAAATTTAGTATGTGGCTTGATATTGGGGCCTACCCCCTCACTTCACACACCATAACAATAAAGATGTCGGGTGCGTAGTCAGAATATACCAAGTCACTAGAGATTATATTTAGCCAGTGAACTGAGTTGGTTCTCCCCTTGGTAATGAAATCCAAGTAAAATAGCTGAGGAAAGGTAACCACTAGGTGATGAAATCCCAATCAGGCCTTATGTCAATGTTTTGATGTTTAATTGAGTATGTGGTTTAGTCTTGTGTGTGTGGAGAGAAGTGAGATTATGATTAATTTAAGCTATGTGAGCTAATCAACACAAACAAACTATGGATGCAAAGTAAATTTTAATCCAAAATGAAATTTTTGGTGTCTTTTCAAATGAATACAAAATAACTATGATATACTTAGATATGATGATGATAATGCAAATCCTAAGCCTAGGATGAATACATTTGATTTTTAGAAATGAAAGCAAAACAAAACAATTTTTAATTTTTTCTAAGAAAGCACAAAAAACTAGAACTTGCAATTTGGAAGGGAAGAATGGAAATGAGGAATGTTTAATATTTTAGAAATGAATGCAAGAATGACTCTTATCTAATGCAACTAAATGTCTTATAACTACGAACCCAAGAGAAAGCTCAAGGGTCCCACCGGGTGTGCTAAATTGTTTCACTAAAATTTTCTTTATTTTATTTAGAAAGAAAGTTGTAAAAATTGAAAGAAGGGTAAGGTTAGTAGAACCTGATGTGTTATGCATGCATAATTATAGATGATTTTGGATACTCCTCTGTGTCTTGGGAAGATGACCTACATATAAGATAAAAGCTAGAGAAGAATGGCTTAGTGAGATAGTGGGGTGGATTGCCTAACATAAGCTAGATTCAAGAAGTGCAAGATTCCTTGGAGGATGTCAATCCACACTTTTAAAACACTTAAGTTTTGATATGCTGAAAATAGGTGCTTACATGAAATAAAAAAAGGTATTGAAATTAAATATAAGAAATGTTGGAAAATAAATAAGTGATTTTGACTAAAAATAATAATAAATGATTGAATGTTAATTCTAAATTACTCAAACTTGATTTAGAAAATAAGTTAAAGTTCTATGATAAAATAAAAACTTAGAAAGTGGAATTTGGGTATGGGTAGATGGGTCAAATCATCTTGCTATTATGAAAATGAACACACAGTGACCATCATCGATCAAGGTCTGACCGTTGACAGTTATTAACCATCAACGGTTAGGAAAAACCATCGGTGGTTACTATTGGATTTAGTTTGGGGAGAGAAATCTATCGGGGAGGTCATAGAGAGGTTCTAAGAGTGATGTTTGGGTTGAATATTAGTTGTGAGGCATAAAATAATGCTCAAAGGTATCTCATTTAGGGATTGGATGTTTAGGTGAGTGATAATGGTTTGTGGATGGTTTTGGGTCGGAGGTGGAATTTTTGGGTTGCAAAACTCCAACTCAAGGAAATGGGATGAAAGGGAAATAAAGGGGAATGACAGAAGCAATGAAACAAATAAAGCTAATTATTGAATCTTCATAAAAAAGAAACATAGATACTTAGATTTTGGATTCACCTAAGAGTCAGAATTCCTTGCCTCTAAATGATCCTCTTTTGATCCTTCAATTCATCTCTTAATATAGAGGAAAGGGAGGTTGTAACATAGAGTTTAACAAATGGTTTATCAAATAGTCTAATCATGCATTGATCATATGAAAAATACACTAAAATTAGATAGCTGGTAATCAATGAGTGAGTTACAGTCAAACTATAATTGATTCCTTTGATCATGTAAGAGTTCAAGTAACCATTAACGATCGAGGGTCGACCATCAACAGTTAGGGAGACAGTCAAAATGGCTAAGATTAGTAATTTTTACTTATGTTTGGTAGTTGAGAAGTTAGGAAATGGTTTGAGGTCAAATAATGGGAGAACTAGTGAATAACCTAACCCAAAGGGGGGCAATGGGTGGTTTAAAGGTTAATGCAACATCTAGAGCCATGGTGTATGGTTTTCTAGTGTCTAGAAGTTAATGAGCTATTCCAAGCTAGTGATAGAATGGGACTTGAGTTGATTATACCAATCTAAAGCATCTCTTGAGAGCATTTTCACTAAGAGCTTGGTAGAAGCAAACATGTTTAATTTGACCCAATGTTTATAGAGATTGTCAAATATTTTTAAGTGTAAGGTAGGATCAGTTGACCCATTGTAACTAATGGTAGGTGTGATACCTCTTATGTCTATGTTGGCAATTTGAGGCATAAGAGGTTCATTTTGAATATGCTTAATCATTTTGTTAACAAGGGGTGGTTAGGGAATGAGGTTGCCATGGGAATCCCTAAGGGGGGGTGGGGGGAATTTTGATTTTCTGCTCTCCATGGAACTTCTTAAAGTTGATTTTAAAGGTGAATAAGGTAATTCTGCATTTGGATCATTTGATTGGCATTATTGGCTTGAAAAGTGTTCATTTGATTAAGAGTTTGCAATAAGTGTTGATGGGTTTGAGCAGTATTTTGACTAACTTTCATAGTATGAAAAACATTAACATTGGTATTAGTGGCTTGGGTTGCACTATGAGTAGTGGCATGCATGACACTAGTGGCTTGAGAGGCATTGGTAGAAAAGGAGGCACTAGTAGCATGATTAGCATGTGTAATGAAAGATGCACTAGTAGAAGGATTAGCATGAGAATAAAAAGAAGCACTAATGGCATGATTACCATTGGTTGCAAATAGTGCACTAGTGGAATGATTGGGAAGGAGGGGTCTTAGAAAAGACCCACTAGATGTTAAAATCAACCATGTGAGTAGATATACTTGGCATGGAGGTTGAATAATTTAAAGAAGAAGAGGTCATAGTATGAGAAGGATTCAAAATAGAAGGGAGTGGTTGAGAATCAAAGAAGGTATTGCCCCCAAATCCATGAGAGAATGTAAGGGAGGGTGAATGGGGTTCTTTTGCTTGACCAATTATCATGGGATTATAAATAGTTGAAGGGTCTTTTACCCTATGTTAAGAAACTCATTAATGAAGAAAATCATTTTAGGCATGACTCTAATTCTGACTGATCTTTTAAGGAGAAAATAGGGTTATGAACTGAAGATGAATGAGGAGTCTTGTAATTAGTAGCATGAGTGGCCACATGTACATTAATTTCATCTAAAGTGGAAGCCATAAGCTATTGATGGAGAAACCTATTGAAATTATAAAGATCATCATATATTTTGAATTTAATTTTGTGTTTTCCTCAAATAATAAGTTCATGAAGAGATAAAGAGGCTAAAAAGGATGACGCAAAGATAAAATCAGAAAGTAAGATACAAAGTTGAACTGGTTGACTCTGTTATGTAACCTAGGGAACAAAACAAGATAAGGATATATATTCATGTAGGTCAAATATGTTTTGTATGCATGAAGGTAAAAACAATCTAATAAGGATATATAGTCGTATAGGTCAACTATGTACTACTAAACAAATAATTAAATAGGAAGATAATGATATATAGACACGTAGGTTGATTGTGTATTATAGGGAGGAAGGCATAATAGTCTGATAAGGATATACATTCATGTAGGTTGACTATGTACTATATAACAAAGAATTGAATAGGGAGATAAGAATATATAGTCATGCAAGTCAACTATTTATTGTAGGTAGGAAGGCTAAATAGTTTGTAAAACACTGTATCGACCAAGATGACAATGTTTTGAAATAGGGGAAATGTTTTCAAGATAATTTAAAGCAATAAAGAAAGCAAGCACACAAGTAATTGGATTAATGTGATTGATCCCATTAGAACACACAACATAAACCTTACACCAATGTTGGCCAGTATAAATTTTTATGATACAACACATAATGATCAAAGAGCAGGTAACACCTAAAAATTAATTTCTAACTAGTTGGTCATCCTAAGTGTTAATAAGTTATAACAAAGTGTAATTTTAATGTGATAGGAAAGTTGGATAAAATGGCGAGCTATAAATCAACCTAAGGTTGGTTTCAGGACATTTAGGCTGAAAAGAATTTGTATTAGCAATGGTACTATCTTGGTATTAGGGCCTACCCCCTCACTTCAAAATCCTATAGTGATAAGAGTGTTGAGTGATTTTCCAATATATACCATCAAACATGTTTATAATTATCCAAAAAACCAAGTTGGCTTACCCCTTGGTGATGAAATCCAAGTAGGTGGCATTAGAAAGATAAATGTTTAATGTTTTTTGAATGTAAAGTGATTTGGTAGTGTGTGCAAAAGAGTAAAATAGTGTAACTAAAATAATAATTTGAAAAACCACCTATTTAAGCAATGTGAGTTACTCTAAGCATGAAAACAACTGAAAAGGAAAGGTGAATTAATTACTAGCAAATAGATGTTAATTCCTTAATTGATAATAATATAGAGTCAGTTTAGGCGACATTATATGCAAATAGTACAAAACATAGTTGACCAGGTCACTGCTATTCTATAGAAGCAAGGTATTTAATAACAAATTCAAATAGGTTGACTATATATTTTAAATAGAAGATAAACTATAAAATTGAGTCGACCAGGTTGACCTAGTTAGCTATAGGGTTATAGTTTTACAAGCTATAAACTTGTGAAAAATAGTACTGAAGGAAGAACTGAAATGATAGAGAGAGAAAATACAAGAACCTTGGTGGGCTTAAAGATGTTTTGGATTATAAATTTTTATGTTATGATGCTCAAATGTCGCTTCCCAATTCTACTAATTGGGTCAAATGGTTTAACCAAGTTTATAAAACCTTGTATGCTAAAAAAGAGATATGAATAGAGTCAACCTATTTGATTGTGTTGGTTATCTTATATATTGATAGAAGAAAATAGTAGATAGAGTTGACTAGTTGAACTATGTATGCTAATTTGGAACTAAAGAAGAATACTACATCTAACTACTCAATCCAGTAACCTATAATTGGTGAATCTCTACACAGATAGAACAAAGTGATTTTAAAGTGACTGTGTGTTAAACCTATGCACAAAAAGTTAGAACTATACTGACTGATTTGATATAGCACTACAAATATAAAAAAAATAATATGATGACAAAAATGATGGTGTGAAAAAAATCCTGCAAGGGTTAGATTCACATTGGGTTCACTAGAATGTATATAAAGGGAAATGCAATTGATTTATTAATCAATCCTAGTTTGAAAAATATAAATCCTACTTATACTTCTGATTGTTGATACATTAGATAATTAGGTTTATGACCAAGATGGATCAATAGACCTAGCCAAGGGATCTCTTACCATGATAATATCACTAGGGAGGGTTCCAAAACCTCTAATCAAGTAAAACTATGCAATAAACCTAACTAGGTCCTATGTTTTCATATTCACAAAGTAAGTAAATGACAAAAGCAAAGTATAGTCTAATCTAGTGCTCACTAAAGCTTGTGGTACAAAGTGGGGGTAATAAACATAAAAATTAAACATTCATAAAAGATATATACTGACATCAATGTATACAAAATCCTAATGCATGGGAGAGAAGTAAAAATGCATTACACTTCACAAGAGGTTGTTGTGATATGTAAGGATGATAAGGATAAATCAACTCTAGGCTACACAACTTATCTATGCATTCAAAATACTTCTCCACAAGACAAGATCTGTTTATCTAAAGAAAGTATGAAACCCTAAGTTATGATCCTTAAGTAAAATGGTGGATAAGTAGATGCATAATATATATCTCTTCTTCTCTTCCTTAATAAAAAATGAAATGAGTGTGTATATATAGTTAAATCTAACCCTAAACCTTTTTGAAAGTTTAGATGATAGGGTCGACCCAATCGACTCTGTATCATTATTGACAAAATCAAATTAGGTTTTGGTTTAGGTCAGTTAGGGGTTGAATTAGACCCTAAATATGTTTTATCAATTAGAGTGCAGGGTCGATGGGGCTGGCAATGTATTGTAAACCATTGGAAAGAGTTTTAGGCTAAATAAGGGCTAATGGATGTGGAAAATGACTAGAGGGTAAAAAAAAGGGAGGCAAAGCTGAGGAGAGTTTTTTTAGGAGATGGTTGTGTAGATAGTAAGTGGTAATATAGGAATAATAATCCTATGAAGCACTAGTGGTTTGCCCACCCCTTTCCTAGTGCACCCCTTAGTGTGCACTTAACGAGATTGATACTCGATAGGTTATTGCTAGAGAGAGCATAAGTAATTGATAAAGTTTTAAAATACTATGTGTATACAAGGGTGACCCTTTATATCTAAAGAGTGAATATAAGTTATCATCTAACATGAATAATGCTAACAATGATGCAAAGTCATTGTAGCATCTATGATGAATTGGCTGATACTAATTTATTTAATCCTAATACCATATGTACCATGATGGATGTACCATCTAATTACACTCATTTTATCCATCATCCCCAATTGATCAATTGGGACCAACAAGATTTTTACATACCATTAGACAATTTTTAGAACGATGAAGCAATCTATGAATTTATGGGCCTCAAAAATAATTTGCCACTTGGTGATCATTTTAGGTGCCATTGGATGGGGAAGTTCATCCTCTTTCAAATGAAGCTCAGGCCTTTTATAGTTCTAAAACTTCATGCAACTCAAAAATTAAATTATAA
This sequence comes from Torreya grandis, assembly GCA_037957365.1. Taxonomy (NCBI): domain Eukaryota; kingdom Viridiplantae; phylum Streptophyta; class Pinopsida; order Cupressales; family Taxaceae; genus Torreya; species Torreya grandis. The sequence continues at coordinate 644,028 of JARHVA010000933.1, read as the reverse complement.
CAACAACAAACATTTGATCAATTAGTACAAGATTGTCCACATGCCTTTATTGAATGGCTTTTTATAGACCTCGGTGATTCAAATTCTTTCTAATTGGGCAAATTTGACAAGCCAATTGAGTCACTAGATGAAGATGAAAAATAATATACCACTTTTAAAACTATTTTAAAAATGTTTCCATATTACTTGTGGAGGATACCAATGAAGTCAACATTGGAACACCTGTTGATCCCAAATGGATAAAAATTGGAGTGTCCCAAACTAAATAGGAACATGAGAATCTTATTTCCTTTTTTTGGGAGTTTATTGATAGTTTTGCATGGTGTTATTCATATATGTAGGCTTGGACCCTGCTTTATTTATACATCACCTTTTTGTACACCCTGATGCTAAGCTAATCAAACATAAGTTAAGTAAAATGCACCCTCGCATAGCCATTCTTATCAATAAATAAATATAAAAACTAATGGAGGTTGGGTGTATTCATCCAATTGATTATTTAGAGTGGATATCCAACATATTCCTAGTCAACAAAAATCTGCAAGGAATCTGATTGGTCACTAATTTTTGAGATATCAATAAATCATGCCTAAAAGATGACTTTCCTTTGCCTAATATTGATATGATTATAGATTCCATGATAGGATATAAGATGATATCTCTTATGGATGGCTTCTTGGGATATAATCAAATCAAAATTACACCTGAAGATCAACACAAGATAATGCTCATCACTCCATGGGGAACATTTTGTTATCAAGTGATGACATTTAGCCTTAAGAATATCGATGCCACATACCAATGTGCCACAACTATCATTTTCCATGACATGATGCACGATATTTTTGAAGACTACATGGATGATATTTTGAGAAAATCCAAGACCATAGTAAGACATCTAGATGTATTATGAAGAATCTTTGAATGACTTTGTGAATACAAAGCTAGGCTTAACCCTAAAAAGTACATATTTGGCATTACTTCAAATAAATTGTTAGGTTTCATTATCTCTCATTGATACATTAAAGTTGTTCCAGCTAAGGTTAAGGCCATTACAAAAATGCATCCACCTTAAATCTCAAATAGCTCCACAAATTACAAGGCAAATTCTAATCTATCAGATGGTTTATTTCTCAATTGGTAGATAGATGTCATTTCTTCACTCATCTTCTAAAAAAGGGTACCTTTTTCTCATGAAATGTCTATTATTAATAGGCCTTTGAGAAATTAAAAGAATATCTAGTTAATCCACATGTTATAGATCCACCTACACCTGGAAAGCCATTGCTTCTATACATCTTAACAACTGACTATGCATTGGGGGCAATTTTAGCACAACATAATGATTAGGGGAAATAACGAGTAGTATATTATTTGAGCTACACATGGTTACCTAAAAACATAATTATATTTTTGTTTAAAAATCTTGCTTAACCATGATATTTTCATCCCAAAACTTGTACCATTATATGGTCAACAATAAAACCATTGACATTTCCAAAGTAGACCCACTCAAATATCTACTTTCTAAGTCATCTTTGACTGGTTGTATGGCTAAGTGGATCATACTATTGAGTGAATTTGAAATTGAATATGTGCATCAAAAGACCATTAAAGGGGTAGGCACTTGTATATAAACTTATTGAAGCACCCTTGTCAAATAGCAATCCACTTATTTTCAATTTTCTTGATGAGTCAATCATGACTCCAAATGACATTTCTTATGTGCCTCAACACTAAACATTTTATTTTGATGGTTCCTACACTTCTCATGGATCAAGATCTAGAATTATATTCATAAAACCACAAGGGGATGTCATTCCCAAAACCTTTCACATTGGTTTCTTGTACCAATAATATAGTAGAGTATGACACATTCATCACATGTCTTTATATAGTAGTGTAATGGAATATCAAGGACTTGCATGTTCATGTAGATTCTTAGTTGATTATTAACAATGTAATAGAGCAATACCAAATGAAATATCACAAGCTTATTCCTTAAAATAATATGGTGGATTGTCTTAAACAGAGCTTTGAACACATTCAATTTGAATAGATTCCAAAAGCCAATATAGAACTATCGATACAATGGAAATAATTGGTTCACTAAAAGCAATTACAAATCATGCTATTGATTACCAATTTCTTATTAAACATATCTTAAGGTCAGCTCATGAATGTTTGGAATCTTAAATGGTATGTGATATTGTTGGTCCTAGCTCACCTTGGTACCCTAATCTCCCTTACAACCTTTCTCATAAAAAATAAAAATCCTTTATCCATATCACGTCTTGTTATACCATTCTCACTACCACTTTATATCATAGAGGATATGATGGAACTCTACTTCACTATTTAACTTCGATAGAGTCTAGATTAGCACTTAAATTAGTACATGATGGGATTTGTGGGGCCCTCACTGATGGCATGGTCTTTGACAAGAAACTCCTATGTGCAAGGTATTACTAGCCCACTATGGAAGTCGATGTATGTGCATATGTAAAAAAGTGTGTGGATTGTAAAAAAACATGCCAATATCATTCATGTGTTAGCATATATGCTTCAGTCAATCACCATTCCATGGCCATTTTCCATATGGAGACTCGATCTTATAGGGAAAATCAACCCTACTTCATCATATGTCCATGAACATATCCTTACTACAACCAAATAGTTTATTAAGTGGGTTGAAGCCATTCCACTCACTTATGTACTGAATAAACATATATCCAAATTCATCCTCAACCATCTCATCTACCACTTTGGCATTCCCTCTGATCTCATTTCTTCTAATGGAAACTTCTTCAAGATTAAGGATGTTAAAACCCTTTGTGTCAAAAACTAGATCAAACAACACTTTTCCTCTACCTATTGTCCTCAAATAAATGACCAAGTTGAAGCATCTAATAAAACCATGATCCAAAATCTTAAGAAGACCATTAATGCTTTTGGATATGATTGGCATATGTTATTATTTACCACACTCTGGGCCTATTGTACCAATACCCACACCCCAACATGAGCCACATTGTTGTACCCCCCACTCTTATTTTCTTGAATGGGGACCCATTACAGTTTGAAAATCCAAATTTTGATTTAAAAAATATTTTTCAATGGCATTCATGTGTGTACTTAGTAAGATTCAAGTTTTTAAAGTTTTTATTTCCCATGATTAATGGTTCTTATTAAGTATGCTATTCTATGCCAATGAAATTGGCATTTTCCTTGTTATCTAGGTTTTTTTACAATGTGATTTATTCAAGCCAACCTATTAATGGCTTTTGGGAGTTTTGGTGTGTACACAAGTTTTTCAATTTTTTTAAAAATTATAAATTAAAAATCTTAAGTTTTGGACTTCACATATTTTTTAATAGTTCATAAGTTTTTCCTGTTGTCAATTTTACATTTCACAAGTCTGATCTTTAGAAATTTTGTAATTCATGTCTTTTGAGCTTTATTTATTTTAGGTCTTCACAAGGTTTTCAATTTGAAACATCTAAGCTTTAATGACTTTATTTATCATGAATTTTTTACATTGCATATTTTGGAACTTCATGTCTTTCATAAATCATGACTTTTGAGTCTTTACATTTTTGTCTTGACAACATTTATTCATTGGGACTTTTATTCATCAGGGCTTTTAGTTATCAAGACTTTTAACTTTCATAACTTTTATCTATCATAAGATTTGTTCATTGTAAGCTTTATCTGCATTGACCTTTGACATCTCTGAACTTCTACCTTTTTGTAAGTTTTGGTCTTCATGACTTTTTATTTCATATTTCTTGCATTTGAGATGTTGCAAGTTTTTGATAATTAAGTTTAAAAAAAGGTTTTGACATATGAATTTTGAGAACATGCTACATGGAATATCTAATTTTATGTAAAATTAGAGGTAGGGTGATGCTTATATTGGATAAGAATGTGACATTCCTTTAAACACATGAAAAGTGTATGTAGCATACCCACCAAAGTAAGTTACCAAATTTATGTTAAAAGAGCAAATCAAGATTGGAGCCATTGAACATTAATGACACATAAACTAAAATTAAAGTACCCATACTCGAGTTATAAGATTATATTTGTGAATAGATGTCATGCCTATTGATTACCAAAGAGCTCTAGTGAAATTGCACTCCAAAGAGAACATGAAGCCCTAACTATCCAAATTTAGTTGAAAACTAATTATATTAAGATATCAATCAACTGAATTGTCATGAGAATTATGTAGGTGAACCAGATAAGAAATGGCTTTGTCATCCCAGATATTCAAGGGAGTGTTGCCACCATCAAAATTCTCCATCAAGGATTCTACAGAGTATATAGATACAATATTCGATGTGACAATATTCAATGATGAGTATGCCAATTACACAGTTTTATGGGATGCAATAGAGATCATTGATTCCAATTCATGTGAAGAAAGCTTGACAGTTGAGCAAAAACAACTAGTAACTAACTTACTACCATTTTAATGCCAATAAATACATTTTGTGGTAACCAAGCCTAAAGTGATGCCATGTATTGACCTACTGTAGTACTTGTTCTTTATAAGAAAGGTGTCTAAAAACTTCCTACACTACATCAATCATAAAATAATGGTGGCTTGTATTTTCAGGGGACACTTTCCAGAGATACCTATTGCTCCTTATCATAGACACCACATATGATGGACATAGAATTGCATTGTGGAAGAAGACTAGCACCATCGAGAACACATTGAGGAAATGGATTAGCCTAAGGGAGAATGTGATCCTTAAGGCCAAAACTCTTGTACCAATTACCAAATTCAATATGGGAGTTCATATTAGGATGACCCTACTAAATTGACTATATGGTGTACAAACATCCATTACCTTCGATTAGAATGGGTGTCATTGCTTGATTCGTTGATGACCTCAGAGTTAACCTTTTCCTTGGGAGAGATTATTAGTGCCAATCTTTAGGAAAAAATGTTATAGAAAGATAAAAAACCAACTAGCATCCATTTCTTCATGATGTGTTACTTATTATATGTAGTCATGGTGACTGTTTACATTCATAACAAATCACTCTAGAGCCTGGCCCTAGATTGTATCAAAAATAGGGTATGTGACTATTATTTTTTCCTGTATATCTATTCATACAAGAAAAACATTATCTAAATTGCTGAGAATGTCTATCCTCAAGTCTATAAGGTGATCCATGAGCAACACTTGGCTTGATCATATGAAAATATCAAGAAAATATTATGGCCAAGGGGGGACTACTAGTTGTACCTAGACTAGATAATAATCATGGTGGTGGGAACCAAGGATTCACCTTTGTGTCTACCCAAGTATGTCCCAGATAAGTTATCCAAAAATAAATAGCATAACAACTCTAGTGGATCATTGACAAGAACATGAAGAAGAAGCACAAGAGAGATTTTCACATATCTTCTCTAATGATAGGTTGGATGTGTTATAAAAATATGAAACACTTCAACAAGGCTATAAAAATCATGGAATTATATCTATTAGCATCCTTATAGCATAGGGATTGGGATCCCCATGGCCTCATTCAAAATCATATCACAGGTCTGGGTATCCCTTACCAGTATGAACCATATAAACATGATTTTATTTTATTGAATGCAAATGATGATGCTAAGGTCTTGTCTAGGGAACATATAGTTGGATTGATATAAAATATCTTAAATAAAATACAAAAGGATCCCTCCCTTATAATTTAATAGGCACACACTCAACTTCCACCTCCAGGCAGTTGGGCTTCAATAAATTATTGGTCCTCTATGACTTCCCAACAGATTGTGGACCAAGGAGAGCCATCCTAAGCACCACTACCATATGTGACGACATATATTTAGCAATATCAAGGTGTGGAAGAGACCCCTATTGTTATAAGATCTTTGGAGGGAGTAGGGGAACCAATCAACATTAATTCTTTTGACTCTAAAGATTCAAGACTTCCTACTATGAGTGTGATTATTTCTTCTTCAGATGTAGATGTTTAACCTTCCAATACTTAGTAGGCTTCTCCCTTAGTAAAAAAGATAATACTTTGTTATAAGAGGAAGCCAAGGGTCCCCAAGGACCTTGTGAGTTCAACTATCAAAACATTACCATAAGAAGGGCCTTTTGACCAAGGACAAACATCAATAAAGAGTGAGGTTGAGGAGGAGGATGAAGAATTAGAGAGGGATAAGGTCTTGAGTCTCTAGGGAGTCAAAGGAAAGGCATCACTTGAAGCTGATCAATTAGGGGAGGTCATTACTATTGTGGCCATTATGACTTCACTCTCCTTAGGTCCTATTATTTCATCAAATATTGTTGTTTATTTAGTCCCTATTATATCTATTATTCTTATTTCCCCTATCATTTCTAATTATACTATTGTTATTGTAGACATCCAATTCCTAACACCATATATGTTGAAATTGTCAATCTTACTCAAATTGCACTGAAATGCACATTTTAGGTGAAAATACACAAAATGATCTAAATAGTTTGAACTTGTTATTTAAAAGTGCCAATTTAGGCCAAAGTATCCCTAAATGGGCAATGCAATTTATGTGATTCCTAACTTTGATCAATTCATTTTGAGTCAAAATAATGATTTTGCCTTTTTGTGCACTGGATCACTATTTTCTTCTAATTCATTTGTACATGTCATGTGACTTTGTTATTTTTTATCGACAACATCCTAAATGAGAAAATGGTCTGTATACATCTAACAACACCTTCCAATTATTCTCCATTCAAATTATGATCTAATACTATGACTTTTTGATCATTTTGATTAATTGTGCATCAATTTCCAAAGAATTACACTAAACTTGATTAACCTTGTTTAAGATAATTAATCTTAATTAAGAGCTTAATTAAGAATTGCATGGAACTTATTGAATATCTCATTATTGAAAATTGATTGTTGATATCTGCATGACCTAGTGGCATCATTTCTTGAAAAGGCATCCCTAGGTCATAAATGCATAAAATATCTGAATCATGGCCTCCCATGCCTCTTTAATGCATCCCATGCCTTATTAATACCCCTTCTTCCAAAATAATTATGAAGGCATTTATTGAGCATAGCCTCTAAAATTGAATGGATCCTTAGCCACACATCTTGATCTCAAGATGGATGGTCATAATTCATTCTGATCAATCTCAAAAATCTATAAACAGAGAGGCCATGAACATTATTTTTTAAGCAAAAATTGTGTAAACTTATAAAGCCAAAAATCTCTCCATAATTTATTTGTGATTTGATTTTTTTGTTATTTGCATTTGGATTAGATTCACTGATAGGTAGGTTATATATTTTCATTATCATGAGCCTAGGTTTTATGGAGTGTTCTTGAGACATTGGAGGAATTTGCCACCATTATTATTGAAGACCAGGATACTTGATCAAGAGGAGAACATGTTTTTGAGCCACTTTTGAGCAATGGAGTCACTTGGGAAGGTAATGGTTTACTTTATTTCGTTTGTATATTATTGTTATTAGTAAACCCCACATGAATAGATTGGCTTGATTTAGTTATCTCTCTATGCATTTTTCTTTGATTTCTTGGACTAATGCTTGACTAATCATTTCTTATAATCCAATCTATAGTTTCTTTAGTTCTTGTAGCTACTTATATTGATTCAACTATTATGACACCTACTTCTAATTATTCCCAAGTTTTATCAAAGGCTCTAAGAGCCAAGAATGTTCATTTTAAGAAAACCCTAGGAGCCATGTAAGTACACAATTTCATATTTCCTCTACTTAGGTGGGTCTACCAATGCCTTCATATACTATTGCCTAGGTTACTTATATTGTTTCATCCATAAAAACTAGTAAGAATAAGTACATATACATTGTGCACACCATGCCTCAGTTTGGTAATGTGAATTGGCATAAAATCATTTTTCCATCCTTGTTAGACTCATTGCAAGTAGTGGCATTGATGAAATCCTCAAGAGATCTTTTGTCAGAGGCTCCTTCTAAAGAATCTCATCATATTTAACTTGGGAAATTGGTAATTCCATAATGGGCATCAAACCTAAAATCCCAAATTACATAGAGACCCAATTTAGTCATCACAGAGCTACCCACTATGAGCTTTATTTTTGATAAGTCAATAGGAACTGTCCAGATAATCAAAAAGTGAAAAATAGAAGATGAATTTAGTAGGGGTCTAGTTCTCAAGGAAAAGTAATTTATTTTCTCTCTATCCAGAAGAAAGAAGAGGATAAATAGAGAGTCTCTTTATAACGAGAATTTTACAATCTATTTCCAGACCCACACATAGGCTTTATTAGAGTTACATAGGGGCACCAAACAAGCCAGAGAGGAGCTACAACAAGATATGAATCAAGTGTGAGAACACCAAAAAATTATACATGTTCCTAGGGAGATTGAGAATGACATCTATAATGTAGCCATTGGGCTGTATAATACTTTGGACACCATTAATTTAATGAAAATAGAATTGTCTCCCCATTTAGTTGAAACATCCAAATTATTTAATTTTTTGAAAGAAGACAAGAATAAACTAAACTTCCTTGTATAATACACAACTAATAAGGCCTTTAGCTATATATATCTAATGACACCACTTGAGGCAGCCCATGATAATAATTTGGTGGTCATGAGAACACATGAAGATCAAGATTGGGTGTCAAACATGCAAGCCTTGATCCCAAAGTTGGTTGAGCATGAGAAATAGGTTCTACAAATTTTGGAAGAATTGAGGTTATCTGAAGTTAGGGACTGTAGTCATATAAAATCCAAAAATTGGTAACTTGAGCATGGCTAATGACACCCAACTCATAGGTTCCTCTTGATTGCCCTCATGACCCTTAGAGGCTTATTTTCACTGATTCTCAATCATCCATAGCCTTTTAGACTTGATCGTAGTTGAGCCAGACACCTCTTTTTATGATAGATCCATCCCTCCAGGTCTCATCTGCTTAGGACAATAGTGCAACACTATGACTATAGCACCAATACCACTCCTATCAACTTTTAATGCTATTTTCTAACTCCATTTTTTACCCCAACGGTCAATTCCTTTCAATTCCCCATCCTTATCCTTGTTGGCCTATTGCAAGCAAATTTAATCCATGACCAATAGATCCCTATAAAATCCCATTCAAAGATCATTTGAAAAGGGTTGGTAACTATCACTAAGTAATCAAGAATACATGCATGACCATTCATGCAATATTCCCTATTCTCTACATAAAACCAACCAATACACTTATAAGCTTATTCAAATTCCTACACCAGTCCCTAGCCATGTCAAGTACATCTACTATAGCATTTTGCATCTTCATACACTCAATTTCATAAAGCACATCAAGTGGGAGAACTACATATTCCCTCTTCGAAGTATTGATATGTAGGCAACATGCCATCACATGGTGTATGAAGCATGCCTAGTGCATATTACACATACTAACCCCCCCTCTTAATCAAAATTGGTGAAAGCATAATGAGGGATAGGGTTTGAATAAATAATATGCTATATAGGGAGCTTTATAGACTTCCAGCTACCTAAAATTCATATACAAGGTCACACAGACCTATTGAACAAAACCTAGAAAGCTCAAATCCTTAAACAATAATGATAAAGGTAGAATATAACACTGGTGCCATTCCTATCCAGTTCTATCACTCTTTTCCAATCATAAAACTAAGTCCAGATCTTAGTTTTTGATAGTGTCCCAACCTTACACAGTCAATATCAGCTTCTGTCTCAATCAGATCAACATATTTCTAAGCTGAGTTATATTTCTCTCTATTCACTTGCTATTTTTAGAAAGTCTAAACAACAATCATAATTAACAAATTAGTAAGTTAGTTATGGCATAGTTATTGACTAATTTTACTACTCAGACCCTTTAACTAAATTAGGAATAATACAACAATATTCTCAAAATTATTTGGTGAACCTGACTTATTTCGTTTACACATAAAAATCCCTAGAAACCTTAGGGTAAACTTCCTACTGATTTTTCCTTTATTTTTCTAATTTTTACTTGAATATTAAAATAAAAATTAGCATTAAATTTTAAAATATCATAGTAATTTTAAAGTAATTTTTCTTTCAAACCCTAGTTGCCCATACTAGGTCCCAATATTTTCCCAGTAATTTTCCAATACTTCTCTAATTTTTTACTAGCATATTAAAATCAGAAATTCACTCTAAATTTCAAAATTAAATACTAATTTGCAAAAAAATATTTTTTCTCAAAACCCTAGTTGCACATACTAGGTACTATTCAATCAAGCATTTTCCAATAATTTTCTAAATTTTTAGTTGCATATTTCACTCAGAAATTCACTTTAAAATTTTAGAATTTCATAGTATTTTACAAATAAAAGATCTTTCAAACCCTAGTTGAATACACTAGGTTTATTGCTTTGGAGATATCACCTTACATTCTAAAAATCATATTTCAAAAAATGGATCTCACTTATTTACGAAATTTTCTTACATTTCTTGTAAAAAATAAGGAGACCATCATTGGTCCTATCATGTACTTAAATGATGAAGTTTATCATATGTTAGTACAAAGATTCATTCTTTTAATTCCATGCTTAATTTTTATACTAAGGGATGATATTACAAAATTCATTGTTAAACATGCACAAAATTTCAATTTTTCTTTTGCATACTCTCTCTCACTCATGTGGAATTTTTTTCAAGCTTATCATGCTAAACATGTTAAAAATGTTATGATTCATGTCAAAATTTTATATGCATTCATGCAAAAATTCATGCTTTCTATCCCTTGCTTTCTATCTCTCATATGGATTTTTTTCAAGTTTATCATGCTAAACACATTAAAAATTTCATAGCACATGTCAAAGTTCTTTATGCATCAATGAATAAATACATGATATCTTCCCTTGCTTACTATCTCTCATGTGGAATGCTCTTTATAAACATATTTTTATACAACTTATAACTCCAATTACATGCATTTTATCCTACATACATAATTTATACCTAGAGGATCCATTGCATAAGCTAACAACCACCTGTCAAGTTTCAATGTCATAGCTTATGCACAGGAAATAGTTTCCTTCTCCTCCTCTCCACCAAGAAGGTAATAGCTACTTTCCCTCTAACTAGGTCCATGCTATCACCCCTATAAATGTGAGGTATCCCATACTATTTTTCTTAATGCATACATTTATCCTATATCTTCTTCAAACCTTCTTCAATATATGTGCTTACATGATCAATCAAAAGCAACTAGGGTTTGCACTTGTAAGACTCTAAGGGACAAAATCACCAGTATGAGCAAGTTAATTTTATATTTACAAATTTAGAATCAGTTATTACATAAAAAGATCAAAACATTGGAAAATAAGATTATAATACAAAAGCCTCAAAGGCACCCTAATGTCAATCATGTATATACACCTTCACCTAGTCAATTAGTTGCAAACAATGCTACATATCAAATCAAGAAATCACAAAAAAATAACTCTACAAATAGTGATTTAAAAATCATTTAAAGACAAACTAAGAGTTCAAGTGAGGTACTAATGGAAATGATTAAATATAAGTTGATCAAACTACCTCCTCTACGTCTAGTAAGAGGATCCAGATATTATTGTACATATCATAAAATGCATGGGCATCACAAAGATTCATGTTTTGCATTGAAATAACATATACAATAGATAATTGTTAATGAGTACCCTATACAAGGTAAATCAATCAAATAATCCATAGTGACACAAGAATGCATTCACAAAGGGTCAAATTTAGAAACAATACAAATGTGGTTACCAAAGCATAACTCAGACCAATAAAAGGATCAAAAAGCAAAATCAGAGTAAGAAATAGTACCATAAGAATAGGTAAAGCAAAAAAAAGATGAAAATATACCTTTCTAAAATGAGGCTCAACTTTCAAAGTAGTATGGGTTTGGTCAAAAATATCTACAATAGTTTGATTTTTAGGGTCAAGGGTTGGGCAAGCATGTTCAGGGCATCACTACTCCTATTCTAGTAGTTGATAATGTTTGTTACCAAGGTTAGGGATTTATTGAACATCCTAAGGCAAATCATTCACATACATAATTTATCAAAAGAAAAGATCTAGATACAACAAAAGTAACACTAGCATTCCATTGGTTCAAGATCAAGATGATAATGAATATTGGAACAATATAGGTTATTATGATTTCCAAGATACTGACAATGAATCTGAATATTTGTAATTCCTTTATTTAATATAGGACACCATGACAAGGAGTCTCCCATGAGATTCATCAGTTAGTATCATTCCTTCTTAGCTTAATTGTACATAATTTTTCAAAATTAATTGTATATAGCTTCCTTTCAATTACTTTTTTATAGTTTCTTTTTGCTTACTTGTACATAGTTCCTTCTCAAATCTCTTATACATAGTATTCTTATGATTGATTGTACATAGCTAATTTTAAAATAAAAAACCATACAAATAACATTCAAAAACACCAAAAACATCTCGATTGTATGCATCATCCATGCTTTACATTTCTACTACTATGACAGACTTACAATTGTTGGTTTATGCTTATTGTTTGTCGATTTATCTACATCACCATGCTTCACTTAATATTCTTTGAGTGTGTGTAGTGACATCCAAATTTTTAATTGATTCACTCTACCCATTGAGGGGGCATCCTAATTATACATAAAGACACACATATATATATACATACACACTAGGGGCATCTTTTACATGAAAACACCATCCAGGTTATGTCATTCCTATACCACACACTCTAGTTATCATGTTGATGTATGTTATTTATTAACTTACATAGATTATTCTATCGACACTCACTAGTATATAACACTTGTGTATTTATTATCATATACCTGGTCTTGTACTAACATATCTTGCATACTTTACCTCTTTATTTTATTATTTAGATGTGATTATATTTCTAGTTATTACATGCTTACCTTTCTTGCTTTACATAGCTAGATTGTTTGCATTTATTAGTTCCTATTTGTTTCTTATCTGTGACTTAGGACATTTACTAATGTCTTTTACTTTTATTCATGTGTGTGCCTTGGGAAATTTTCCAATGTCCTTTTCTTGTACTCCTCTATGTGATTGTGGCTTCCATGCCAATTTTTCTTATTTCAATTGTATGTGTATATGGCATTTGAACATGCCTTGTATGATTGCTTTCTAGTTTGAGTGACATGTGCCCATGTCCCTTGTTTTCTTGGCCCCTTGTCCACCCTTTTATGCTTCTTGCTTCTTGCCTTGTGTGCTTTTTTTTGTTTTCTTCTCATCGCAATGCCATGATCCATATCATGCATTTATCTTACTTTCTTAGATGCCATGATGGACATCATGCTCCATCCTTCCAAATAATAACTAACCAGACTTCTAGTTCTAGTTCATTAATTTTCACATGTTATTACATTGTTATATCTATTTATGCATACCCTTATTGATCTAAAAATATCTCAATACAACCCATGTTATACCTTGAGATATCTTGGCAATTATCATTGCTATATCTTGTATCTGTGTAACATAACACACTTACAGGTCTCTTTCTTCTGAGGGTAGTCATTTCAAGGTATTAATTCCTACCCTTAGAAGAGGGGTAAATAAACAAAGGTTTTGTCACATGGATCAAAGCTCTTAATGATAAAAAAGCAACATTTAAAACACCTAGAATAGTAACCAAACATCAAACTAGACACAACAAACTAGGTAAACATTCAAAAATCCAAAAGAATTATTAGATTTGGCCTTGGATGATAGCACCCAAATTGGACAATAGTGCTGGTGCCACTAGTGTCAAATTTTTGTGCTCCTATCTAAATAGAAAAAAAAACTAGTTTTTTCAAAAATAGATAGAAAGGTAAGTTCAGTTATAGTTTTGTTAGCTACAGTTCAGATCAGATTTAGTAGTTTTAGTATAGTTTTTATTAAAGAATCTAGATATAGGGGGAATAATGCATGGCATGATGGATCTCAATTCCAGTCTTATATAGGGTATTTGGTATATCTTTTAGATCATAATCCATGTTTTAGACACCAGTGATTGGGGGCAATGTGCTTGGCACATTTGTCTTTTTTCTTTCTGAGTTCAGTATTACCTAGGCATTCTTAACAGTTGCATGCCTTATTTTATATTTAGGTGGTTGGAATATTTTTGGAATGGATTTCATACAAGCTTAACTTTTTTAGTTCTTGAGTTCTTGAGTGGCTTTCATATGATCCTAGTGCACCAGTTTCAGTGTGGCTTTCATATAAGCCTAATATCCATCTTTTAGAGTGTCCAAGAGTGGCCTAGTTTCCATCATATATTCGACTATCAACACTAACCTTGTCAAATCATATTACATTCATGATATTCATGAGCCATCTCATATGACACACATTCTATATCAATATCATTTTATAGCTTCACTTAGTAGGCAATGATGGAGCCAAAGGACTAGCTAGCCTTTGTATTCTTGAGCCACCTATTTAGAGGGATTAGACACATAGTCTAAACATTGATCAACATATACAAGATCATATATCTTCACTTAGTAGGTGATGATGGATCCAAAGGTCTATACTTTGCATTCTTAAGCCACTTTTAGAGAATCGAGCACTCAACTCTGTTCATGATATTACTCTTGGTTCAACACACATCCAACATCACTTAGCAACACAATAGGTTTTTTATTGGTTCACATACCTAATTTAGAATTCACAATGTGCTCTCTCCATGCACACCTAACATCACACAACTTCATGGGATTCACCATTATAGGTAAGTTTAGGTACGCTTTCTATTTTTTTATCTTAGTATTTTGCTTTGCTACATCATTAGAATAAAGGGGGGACAATGTAGTCATATAAAATGCAAAAATTGGTAACTTGAGCATGGATAATGATACCCAACTCATAGGTTCCTCTTGATTGCTCTCATGACCCTCACAGGTTTATTTTCACTGATTCCTAATCATTTGTAGCTTTCTAAACTTGATCCCAATTGAGCCAGACTCCTTTTTACATGATATATCTATGCCCCCAAGTCCCATCTACTCAAGATAATAGTGTCACACTAGGAATATGGTGCCAATGCCATGCCTGCTCACTTTTGGTGCTATTGTCCAAGTCCATTTTTATCCCTAATAATCAATTCTTTTTGGTTCCCCATCCTTATTATTGTCAGCCTATCACAAGAAAATTCAATCCATGACTAATAGATCCCTATAAAATCCCATTCAAAGATAATTTTGAAAGGTTTGACAACTATCACTAAGCAAGCAAGAATATAAGCAAGACCATTCAAGCAATCTTCCCTATTCTCTACATACAACCAACCAATACACTTACAATCTTTTTAAAATTCATACACTAGTCCCTAGCCATCTCAATTACATCTAATATATCATTCTGCATCTTTATACACTCAATTTCACAAAGCAAATCAAGTGGGAGAACTACATATGGCTTGATCCCTCTTCAGAGTATTAATATGTAGGCAACGTGCCCACACATGGGGTATGAAGTATGCCTAGTGCATCTTACACACACTAACCCCCCCTCTTACTCAAAATTGGTTAAAGCATAATGAAAGATAGGTTTTGAAGAAAGAATCTACTCTATAAGTATCTCTATAGAATTCTAGCTACTAAAACTTCATATATAGGGTCACATAGACCTGCCAAAAAAAAACCCAAAAATCTCAAATCCTTAGGACAATAATGATAGAGGTAGACTATAGTGCTAATGCCACTCTTGTCCAATTTTGACACTCATTTCCAATTAGAAAATGAAGTCTAGATCTCTGTTTATGATAGTGTCCCAGTCTCACACAGTCAATAGCAACTTCTATCTCAATCAAATTAGCATAGTTCTAAGCTGAGTTATATTTCTCTCTATTTACTTACTATTTTTAATAAGTCTAAACAACAATCAGAATTAACATATTAGTAAGTTAATTATGACATAGTTATTTATTTATTTTATTACTCATACCCTTTAACTAAATTAGGAATAATACACCAATATCCCCAAAATTGTTAAATCAGGGATACATCAGGGAAATTGATGGATAAGGCCAATTTTGACAAATTACTCCAACAAACATCTACCAATTTTAATTAGAGTCTTTAGGGGTTTAATTTGGAGGAGATAAAGCAAAAAATTAGTTTTGATAGAAAAAATATTATGAAGTGGAGATTTTTTAACTATAATTTATAAATACAAAGGCCGATCACGAACACCTATTGATGAAAGTCACAAGAGTACACATGCCATCTCTTATGAATATAGATGTAATTAAATTTCAATAAAGTATAAAATATAAGCATTATCAATATTTGGAATCAAATAAATAGGCCATGTCTAGATCTTCAATTTCAACTCCCATGGTTACCCCACTTTCATCACCTACTTCAAGTGTTACTCCATCAACCATGCAGGCCACAAAGTAAACCTTAGTATTTAGAGTTAATATTATATGTATTTTCAATGTAAATTGAAAAATTTAACTAATGTTTATTCTACTTCATGAATGCATGTAAGATTCAATTAAATAATTTTGTAACATGAACACATTGCATTATTTTTTAAGTATGAGTCTTATTCTAAAGACGTAGTTTTGGCCATATTTATTTTTACATGCAGAGTTTACATCTAAATTAGAACTCTCATTTTGATTAGTAGAATGTAATTCTTGTACTTTGCATGGATTTAGAGGATGAGATGAACCCTACCTAATTTTATTTATATTTTTATTTCTCTCATTTTCAAAGGGAGGATAAAATTTCATCAATATAGGAATAGATCTTTTGATTGTCATGCAACTATGTTAATATTTTCTGTTCTAATTCTATGTGATTAATTATGTTTATTTCCTTGTTGGTTGATCCAGTCATTCAACATGTGAAAACACTAATTATAATTCCTTATTGTTATTAATAATGTATGCTAATTTAATACGTGCAATAACTATTGGATGATTAACAAACATTGTTATTTTTATGCAATAAGTTTGACTGATTCTTTTCTCCAAGTGTGTAGAAGTGTCTTCCATAATATAAATTTCAAAGAGTGAAGAATAACTACCTTAAATACCTCTCTGATCTAAGTTGTAATATTTTATTAAAAGGGTGTGCAATAGGTACTCTAAATAGGAACAACCTTCAATTGAGATCTTAGAGTTCACTATATAATTTACCCTCAAACTCCCTCACTGTGTTTGCATGTGTGTGAGTAATAACTACTAGCTACAAAAATTAGTTTCAATACATTTGTCAATGAATGAAACCATTCTATAAGTAATCCTTCATATAATTGATGAACCTTCTTTTCTACTCTACCCTCCCTTTTTGGAGTTTCTTTTAAGATATACCCACTTAATCTTAAATTTCCATCCATCCCACTCAATTAGGTTTCAATTTATTTTAGGTTTCTCTCACCCATATACACCCGTTTAACAACATGTATTCTCAATCAACTATTATACCATGTATTTGTTTAAATTATACCTGCAACTCATGCCCTAGAGTGGTTTTTACCTCTATTGAGATCCTAAAATGTTAGAGGCTACCTTGTTTAGGACCTAGTGTGTAGAAAAACCACATCAACATCACTTTTTTGGCACTAGAATGAGGGACACTTCTTGTGTCATTACCTAGAATAAGTTATCCTTTATGTTTAAGTTGCACTAGAGACACCTAGGAGAATAACTAGGTCTAGGGCTCAAACTAATCTTTTGGTCTCACCCTTGTCGACTCACCAAAGACCTAGATCTACACCAGTTGTCCCCATGATACCCTAAACCATAACACTTTCTCTAATAATAACACCATACTAAGTGAGAGCACCTTATCTAGTAAGAGTGGCTCAAATTATTAATCAACCTATGGATAATCCATGGTCATTAAGTTTTGTTATTGCCATTCTAGGTGTCATGTATAATCTACCAAGGAATCCAGAGAAGTACTTACCTTCTTCTCTCATGTGGGAGGTAGAATAACTGAAAAACATATCAAGTATTTTAAGGATACTTTAAGATTGATGGATGTTATTAATGAAGACATTACATGTAGGCTCTTCCCATTCACATTGTAGGATGTTGCTTATGATTGGTACCTCAACTTACAATAAGGTTCAAATACTTCATGTATGATTGTCAAAGTACTTTTCTTGCTCAATTTGGGTAAGTTACCAACCCAAGTATTTTATATCATCACTTCATTAACATGAAGATGGATCCTAATGAACCAATCTTTGATTTTAACATGAGGTTCTAGAATATGTACACTTATGTGAATAATACATGTAAGCCATGAAAGGCTCTAGCACTATAAATATACAAGAATAATTTGGATCGAATCACTATAGTTTTTCTAAAAAGGGTACTACTACCAACACTTTAGCTTTGGCCTATGAAGAGACTATTAAAATTGATAAGCAACTCAATCATTAGGTGTCAGAAGTTCCTAGCCTCAATGCTTATTTTTCAACCTTAAATTTAGTACCTCATATAAATCAGAATGTTCCTACATACAATCATAATCAGCTATATGCATTACCTCATCTGAAACCATCGATAACAAATCATAATAATGGATTTTTAAACAACCATGTATAGATGAGCAATCATCAATAAACTCATCATTCAATCCTAGTCAATGCAACAACCATTCAAACTATAGATTTTACCAAGGTAGAATTGGATTCTATACAAAGGATGGTTTAGAAGTCAAGTAATGATTTTATGAACATGAAAAAGAAGAGGAGAAATGCCACAGGACAAAATAACAATAAAAATTTCATATTTTCAAGATATAACAAACCTTTCAACAATATTGTGAATAATATGAAATAACAACAAGCTAGTAGGCTACCAAAAATTAACATAATAGATACAACCTTGCCTGATTGGTGCAGGGTTCACAACACATCACAACATGGTGAACTTGACCATGTTAAGTTTTATGTAACATTTGAAATATTCCAAAGAGAAATAGTGAGGCATTATTTAATGAATAATCCACCAAAATCACCCTAAGATTCTAGTTCATCAAACACCGCATTGGTCTATGAAACTCATGAGTTTCCATTTCCAAGTGAGGATGATAATGAACTAAAGGATAATTTAGAAAAGGTCTAAGCTTTCTAGTGGTTTCAGAGATGCAATTACAATTTAAATGAAAATAAACCATTCAACACATCTAATCCTCCAAACAACATGACTATCCCCGCAAATTCAAAGGTTGATAATAATCCACCTCCTCAAAAGAAAACAATTAACCTCTGAACGTGGAAACCCTGGGAAAAAAGAGGATATAATATAATTAATGATATGAAGAATATAAACATGAACATAACCCTTCATGAGTTGGCTCAGATTAAAAATAGGAGCTCCTGTGGAAATCTATCATAGGGAAATTTGTTATGGATATGCCAAAAGTTGCTCATACAAACATCATCTACAAGATTAAGCCAAAAATTTCTCCTTTCTTATTAACTATCAGATCATTTGGTAAGAATATACACAACTGATTAGTTGATTTAGGAGCTTCATCTACTGTGATGCCAACATCCATCTACCAAAAGCTTGGATTAACTCCAAGCCCATCTAAGAGGATGATTTTATAGTTGGACAAGATAATAGTGCCTATGGTTAGGGAATTAAATAACATATGTATTCAAGTTACATTTGATCCATGCATGTAGATGACTATTGCCTGTGGTAGACATACCAAAAGGATATAAATTACTACTAAGTAGATATTGGTCAAAGACATTAAATGGATATGTGGCGATAAACTTTTCCCACATATGGATACCATGGAGGGGTATTCCAAATCAAATTCAAATCAATCAAGAGCCTAGGATGAAGCATCCCATCATGGAATACAATGCTAAGAATGAAGAGGTTAGCTAAAAATATCCTAATATTGGGATTTACACCTTCACCATGAAGTAAAAAATGCAAGAGCCAAAATTTCATGGACCTTCTCAATTATGGACTCTCCATTTTGATGGTATGAGATCTAAGTAAAGATCAAGCATTGATGTCAAAAAGATTGACCCATAGGGTAAGAAGTACCTAGAAATATATAGGTTACAATTCCCTTACACAAATAATATAGCAACATATGAAGCACTCATTTTGGGGCTATAATTCACTCTCAAGCACAATGTTAGGTAGATCATCATTAATGAAGATTCATAAATAGTGATTAATTAGGTCAGGTATAAGTACCCATAAAAGTTATCATATTTCAAGAGGTAAAAACATAGGGCCTAGGATTTTATTAAATCATTTAAGGCATTCAATATAGTGGTTATTCCTAGAGAATAGAACCAAGCTATTGATTTACTAGGTGTTTTAGTTACCAATTTGGCACCATTACAACAATCTAAAGTGCAAAGGTTTACTATAGAGCTCTTACCTTGCCCATTTGTTCTTGATAATGTATAAAATTTCTAGGTTTATGATGATGATTAGTAGATTATCCAATTCTTGACCAATTTAGGATAGTTTGAATCCCAAATCATTGATGATAAGGAATTCAATTGTTTATGCCAGGAGGAATTGGGAGAAGAAGAAGTCATTCAACTCAAGGAAAACCATATTCTTCTAAGAATGGTTTCCTTAGATATAGAATTTAATATGGATTCCCTAGCCCAACAATAAAGGTAGCCAAAATTTAATGAATCTGAGTTCAATAAGGAAAACCTAGGGGATGAGAGTGATCCATGATTTGTCAACATTGGTCTCAGTTGCAATCTAGAATAAAAGTAAAGGGTGAGATATTTGCTCATCTAGTATAAGGATGTGATTGCATGGACTTACGAAGACTTAAAAGTTTTCAACCCAAGAGTTATCACCCATATGATCCCACTAAAACCAAACCATAATCCAATTAGGCAAAGATAAAGGATAACAATCCCATCTTGGAACCCCTTATCCAAAAGGACATGCAAAAATTATTAAGTGCTAGGACAATGTTCCCTATTAGGCACTCAACTTGGGTTACCAATTTGGTTCTTATAAAAAAAAGAGTGGGTAAATCAAATTGTGTGTTGATTTTAGGAATCTTATCAATGATTTTGAGAAACACAATTAACCTCTACCTTCTCTGGATGAAGTGATCTAAGTCATGAGTGGTTTTGGAATGATATCCTTCCTAGATGGATTCTTAGGTTATAACTAGGTGCCAATCAAATTTGAAGACATGATGAATACAACATTTATCATGAAGTGGGGTACTTATGCATACAAGAGGATGCCTTTTGACCTAATTAATGTAGGATCTACCTTTTAATGAGATATGGATCATACAATTCAAAAGTTAATAGGTAAATACATAATAATTTATATAAATGACCTCACTATCTTTTCAAATAACATAACTGATCACATGATCCATCTACAATCAATCTTTGAGAGATGCAGAAGGTTTTCCATCTCACTCAACCCTAAGAAGAGAATATTTGGTGTTACTGAGGGTAAATTATTAGGGAAAATCATCACAAAATAAGGTATCACCATTGATCTAGGCAGAGTTTAGGGATTTTCAAAGATTACATTCCTAAATAGTAAGAAAGAGCTCAAGTCCTTAAAAAAGATCAATTTTGTGAGGAAGTTTATCTATGGTTTTGCATAAATTAGTAGGCCTCTAAATATAATGATCCACCAAGACACCAAACTAGAATGGACACCTAAAGCTTTAAAGTCCTTTCAAGACATAAAGGATGTCATATCTTAGGCCCCAGTGTTCATTAACCATGACTTTAACAAAGACTTATTCTTGTATTCATTTTCTTTAGAACATACAATCACTATTGTGCTTACCAAGAATGAGGATGAAAGTGAGCATCATATTACATCTATGAGGAAAAATATAAATGAAGTAGATATCAAGTACTCCATGATAGATAAGTAGATCTTTACTCTAGTCAAAGCAGTAAATAAATTTTGACATTACATATTGAGGAATAAAACTATTGCTATTGTGTTAGATCCTACTATCAAGTTCACTTTAGGACATAATTAATTAGGAGAGCATAGAGGTAAATGGATGGAAAAATTACAAGAGTTTAACATAGTAATCAAGCTTACTAAAAATTTTAGAGGATAAGGCATCATTCAACTTATGACTGACCCTGACCTGTGCATCACCATTAAGGAGGTCCTTGAGACCCAAGTATCTATAGGAGACTCATATGCTAATATCATTCAATACTTACTCATACGTAATTTCCCATTAGAACTCAATAGAGAACAAAAGAGAGCCTTTAGTCTTAAAGTTGCTCACTATATGATCTAAAAGGGGATTTTCTATAGAATAAATTATGAAGGCATCTACTTGAGATGTGTATCCCAAGAATAAGCTCCAAAAATTATATAAAACTTACACTAAAATATAGGTAGTGGTCATCCATATAAAAACACCACATCACATAATATTCTTAGAATGGGCTATTATTGGCCAATAATATTCAAAGATGCACACACTCATGTAAGAACATGCCAGGTTTTGGAAATGAGAGAAATGCATGCAACAATGCCATTATATCTTGTAATTGAAGGAAGACCATTTGCTTAGTGGGGTTTTTATTTCATCAGTATCATCAACTTGAATTCCTCACTCAGACATAAGTTTGTGCTCATAACACATATTAATGCACTAGGTGACCTGAAATAGAGGAAACAAGGAATTCCAAAGCATAAGATGTAATTAGTTTTCTTAAATAAAACATCATAACTAGGTTTGTTACCCCCATTTCCTTAGTTTGTGACAATGGGACCTTATTACCATCAGTTGAGTTTATTGAATGAGCCCATGAAAACTAAATCACCATTAGGTCATCTTCCAAACATTACCCATAAGGGAATGAATTGGCTAAATTGACAAATAAGAACATGATTGATGCCATCAAAAATTTAGTTTAAGATAAACCTAGAGAATGACATCATCAACTAAAATATGCATTATTGATAGATCAAATGAGATATAAGTAGACCCTCAAGGCTTCAACATACCTGCTAGTGTATGGATGACAATCAATATTTTCAATTATTCTCAAACTACCAACATATCAATTTTTGTAGAAATATATGGAACCTAATGAGAAGGTAGAGTTTTGATTGTTGAATATAATAGAGATAAAAGATTCAAGAATGGAAGCCTTGCATAATTTTAGTAAGCATTAAGATTTGGTTAAAAGATGGTTTGATGTAAGATTAAAGGTTAAATCATTTAGAATATCTAATTTGGTACTTCTATGGGACAAAGCCTATGAAAAGAGAGGACAACATGACAAGTTTACTCCCTATAGATTGGGCCTTATCATATATCAGAGATCTTGGGTAACAATGCTTTTTGTTTAAGGGACCTCCAAGGTAATGAATTAACATATCCAATCAATGGGCAAGTTTTAAATCACTACTTCATGGCTATGCCATCTGGACATGTCCCTGAATAACAATGGGTGCCATGGTAGAGATAGGATTAGATTCGATTGAATTATTTCATAGTTAGGTTTCTTGTTTTCATCATTTGCTTTCATTAAAGTAATTTCATGCTTTCTAGATTAGTCTTTCTTACTTTTAACATTTTACTTTCTCTATTTTCTAGAATAAATATATTTTATTCAACATAATCTGATCAACTTCTTCTAGTATGAATAAGCTACACCCAATTTACTAGACTTCTCATGCATGATTGAGTTTATATACTAAATCCATTAGAACAAGTGTGGGAAGAGCATAAAATGAACACACAAACTAGTTTTTTTATAGGTTTTATACCTTTGTGTTTGAGATTTTTAGAATTAAGGTATGCAATGAAAAATTAACCATGGTTATATCATAGTTAAATACTTATATAAAGTATGTAAAATTTGATCTCATTACTTTAAAAAAAATTAGAAATCCTTCTCATTTCCTTAGATTAGACACACTTTTCTTGTTAATACTTGTTTGAGGTAATAACCATTGATACATATATAGCTAGCAGGGACACTCTGGTAAATCGAGTTTTTACATACACCAACTCATAGTGGTTCCTATCTTCCTTCTTCCATTCATATTCTAAAAAAAAGAGAGGACCAATTCATCTTAAAGAGTGATCAATAAAACCCAAATAAAATCTAGAGGTGATCACAAACTCACATGATGAAATAAGATCAATTTATAACACATCATGCAAATTTATGAAAGGAGAAAAGGACATGAATCAAAGGTATCTCTATCAGGCCTATGGATACCTAGATGGCAGTAGAAAAATGCCTAATCTTCCTTAATTTTAATATGCTTTAAAAAAACTAGAATGAAACCTTTAGTTTATCCCAAGTCTATGCTAAAATCTTAAAAATAAGGGTAAAATAAAATCACTTCATCACATAGATCCAAGGTCTGAACAAGGCTAATGTGTTACATGAATTTTGGGAGTCTATTTGATCTTTCTAGTTTAATTATTATTTTATGGTATGATTGAAGCTTGATTTTTAGTTGCTAACCAAAAATTTTAGGTTCTTGAATACTTGGGAGTATTCCCCCTATGAGTTGTCATTTGTTGTACGTAACACGCCCTCTCATTTTTTTGAATGGGGACCCATTATAGTCTAAAAGGCCCATTAGTGTAGTTCTTTTTCCCACTGGGTTTTACCTACATAGTCGTATGGCCATTCTATGTTATTTAAGCTTCCTTAGGTTAGTTATAAAGGGTTCATAGGCTAATTATATTTAATTTTAATTAGTTAATTAGGAAAATTAGGGGATTCCTCATTTTGTCCTAATTTTCCCTATATGTACCCCACTTTTCCTTTTTGAAAGGTTAATGAAGAATTCAATTGCATCATTTTAGATTTCATAGGTTATTACAAATATCAAGTGTTTTGTGGAGATCTCACACTGTTGCACAAGATTCAAATTGATTGCATGAAAACTATTCAGAGATCTTAGAAAACTCTTTCATGGTATTTGGGCTATCATAACAATCTCATACATTAGACTCCTTGGTAAGATTCTCCATGCATTCACCTTGCTAGATTTTCTTCTGTCCTGACTGCCATTTTTGACCTTGGAGGCATTTTTTTAATCTACCTTGAAACTCATGTCAAAATGCCTTTGATAAAAAATACATTTGCATATATTTATTAGGTTTTTTGAGATATAAAATGGGTTGTTCTTATTTTTTTGAGAAACTTCATATATTTTCTAAAAAATCAATTCTTCCATTTGGTGATACAGTTATACAAATGAAGTAATCAGGCCTACAAACCCCAGTTTAATCTCTGAAGACCAAATCAAATTTTTGGTGAGCTATTACTTGAGTACGTAGACCAAATCAGGGTTTCGACGAGCCACTACTTACCTCAAGACCAAATTAGGTTTTCAACACTACTCAACTTATAAGTAATCAGGGTTCTTAACCCTGACGACTTGCTCACAAGACCCATTCAATTTTTTCAAGGGTAACTAATTTTTACTCATTTACTTTTTAAGTAATGCAGTTGTAAGAGTATAAAGTAGTGCAAGTCTAAGAACTTGATTTACACTAAGCAAGACCCATTCGGGTTTGTGGAGGTCAATTACTTATAACTCATTATTTGCTTTATAAGTAATAAGTAAAGCTGTTCAAAGAACCTAAAATACATTGAGGAGAAGTAATCAGGTTTTTCAAGGTTAAATACTTATAAAATTTTATAAGTAAATCAATTGTAAGAACCTGATGTCAAGTAGCTAGAAGAACTTGATGTCAAGCAGCTAGAAGAACCCGAAGTCATGTAGCTAGAAGAACTCGAATTTCACTAGGAGACCTATTCGGGTTTTCAAAGAGATATTACTCATTACTTTTTATAAGTAATGCAGCTATAAGAACTCAAAGTCAAGCAACTATATAAGCCCATGTGACATTAAAGGAGGTGTCAAATTTTAGGTGAAAGGTAATAAAGAAATAGAGTAAAGTTGTTTCCATTTTTGGATGAAAAAACACTAGTCTAGATTTTTTTTTCTATTTTTGGAAAGGGTCTAGGAATATGTGGGAGTAAGACCCAGTAAGTGCTATAAATTTCAATCTCTAGCTCTTTTTTGAGTGTAATTTTTTAAAAAAGTGCACATTTTCTCAAGTTCTACGCATTGGTGACATTATTTTAGGACTTTTGTATCATCCATTTTTCACATGGTGTAATAGCTTAAAACTCTCTTCAAACCTTTATACCTTTCTTCTTGGATGCATTATCGGTAGTGCTCAATGTACCTTTCATACTTTCTCACACTAATTTCTCATCTATGCATTCTCGGCTATGCCCGATGTCCAAGACTGAGTGTGTGTGCATTATAACTTTAGGGGAGGTATTCTTGATAGTTCAAGGGGTACTTGTATTGTGTGATTTCTATTTTTTGCTTTCATTCCAATTTTTTAATTTATCTCATTTTAATCTACACTAATGAATCTAAAAATCAAACCACTCACACTATTTAACTATCTAGAATGGAAGTCTAAATTACAACTCACTTTGAGAGGTAAAGGACTCTATCAGATTATTATGGGTGAGGAAACTAAGCCATTTAAAGATGCAAAAAAGGTTAAGTAGTACAATAGATGTGATGAGGCCTATGGGTTTCTATGCTTTTTAATGTTTCCTAACCTCTTATTTCATGTTAAATCTACAAAAACTCTGAACAAAGTCTAGACAATCCTAGACAAGCTTTTTGGAGTGTAGGACATCATGAGGGGTCATGAGATAGAGAATGAGCTCATCACATTGAGCCCAGGTGACTATGATACCCTACAAGACTTCTTTACAAATTTCAAATCATTGAGACTATAGTTGAAACAATGTGGCATTAATAAAATAGATGACCAGTTGATTCTATCCATGCTTACAAAACTAGGTCATGACTATTCAATTTTTGTCTCTACATTTCATGTTACCAAACATGCACTTAGATCCACTTGGAAAATGCCATCATTTGATGAGTTTATTTCCAATCTGACTTGATAGAAAGTTAATTTGGTTCAAATGGGTGAACTAAAGTCTTCAAAATCACATGCCTTGATTGTCAATCAGGACAAGAAGAAGTCTTCTAGCAGTGGCAAATAGGAGAAAAAATAGTCTAAACCTAATCATGAGCACAAGAAAAAAAAATTAGATGCCAAGCCAAAGGCATCATCAAATTAATCCTCCTCAAGTGGGAAACCTAATAAAGAGAAACTCAAATACAAATTTTGTAAGAAACTTGGGCATGATGCATCTTAGTGCATGAAAAAGAAGATTGACACCTTAACTAAGATGCTTGAGAAGAATAACATCAGTGTTCTTGAATATTAATTTTAGAACACACTAGCACAAGATTCTACAAAGGGTAAAGACAACAAAAATGGTAAAAACAAGGGCAAGGCACTAGTTTTAGTAGCTTCTCAGTCTTCAACTTGGGTTATTGACGTGGGTGCTTCCTATCACATGGCCTCCTTAGAGGATTTTTTTTAGAAATAGAGCCATGTTTTTTACCTTCAATTATCATGGGTGATGACACTTCAGTAGAAGTCAAAGCTGAAGGATTTATAGAAGTAAGTAATAGGACCTTCAATGATGTTCTGTGTGTTCCTTCACTATCCACCAATCTTCTATCAATATATCAAATCACTCACATAGGCGCAGGGAAGTGAGTTGAGTTCACACTTGATTCAGTGATCAAAGAGCTATACAATGACACCACAATGGATTATGGGAAGGCCAATCATCAGTCTAGGCTGTATACCTTCTCATAATTTACCTTAGATTAGCCCTCAACTACACTGCTTGCTCATGAATATGGAGTGTGAAAACTATGGCATGAATGGTTTGACCATTTAAAATACCATTACTTAGAGTAACTCAGTCATTAGGACATGGTTTCAGGGTTGCCTAAAGTCAAATTCTCATATGGCCTATGTAATGGCTACATTCTTGGTAAGCATCTAGAAGAGAAATATGACAAGGGCAAAACAAGGAGAGCTAAATGAAAAGCTAGAAATAGTCCATAGTGATTTAACAGGTCCATTTACAAAACCTTCATTCAAAAAGACAAGATACATACTCACATTAATTGATGAATTTTCAAGGTACACTAGGTTTTTTATCAAAAAGAAGTCTGAGGTCTTTGATCACTTTAAGGACTTCAAGGTACTTATGGAGAAGCAATTAGAATGTTCCATTAAAATCTGAAGGACTTAAAATAGTGAAAATTATGTCAACAATAGATTTGATTAGTTTTGTACATCAGAGGGGATTCAGATGCAATACACAGTTCCATACAATCCTTAGTAGAATGGTGTGGCCAAATGCAAGAACTATACCTTGAAGGAAATGGCCAACTGCATGCTTCAATCAAAGTCTCTTGCTCCATAGTATTAGGCTAAAGCAATCAATTATGTGTGTTACATTTAGAATCAAGTTCCACATAAAGCCTTGAAGGGAATCACTCCTTTTGAAGCTTGGGATGGTTACAAGCCTACAATAGATCATTTTTGAGTGTTTAGATCACTAGAAATGACCTAGATTCCCAAAAAGAAACACAAAGCAATGGACCCTCAGAGTTAGTTTTGCATCTTTGTGGGGTATAAAGAGGGTGTTAAGGAATATAAGCTTCTCCATCCTAAAACTCATGAGTTGTTCATTTAAAGGGGTATCAAGTTTTATGAGGGCCCACTTGAACACAATCATGGCACTCCAGACTCTTCAAAAGTCTCACTAGACATTGATTCCACTTCAGAAAGTGACATAAATCCACCTCAAGATCCTCCTGATGATGAGGATGACTCTTCTTCTTCTTCAAGTTCAAGTGATGAGAGTAGTGATGAGGATTCTCCTCCTCCATCTCACACTCACACTATAGATGATGATGACTTACCTCCTGATTCTCTATCTCATATAATTTTGGTCCTATTTGGGCTAGATAGAAACTTCAAAATGCTGAAGGATGGGTTGGAAATCCATTGAATATAAGGTGGACACAATCATAGTTTTAAGGGACATCACATGCCTACTTGGCCATTACCTTAGATTCACAAACCTTTCATGAGGCATCTAGCATTCCAAAATGGGATTCTAATATGAAGGAAGAGAACAATTCCCTAATCAGGAATAAAGCATGGGACTTGGTCCCTCTTTTGAAAGGAAGAAAATTGGTTCAGTATAAATGGGTTTATCAAACCGAGTATGGTGTAGATGGGTTAGTTGATAAGTACAAAGCTTATCTAGTTGCAAAGGTGTTTTCTTAGGTACCTGACATAGGCTACACTAAGACATTTACTCCTGTAGCCAATATGACATCTATAAGACTCACTCTAGCCATCACAACCACACATAGATGGGATCTTTACCAAATGGATGTAAAGAGTGATTTTTTACATGGTGACCTCAAGGAAGATATATATATATATATATATATATATATATATATATATATATATATATATATATATATATATATATATATATAGCAACCATAAGGCTTTTTGGAAGATACCTCAGTTTGCAAACTCAAGAAATCTATCTATAGACTCAAATAGGCCCCTCGAGCATGGTATGCTAAGATGGACTCTTTTCTCCCCACAGTTGGGTTCACCAGATGCCACTCAAATATAAATGTCTACATCTTATGGTAGGATGATTCTCTGTTGATCATATTTCTCTATGTGGATGAATTACTAATTATAGAGAGCTCATGATCATTCATCTCAACAGTGAAAATTGCACTTTTAGATAGATTTTTAATGACAAACATGGGATTGCTGCACTACTTTCTCAAGATTGAAATCATTCAATCTGATTCTAGGATAACTTTATCACAATCTAAGTATTCTCTTGATTTTCTTGCAATGTTTAACATGGCTAATTGTAAGCCAACTCCTACTCCTTTCTTTTTTGGTATAAAGCTTGAGGCTGATTATCCTACACCACTCATTGAAGCAACATTGTATCAGTAACTCATGGGCAGTCTTATCTATCTCACACATACTAGACCTGACATATCCTATGTAGTTGGTTTGGTCTCCTAGTTTATGTAGGAGCCACATGAGTTGCACTGGAAAGCAACAAATTGGATTTTTCACTACATTCAGGGTTTGCACAACTATGGGATACACTACAAAGCAAAAACAAAGGTTGATTTGATTAGATACACATATTTAGATTGGGATGGAGATATTCAAAGTTGAACATCCACTTTAGGCTACAGTTTCTCACTTGGTTTAGGTCCAATAAGTTGGTCAAGAAAGAAGTAACATATAATTACTTTATCATCCATAGAGGCAAAATATAGAGGGGTTGTCAATGCCACCACTGAAGCAATCTAGATTCAAGGGATTCTCATTGAGTTTGGTGTCTAGTTTCATAAGTCAACAATCATATAATATGAAAACCAAAGCACTATCTAAATTTTCAAGAATTCAGTTCTCCATCAAAGGACCAAACACATTGAAATTCATATGCATTTCATTAGGGAACTTATCAATGAACAAGTCATTGATCTTTGATACTATTCAACATCAAAGCATATTATAGATATTCTGACCAAGACCTTCACAGAGAGTAAATTTGTTTATATGTGAGCTCTCATTAGGGTTAGGGCTACTCCACCTTCTTCTTCCTCCTATGGAGGTTCATCACTATGTACTTGGGTACCTTATCAGGATTTCAATGCTGAGACCTAATTCTCATCTCACCTAAGCTATGCTTAAGGGGAGGTGTTAGTGTAGTGATTTTTACCACTAGGTTTTGCTTACATGATCGTATGGCTATTCTATGTGATTCAAGATTCCTTAGGTTAGTTATAAAGGGTCCATAGGCTAATTATATTTAACTTTAATTAGTTAATTAGGAAAAGTAGGGGCTTCCTCATGTTACCCTAATTTTACCTATATGTACCCCACTTTTCCTTTTTGGAAGGTTAATAAATAATTCAATCACATCATTTTGGATTTCATAGCTTATTGTAAATATCATGTGTTTTCTGGAGATCTCATGCTGTCGCACAAGATTCAACTTGATTGCATGAAAACTGTTTAGAGATCTTGGCAAACTCTTTCAAGGACCAATTCTCATTTAATTTTTTTTTCATTGAGATTCATGTGTGTAAATAACAATATTTAAGGTTTTAAAGTTATTATTTCTCATAATTAATGGTTCTTATTAACTATGCTATTTTATGCCAATGAAATTGGCATTTTCTTCATTATCTAGGTTTTTATTTTTTTACCATGTGATTTATTTAAGCTAACCTATTAATGGATTTTAGGAGTTTTGGTGTGTGAAGGTTTTCTAAATGTTTAGAATAATTACAAAGTATAAATCCTAAGCTTCAGACTTTGCACATTTATTTACACTTTGCAAATTTTACTTGTCACATATTTTGTGTTTCACAAATCTGATCTTCAAAACTTGTGATCTTCATAATTTTTTTCAATTTAAAACTTTTGAGATTCATTTATTTTGGGTTATCATGAGTTTTTCACTTTGGAACTTTGAAATTTCATGAATTTGTTTGTCATGAACTTTGTACATCACATATTTTGGCACTTTGGGTCTTTCATAAATCATGACTTCTAGGTCTTTGCATCTTTTATCTTCAAGACATTTATTCATCAAGAATTTTGTCCATCAATAATTTTGTTCATTGGGACTTTTATTTTTCATAACTTTTTTCCATTGCAAGATTTGTTCGTTGAAATGTTTATCTACAACGACCTTTGACATATCTAAACTTCTGTCTCTTCACAAGTTTTGGGGCCTTCATGACTTTTGTCTTCACACTTCATGCATCTGAGGCATCACAAGTTTTGGCTAATAGGTTTCAATAAAATTTATGACACATGAATTTTGAAAGCACATTGCATGGCATAACTAATTTTGTGTAAAACTATTGGTATGGTGACACCTATTTGGGATAACAATGTGGCATTCCTTCAAACGTATGAAAAGTACCCACCAAAATAAGTTGTCGAAATCAAATTAAAAGAGCAAATCAAGTTTGGATCCATTGAAAATGAATGGTGAAAAACTATAATTAAAATCCCCATCCTCGAGCTATAAGATCATATTTTGAAGATATGTCGTGCCTATTGATTACCAAAGAGCTCAAATAAAATTGTATTCCATAGAAAAGTTGAATCTCTAACCATCTATGTTTAATTACAAACTAATTTTAGAAGAGATAAATCAATTGAATTATCACAAGAATTATGTAGGTGAACTAGATAAGAAATGGCTTCTTCATCTAAGGTATTTAGGGGAGTGTTGTCACTGTCAAAATTATCCATCAAGGATTCTATGAAGTATATAGATGTAATCTTTGATGTGGTAATATTCCATGGTGAGTATGCCAATTACATAGCTCTGTGGGATGAAATAGATAGATTTAACATCCATTCATGTGAAAAATCCTTGAAAGTTGAGTAAAAACAAGTACTAACTAACTTACTACCATTGAAATACTAACAAATACATATTACAGTTGCCATGCATTAACCTACTATGGGACTTGTTCTTCATAGGAAAGGTGTATGAAGGATTCCTAAACCATGTCAATCATAAAATAGTGGTGGATTGTATTTTAGGGGATGCTTTCTAGAAATACCTATAACTCCTTATTGTAGATGTCATGTATGATGGACACCAAATTGCATTATAAAAGAAGACAGGATTTGTCGAGAGTGAACTAAGGAAATGGATTATCATAGGGGAGA
The DNA here is from genome assembly GCA_037957365.1 of Torreya grandis. Taxonomy (NCBI): domain Eukaryota; kingdom Viridiplantae; phylum Streptophyta; class Pinopsida; order Cupressales; family Taxaceae; genus Torreya; species Torreya grandis. The sequence continues at coordinate 611,322 of JARHVA010000933.1, read as the reverse complement.
AGGTGACACTTAAGACCACAATTCCCATACCAATTACCAAATTTAGGATGAGAGTTCGTATTGGGATGGCTTTACTGAATTGACTATATGGGTGTTTAAGCATTGACTACCTTCAATTAGAATGGGTGTCATTACTTTATTTGTTGATAACCTCAAAGTTAACTTTTGACCTGGGAGAGATTATTAGTGCTAATATCCAAGAGAAAACATTTTAGAAAGACAAAACACCAACTAGTGATCATTTTTCATTATGTCTTACTTATTGGATGCAATCATGATGATTGTTTATGTTCATAATGGATCAGTCTATATCCCAGCCACAAACTGTATCAATAATAGGTTACATGATTACTATTATTTCCTATATATCTATTCACATATGAGGAACATTGTCTAGATTGATGATAATGTCTATCCTCAAGTATAAAAGGTGATCCATGAGGAACCCTTGGCCTGAGTATCTTAAAATATCAATAAAACATTATGGCCAAGGGGGGACTACTAGTTGTACCCAAACTATATAGTAATCATGGTGGTAGGAACCGAGGTTCCACCTTTGTGTCTCCCCAAATACATCCTAGATAAGCTGGCCTAGCAAGAAATAGCCTACCAACTTTGGTGGAATATTAATGAGTACATGAAGAAGAAACATAAAATGCTTTTTCATGGATCTTCTCTAATGATAGGTCGAATGTGTTATATAAATAGGAAGCACTTTGGTGAGGTTTTAAAAATTAGGAAATTATATTCATTAGCATCCTTACAACATAAGGATTGGGATCCCCATGGCCTCATTCAAAATCATATCATAGTCCTGGGTATCCCTTACCATCATGAGTCATATGAACATGATTTTTTTTTTTTGAATGGTAATGATGATGTTGAGGTCCTATCTAGGGCATACATGGTTGGATTGATAAATGTCCTCTTAAAGGAAATATAAAGGGATCCCTCCCTTATAATTGAAGAGGCACATACCTGACTTCAACCTCTATGTGGATGGGATTCAACTAATTATTGGTCCTCTCAGACTTCCCAGTAGAGTGTGGACCAAGGAGAGCCATCCCAAGAACCACCACCACATGTGATGATGGATGTTAAGAAAGATCAAGGTGTGAAAGAGACCCCTATTATTGCAAGCTCTTTCAGGAGAGTAGGGGAACTAATCAACATTGATTCTTATGACTCTGAAGATTTAAGACTTCCTACTATGAGTGTGACTTCTACTACTTTAGATGTGGATGTTTCACTTTCCACTACTCAGCAGGTTTTTTCCTCGATCAAAAATATAATAATTTGTTATAAGAGGAATCTAAGAGTCTTGAAGGACCCTGTGAGTTCAACTATTGAAACACTATCACAAGAAGGGCATGTGGACAAGGGATAAACATCAATAAAGAGTGAGGCCAAAGAGGAGGATGAGGAACTAGAGAGGGCTAAGGTCCTGAGTCCATATGAAGTCAAAGGAAAATCACCACTTAAATTTGAATAATTAGGTGAGGTCATTACTACTATGTTCACTACTACTTCACTCTCCTTAGGTCCTATTATTTCCTTATTTGATGTTATTTCTTTAGTCATTGTAATCTCTATTATTCTTATTGACCTTATCATTTTTAGTACTATTATTTTTTATTCAGTTCTTGTTACTACTTATATAACTTCAACTATTATGACTTCTACTTCTACTCATTCCCAAGTTTCATCAAAGGCTCCTAGAGCCAAGAAGGTTCATTTTAAGAAAACTATGGGAGCCCTTGCAAGTGCACAATTTTATATTTCCTCTACTTAGTTGGGTCTACCAATGCCTTCATCTACTACTGCTCAGGATAATTTTATTATTTCATCTACAAGAACTATTAGGATGAAGACCACATACATTATGCACCTCATTCCTTGGTTTGGTAATGTGGACTGACAGAAAATCACTCTCCCATCCTTGCTAGACCCACTGCAAGTAGAGGCATTGATGGAATCCTTAGGGGATCTTTTATCAAATATTTCTTCCTAGGACACTCAGCCTATTGGCCCTAGGTAATTGGTAATCTCATAATGGGTAGTAGACCTAAAATCCTAGACTACATTTAGACCCAATTTGGTCATCACAGAGCTACCCACTATGAGCTCTATTTTTGCTAAGTCAATAGGAACTATTTAGATAATGAAGAAGAGAAAAGTAGAAGATGAATATGGTAGGGGTTTGATTCTCAAGGAAATGCAAGACATTTTCTCTTTGTCTGAAAGAAAAAATATGAGAACTAGAGAGTCTCCTTAAAATGGGGATTTTGCAACCTATTTCTAGAACCACATAAAGGCTTTGTTAGATTTATAAAGAGGCACCAATCAAGTCAAAGAGGAGTTACAACAAGAGTTAAAATAGGTGCAATAATAATAACAAATTGTGCATGTTCTTAGGGATATTGAGAATGACACCCAAAATGTAGCCCTTAATCTGTATAATATTCTAGACACCATTAATTTAATGAAAATAGAGTTGTCTTCCCATTGAGTTAAGACATCTAAATTGTTCAATTCTTTGAAACAAGATGAGAATAAACTAAAATTTCTTATACTATAAACAAATAATAAGACCTTTAGCCATCTAGATCTAAGGACACCATTTGAGGCAGCCAATGCTCCCAATTTGGTGGTCATCAAAACACATAAAACTTGAGATTGGGTGTCAAGCGTGCAAGCTTTGATCCCAAAGTTGGTCGAGCATGAGAAAGAGGTTCTACACATTTTGGAAGAATTGAGATTGTCTCAAGCTAGGGACACATTAGGGAAATTGATAGATGGGTCCAATTTTGACAAATTACTCTAGTAAACATATACCAATTTTAAATAAAGTCTTTAGGGCTATGCTTTGGAGGAGATCGAGCAAAAAATTGGTTTTTCTAGAAAAAAGGATACCAAAGTGGAGATTTTTTGGGTAGAATTTATAAATATGAACATTGAGCATCGATAACTATTGATGAAAGACACTATATTACATAGGCCATATCTTCTGAACATGGATGCAATCAAATTTCAATATAGTGTCAGATACAAACATTGTTAGGATCTGGAAGCAAAGAAATAAGCCATGTTTGGAGCTTCAAGTTCAAATCTATCTTCTACTTCAACTCCCATGGTTACCCCAGTTTTGTCAACTACTTCAAGTGCTACTCCATCAACCATGCAGGCCACAAAAAAGAGTAAACGTTAGTATTTTAATTTAATATCATATGTATTTTGCATGTAAATTGATGAATGTAACTAAAGTTTATTCTTACTTTACAAATGCATATAAGAGTCAATTAAAGAATTTTTGAACATGCACATGTTATACTATTTTGTAAGTACGAGTCTTAGTCTGAAGATATAGTTTTAGCCATATTTAATTGTACATGTAGAGTTTACGTCCAAATTAAAATTCTTGTTCTGATTACTAGCATGTATTTCTAGTAATTTGCATGTATTTAGAGGATAAGGCAATCCCACCCAAATCTATTTGTATTTGTATTTATCTCATTTTTAAAGGGAGGAGAAAATTTAATCAATATAGGAAGAGATATTTTTATTGGCACACAACTGTGTTAATTTTTTTTAGCTCTAATTTTGTGTGATTAGTTGTGTTTATTTACCTATTGGTTGATCCAATAATTTAAAGTGTGTAAATGCTACTTAGAATTTCTTGTTGTTATTAGTAATGTATGCTGATTTAAGATGTGTAATAGCTATTAGATGGTTAAAAAACATTGATATTTTTATGTAATAAGGTTGACTATTTATTTTTTCCAAGTGTGTAGAAATGTCTTCCATAATATAGCTTTCTAATATTGAGTAATAGATGCCTTAGATACCTCTCTAATCTGAGCTATAATCTTCTATTAAAAGGGTGTGCAATAACTACTCTAAATAGGAGAAACATTTAGTTGAGATCGTAGAGTTCACTATATTATTTACCCTTAGACTCCCTCTCTATGTTTGCATGTGTGTTAAAAATAACTACTAGTTGCAAAAATTAGTTTCAAGACATTTATCTACAAAGGAAACCAATATGGAAGTAAGCCCTCATATAGTCATACAAACTTATTTTCTACTCTACCCTCTCTTTTTGGAATTTTTTTAAGGTCTACCAACTTTAGCTTAAATTTCTATCCATTCAACTCAAATAGGTTTCAATTTCTTTTAGGTTTCACTCATTTATACACACCTGGTTAACAAATTGCATGTTTAGTCGACTATTCCACCACTTGGTTGTTTAACCCATACCTATAACTCATGCCCTGGAATGGAGTTTACCTCCATTTAGATTCTGAAATTCTAGAGGCTACCTTGTCTAGGGATTGACGTGCATAAAAATCACATCAACACACACCATATTCCCTTATTTATGGCATATAAGCTAGTTTCCCTATTGAGATCGAGTTACCTTCTTCGTGCATCTCCTTGCACAATATCATTGATGAAGAAGAATATAGAGTTTCATGGCTACAAGAGTTAGAACTACCTGATGAATAATGGTTAGCTACTTTGAAAAATATCTAGGCTTATCAAAACATGTTGCACTGTAGCTACAATAAGTTTATAAAACACAAAGACTTTGAACTTAGTGACCTAATCCTCAAATAAAATCAAAAGAATAAAAATGTCAACCATGAAAAAAGGGAAAATTTAAGCCTAATTGACTGGGGCCATTCATCATCAAAATAAATTATGGATATGGAGTATACAGATTGGCTACACTAGATGGATAAGTGCTAGATGAACCCATCAATATAATGCATCTCAAGTGTTTTTACACTTGATTTTCTTGAACATTATCTATGAGAACCCCTATTGGGGGGAATGACCTAAAACCAACTTTCATTTCATCCCATTTATAAAAGAGTTAGTCCATATTGATCTTATTCCCTTATCCTATTACCATTCTTGATCTTGATTTTGGTTTATCAATACAAAAGATGATTTTAGATGCCATATATCAGAGAAAGTTTTAAATAGAATATTTTGATTTGGTCACCATCAACACATCCAAGACAAGTGGTATCTTAGAGAATCTTACACATGATCTCCTTGTATGATGATATTTTTAAATACATCTTTAGCTCTTGTTAAATCGTATACCATTTGTTTTATTTAAATTCCATTCATGTTTTAAACATGTTATTGATTCATAGTAACTTCTACTAGGGTTAAAGTACATTGACTTGAGGTCCATTTTGACTATGTAAGAAGCATTTAGTTTATGAGGTCAACTTGATCACCCCTTTTCCATGCTCTCATCATTTTATGAGCAACCTAAGCCAACACTCTCACCATTTTGAGAGAAATATAATACAAAACTCTCATTACTTTATGAGCAATCTAACCACACTCTCACCATTTTGCTGGCAATTTAAGCCATGCTCTTGCCATTTTTATATTAACCCAAACCATACTCTCATTGTTTTGTGAGCAACCTGAGCCACGCTTTCACCATTTTATGATTTAAATCATTCTAAATCTCATAATCCTCCATTGAGTTGAGATGCCAATTCTTAAAAACATTTAAAATAGTTTCAAAAACATTAAAATTTTTAAAATCCCAAAAATAACCTAAAAATAAAATAGTTTAAAAAAAGGCTTTCAATCTCCATGAGACATATTAAGCCACAATTTTTTTCTTGTTTTGTCATCCTATTTGTCAGTGGCCTTTTGCTCTATTCTATATGATGCATTTTATCACATTTACTGGGTGGGAATCCCTTATCTAACCATGATCATTTACATTTATCATTGCCCTTTTCAATCATATTTCCTCCATTTATGGGATAACTATATCGGCTTGAGGTCTTTATGTACTATGTAGATAGTGCTTGGATGCATGGGGCATCTCGAGTCAGCTCGGCTAATCTCATTACCAGTTACCTCAAAATGTTCTCATCATTTTATGAATATACCTTTCCTATTTATTATATTATAAAATCTATTACTTATCATCATTCTTATTTTATCCCATATCTTTTGGAGAACTACATTTGGCCTAAAGTCCATAGGACTATGTAGGTAGCATATAATTTCATGGGGCATTTGGAGTCAACTCAACCACACTTGCCTTTCTATTCCTCCCTTTCATCCAAGTTTCTAACTTATCATATCAGTTTTCCTCTAAATATTAGAGGCAAAAACCCAAGATTAATGCCTTACATTCATACACACATAAATGATTCATTAATGACTTATCTTATGATGTGTTTATGTGTTGGTTTATAATGATTATATTTGATTATTCTTGGTGCAGATCTTTGAGCAACTAGATACTTTCTATTGATTTTCTTTCAGTTTGTGTTTGCTTACTTCTTTGCATGTTTATTTATTTCTATTTTTTATTATCACCTCAACTCAATATGTTATATTGATAGGGTCATCATCATTGTGTTTCCTATAACATAGTTATACTTGAATCCATCCATTATCATTTGATAGCATTATCATCATGGTTTTTATCATTGGTGCATTATTTTTAGTTGTCAATTGGATTGGAGGTTAGTCCTTATGTACATTATGGCCTACTCATTATGGTGTTTTATATCATGGTGCATACCATTTGGTACTATATCAAAAATCAATATGGAAGTATAATCATTAGTGTTTTAATAAGAGATCTCATTGTATACTATCCCTTAACCATTCATCAATTACCTAATCATCATTTCTTAGAATGAAAATCTGCCCTATTGGGGCAACCCATTAATACCGATCATTGATCAAATTCACCATACTAGGGTAACTCCTTTGATTAGTTATTAAATCCACCCTACTGGGTCACATTATTATTATCAAACAATACCTCCTTTTTTGTGGCCCTATTCCATCATCTAGTCTTTCTTCTAATTTTAAGACCACAAATCTTGATTCTTTCACTCTTTTTCAAGGGCCCATCTATTTCAACTTCTTCCCCAATCATCCCCTCGAAGGGGAATCCAGAGCTAATCAAGCACCCTTTAGGTAATCAATCTAAGTTACTGACTCATAAATTCAAAAATAAAAGAGTGAAGACATCATTCTTCAATCATTATCAAATTTATTCTTAAATGAATTTTTCAATCTTTGAAAATATATTACTATGCCTAGTATCTCTAAATGTCTTCTCAAATAGGGGAAAAATGTAGACACTTAATCTTAACCTCTTCCATATCTAAACTATGTTCAAAATGACTTTCCACAATCACATGCAAGTTTAACCATAAATCTCCAATTAGACCTAATTTACCTAAATAATTTATATTTTAACCCAAAATCATAATGATACATCCTTAATTAGGGCAATGGATCATATTGCATCATTAATATTAATTAGTACATCTTGAATTAAATCAACCCTTTTCAAGTGTTTTTACAAGATAATTAATTGAATACTTGATTCAAATAGAAATATTGTAAAAGCCACCTTTCTTCAAATTGTTGATTAATCCCACTTAATCAGGCCTAATTATTCCCCTAATAGGAAAATCCATGGATTTGAATTATCGTATTTTCCTAGAATCAAAATTAAATTATTACCTCACCCAAGATGACATCATTAGATAAAGTGTGCAATAAACCAAAGGTTATGACATGTCTTATACATCACTTACACACTCAAGACAAGTTATTACACCTCTCTTACACACTCTTCTTACACCCCTCTTACACACTCAAGAGGACCAATGATTGCACTTTTCTTCCAATGTGCCATCCGTACTCCAAAAGGCCTTAAATAACTTCTCTTACACACTCCATCTATATAATCATATATTTGAGTATTGATCCTCAACCCTCTATCTTGAGATGAGATGAATGGTCCATAATGATTGAGGAAATATATAAATGCAAGTCTCACACCTCTCATTTCAAGAAGCTTCTTAATGTAAACTTACTCTTCTAGATTATTCCAAGAAGCTTCATCCATAAACTCTCTCATGCCAAGCCAAAGCCATATCATGTGTAGATAAAGAAATATGCTACTCACACAAGGATTCAATCATTGAAAAATACTTATAAATCTACAAGTCAAGCTCAACCTCTTTAGATCGGTCTTCAAATGAATCTTTAAGGGAGGTGAAAAGCATGGTTATTTATCTTCCAATTTGTATTTTTTTTGTAGTCCATATCTCAACCTAGGGATTAGGCTTGAAAAGTTATCTATTTAAGATTATTTAGATTTTGATTCACTAACAATTGACTAACCTCTCTTGGATTCATGATATATAAGTATGTGTCTTATTTTAGTTTTTCTTTTCAATAAGTGGTATTTGTTGATGCTTAAAACTTTTGCTTTAGGTGAACAACTCTTTATGGGAAGCTTTACAGATGTGGGACTCAAATGTGGTCTATAAAATAACCTATAAGGTTTTAGAAGTCAGCTCTTCGGATGAATTTAGCAATGAAAAGGGATAAGAAGGAAATGTAAAATAAAATTGAAATAAACTAATTAGGGTGATGCACCAAGATATTTAAAGTATTGACTGACAATTACATAAAATAGATTGAATCTTCAAACATCATAAACTATTAAAGGAGCATATGCATGAATTAAAGTCTATAATGCAAACAAGAATTGACACTATAGAATTAAAAAAAGGAAGCAACAAATATAAATAACTTTCCACTCAGTTTGACACAAAACACCACATCCTCTTCATTATTAGGTGGAGAACAAAATACAAAAGACCTCGAGGGCATAATATACAATATTCAATTCTACTCATGAGGGGCACCTGCTAAGGTTGTATAATGAAAAAATGCTAATTGCTACTACTTCTATTCTAAAACTAAACTATTAAAAAAGGGATGCTCTCTAATAATATCAAAAACAATTATTCCTCTACCAGCCTCTTACAAAAGAAAAGAGCTATGCTTATATAGGTGCATTGTCCTTATGAGGAAACAATACCTAGAACCAAGTACTTGCACTCATGATTATGCCATTGTAATTGACTAAGGAGTTCTAGATTATGAATGTAGTCAACCCTCCAAATCCTAGATATAACATAGCTACAATGCCTTATGATGCCCACTATGCTTAGAAGAAGTGTGGTGGTGACACATGTATGCCTCTAAAACTACCTCTAGAATGATATTTAGGAAAGGGGGACCCACTCCTCTCATCTAATATCAATGCTTGAAGGTATGACAAAGAAGTTTTGCTTTATATAAGCACCATGATGCCATATGGAAAGTTTTACTCCTCTCATTACAACTGCTTGGTGGGTCCCATTTCTAGCCTTATCAACCAGTCACATAATTTAGAGCTCTGATAAAGAAAGCTTTGCTCTCAAGGATCATTGTGATGCCATGTGGCAAGCTAGTGCTACTCCTAGAGAATCCAAGAATTATTTTGCAAAAATGAGCATGGGGGTACTATGTAAAAATCCCATTTTTCTTTGTAATTGAATAGTGAGCCCCACCCACTACTCCATTAGCCAATGACATTGCTTGAAGTTATGATAAAATAAACCTACTTTGAATGAGTGCTCGATTACCATGTGGAGAGTTGGCACTACTCCTAGGTGAATTGAGGACTTATTCATGATAAATGAGCGTAGGGCCCCTATGGAAATTTGGCACATATCTTAAGGAAGTTGAGAACTTATTTGAGTTGAACAAGCACTGAGATGCCACATGGAAGGTTGCAAGAAGAAGCTGAGACTTAGCCAAAAATAAAGAAAGGGACCCCTGAAAAAGAGGGGGTCTCAACACAAACATTGAACTCACCAAGTCCATCCATAAGAAAAGCTCCAAAAATATACAAAATGTGGATCATGATCCATAGTTCTTGGTGATTGTAGGGGGAATATTCATGCAGATGGAAGAACCCAAAATTTTGGTTTCTCAAACTAGTCAAAGCAAAATTATAAAAATTTGTGAGGCCTATTGAACTTATAATTTTTGAAGAGTAGCCTTCAAAGGCATCCACTCTTCCTTCCTTAGCTGAGTCTTCTTTTTCAAATCCTTAAAGGCTCTATCCAAATCAATGATCTCCTTAAAGGAGATGCTGCTCAAGACTTGGACTACTACTGGCATTTGTAGCTCTAGCTTGGAAAGAAGTTGTAAAATGGTCTCCACCTCAAAGACATTTGGCTCTTGATTGAGAGCAAAAAAATAGTCTGGTCATTCTACTTATTTTCTAGTAGCTCTTTTATTTTATCCTCTGGGAGAATGGTGTTGTTTGCAAAGAATGGAGAGGGGAGTCCCAACTAGACTAACTATTTGATGTACCCCTTCATATCCTGGACTACCTTCTCTAAGGCATTGAAAAATTTCTTACACTTTATTACTACCTTGTTGTAGCTTAGAAACTTGTTTAACTTCATCATTACTTGCCTTTGGTTAACCACCCCTACTGCCTACAACATCTCATCCATTGCAATGTATAGCTTTTGAACCAGGATATGTGAATCTTAAACTTTTGGGGACATGAAGGTAAGGACCTGGTCTATGAACATACTCACCTGGGAGTTTAACCTTTATGAGTCTGTAATGAATCCAAGAATTGACTTCAATTTTGATATCATGTTCTTAATCCTCTTCCAATAAGATACATATAATTTTTGTACCATGGGGAGGATCCCTATGGTCTGGGAGTGAGTGATGAGGTCATTCTTTATTTATAAGATCTCTTGGTCCTTTGCTGACTCTTGCTAAATCTATTGCTATAATTATTAATGTTATCTATTAGAGTCTAAAAGAATCTAATGGGTTTGTGCAAGATCTAATTCCTTTTCATGTAGCTTATTATCCATATCTTATTTTTCCTTCTTTTGACCTTCTATCTCAATCTTTAGCTCTATGACCTAGATTTGTAGCTGGGCTCTTTGGTTGGATTCTACCTGAAAGCTATCATTAGTGATGTAAATATAAAGGTTAGACCTCATTTTATTGAGATCCACATCTTTTTCCTTGGCCTCAATGTTGAGGTGGTCAATCATAGCTTTCACTCTTATGAGTTCCATATCTTTCTTTTCCAAATATCGACAAGCCTTGATATAGTGGGTCTAGCCTAGCTTAGGTTGAGGCTAATGATGTATATCAAGTAGTCCCTTAATTTTATATATTCTTGGGGATTGAATACTTAGGGATTCATATGTGAAATCATTAAACATTACTATATTGGGTCAAAAAATGACTGCATATGAGGCACTGCCTGGGCTTTGGCCTATTTCCTCTTCTTTTCTTTGCCTAGGCTTCTCAAAATTTTTTAGCAATCTCCATTTGCTGATGAAACTAATCCCATGACTAAATATTTTCCCCTATGAAGGGGGATCCTTATTATATCTTGAAAGGAAAGGTAACTTACTGTTATGAAGAAACATA